>OU612045.1:103690083-103933303 GCA_914767935.1 Coremacera marginata
CGAAAATAAAATCGTTTAAAAGAAGTAAAGGACCCGTAAACAATATTGTCATAGGCAGGTCAGAAGCACTGCAGCCACGTGAGATGATGTCTTCTGGATTTATTTGGGATGGAACGTGTCTCCAACTTAATTCTTGAGTGGTTTCTTGAAGTTCAGCAATTTGATTAGAGACGAAAGTTTTCAGCGTAGATGAATGCATTTTAAGCCACTGCTGTACAATTTGGGAACCAGTCCAAAAATATACATTTCGAACATATTGAAGGATTTTTTGCTTTACCTTGTCGCAGGTCTTGGTGAACAACAAAGTAGCGCATAATTATAATTGAGGAATCAAGTGAACTTTGATAGGCGCCACCTTTGACTTTGCGATTAAAAGTGTTGTTTTATAAGAACTATCTTGATATGTTTGAACGTATATAGCATATCCATACGCTCGCTGAGAAGCGTCAGCAAAGCCATGTATTCGCTGATGTTTCCTATATGTAAATACATATCATGAAATCTCTAGTTTATTTATAAGTTGGAGATCTTCTTTATTTCGAGCCATAGCGTTTTTAAGGTCATTTGATAATGGTTCATCCCAATTGACATGACGAATCCACATTTCTTGTAGCAGTATTATGCATCGGATTACGACTGGGCCTAATAAACCTAGAATATCAAAAATTCTAGCAACAGCTGCTAGACAAAACGCTTTGTGATGATTTCAATATCTAAAAGGTCGACACAAAATGAAAATGAATCAGTGGCGAAATGTTATAACTTCGTAAACTTCGATGTTTGACAATTTGGCGAGAATTGGTATGTTGCAGCACTTTCGACAGGCGATAATTTCGATAAAATATCACTTTGCTTTCATTTTTTCATACAATTTTGTTATTTTTTATAACATGCTGCCACTTCGATAATTCGCCTCGATGTTCGCTTGGAAAGTGAAGTTATAACATGTCGCCACAGAATGTGGTTTCCAAATCATTCCAAGGGCCTTGGTTATATTTTCGTCATTGGTTTTAATGGGAATTTGCTGTGATGTTTCGGTAAATAGTTGTGGGCAGTTAGAGTTCAATTTTGTTAGTTGAAGACCAGAACAAGATAATATATTCGTTACCTCAGATCCCTTTTGTTGAAGCTTTTCTTGACTTTAGGCTCCGGTCAATAAGTAGTCAACATACAGATCTTTCTTTAGAACTTCTGCGCCAACTGCATACAACGAATAGCGAGAAATGGTGCCGACAACATCCCATATGTTGCTGTATTCAGGTGAAAGACTTGCAATGGCTCATTAATACTATTTCTTCAAAAAATTTGCTGGAACTTGCGATCTCGCTCGTTGATAAGAAATTATCGAAACATTTTAACGATATCTGTAGCCAGTGCGCTACGATGCAAGCGAAATGATAACAAGGTGATGACTAATTCTTGTTGTATAGTTGGGCCCACCATAAGAATATCGTTAAGAGACTGGTTTGAGGACGTACGAGCGAATGCGTCAAAAGTAATCTAAGCTTTGTGCTAGAGCTTTAAGGTCTAAGAACACAATGGTGTGGTAAGAAATAATGAGGATGGTAGTGTCGTGCATCAGTTTGAAGTGACATATGGCCTAAAGCCTCATACTCCTTAATAAAATCCAGACACATTTTTTTTAGAATGTGGTCGCGTTCAAGTCGACGCTCAAGTGACAGAAATCTGAAACGTGCTGTTTCAAATGTGCTGCCTAAGGTTTCTGGAAGGGCTTTAAATGGAAGTCGTACTTCTGGTTTAAGAACAATATTTTTTATAAAGTGCTCTTCGCATTTTATTTCTTCTTAAGAGTATTTTTTTACAGGCGTAGCTAAGATTTCTTCTTCCCCCCCAAAATCTTTTAAGTATTGAATCAAGTTTGAACTGTTCTACTGCAATATTACAGGAAAGCATTTAAGGTACACATTGTGTTTCAGCCTTCCCGCCAACAATCCATCCCAAAACAGTATTTACTTAGCATGGTAACTTTTCGCCTAATAAAATGCTTCCCTCTAACAGAAGTTCAAAAAATACTTCTGCGCTTATAAGTAAATCAACCTTTTGAGGTTTGTAAAAAAAGGGGGTGTGATAATTTATTACCTTCGAGAATACGCCAGTCTTTGATACGGCAACACTCTCCTGGTTGTTCCGCTGAAATAGATTTAGTTACAGCGAATGAAGAAGACCACTCAAAGTTTGTGAATCGAGAACGAATTGTAGCCAAAACGCTGTATTGAATCTAAGTACGTATATTTCCTATTCCTGACACTTCCTGTTTATTGAAGTTCCACTTAAGTTGGAGACGTTAAGAGGCTTCTACAGTTATAAAATTAATTTCAGAGCACGAATCTAACAATGCACGAATTGGTTGAAAACCCCAAATTTATATTTAATGAGTACAACGACAGTGGGTATGATTGCTCTTTTAAATGATCGGTCTACTAAGGAAAATGTTGCTTTGTACAGGTGGTTGAGTGTCAGTGATGGAGTTCAATGCAATGAAAAGTATTGTGAACGGCTCACTAGCAGCAAAAATGTGTAAAATAGAGTGGTGGCTATGTTTGCAAACATGACACTTACCTTTGGAGGCACATCTCGTAACACTTTGGCCCTTTCGCAGGCAATTGATACAAAGTGAAGCACGTTTAATGAAATCGAATCTTACTGCTACTGAAAGCGATGAGAATGACGAACATTTTACTATTTCATGATCAGCAGTGTTGCAATAAAAACATGAAAGATTTGTATTCATAAAAGTGTGAGAGGCCTTACCAAAGTTTCTTTTTGATTCTGATTCACGATGATTTTCAGATGAATCTGTTTTTTGACACGAGCTTCTAACAGTTGACATCGCCGATTTAAGAAATTACAGGAAAGCCTTCGCATTCCTGCTTTTCATCGTGTGATGATTTTGAGTCAGTATCTACCTTAGACAAAACAATATGAATAATAGGCCGGGTCGATTTGTGGGGAGGCAAAAAAATTGCCCATTGCTCTGTGAAAATCGTATTCTAGGGATCAAAGTAAGAAGCTTTGCCGAAGGAACCATACCTCTAAAACGAATTCTGATGTCCCCCAATTTGGGTCGAACTTTTGGGTAGGGGCAAATTTTGAAAAATCCCACTTTGACCCATTTAGAGTGCTCCAATCGAGTCCAAATGTATGACCGACCCCCACTAACTTTGGAGGCCCCCGACCCACCCATGCCAGTGGCACACCCCCTGGAATCCCCATGGGGGTTCCCCATACAAACATTTCAAAAAATCGCCAGTTTTGGCACTTTACATGAAAAAATCAGCAAAATGCCTGTTTTTTCTTTTTGGAGTTTTTTTCTCTTTGGAAATTTATTCAACCCTTTTAAAAAATGAAGGTATCACTGTGACACAATTGCAAATCGGAAAATTGCTTGTGTGCGTTTTTTAAAGCACCACAAGACACAGCTGCATGTCGTAAGCTTATTTGTGTAGTTTTTTTATAGCACATACTTAAAAAATTAAGGTTGTTTTTACAACCGTTTTTGTGGGTATTTTATGGCACCTTCTTAAGAAATGCGCGTTTTATGCAACCATTTTAACAATTAAGGTATCACTGGAATGCACCGCAACCCTTTTAGAAAATTAAGGTATCACTGTGACACAATTGCAGATCCTAAAATTGCTTGTGTGCGTTTTTAAGCCACCACAAGACACAGCAGGTAGAATTGAAATTACCATTTCATTCTTATTACCTCGTCTCGTAGACCATATATAGCGCAACAGTTTTTGTGAAACTCAAAGTGTGAAGTGCTAAGTTCAGATAAAAAAATATTAAAAAAAAAAATAATAAGTGAAGTTGACCATTCCAAATCAAAAAGTTTACAATGAATCCACCATCCTCTACACCGCAAGATGAAGCAACAACAACATCAACAACTATCGAAAACCGAATGAGTCATATACCCAAGCACGATGTTACTGTTTTTGGTGTGTCTACTGATTTGACTGATCTTAATTTACCAACCCATCTGGATATCTTGAGATATTATTTTTACTTAAGCGAACGTGCTAAAAAAGAACAAAAAAAGTTTTCCCATAAATCATTCACTATTCAAGTACAAGATAAGTTGAATGGAATTTGGGAAAAACTTGGTGTAGTGGCACAGCACAGCATGTCCACGGTACTTTTACAAAAAAGTAAACAGTTACAAATTCTGTTTCGTTCTTTGGGTCAGTGTTATACTTAAGTTACAACACAACTAGCATGACCAAATATTAACATTGCTTCCGCTTTGACACTAACCCAAATAGCGGTGTAAGTGCAAGCGCAGCATATTTCGTTGCATGCGACCAGAACAAAACAGAAAACAAACTAATAAAATGTGTTGCTCAATAGACAATTCTATTCAGCCAACCAAAACTATTTTTATGATTTATCAAAATAAAGATTAGGAGTTATGGAAATAGTAGTTAAGTAAAATAATGTTATATTTTATTATAAATACCTGAATTGATAACAAATAAAAGCAGATTTATTTCTCACCAGAAAAAGACAAGTCTTTATTCAAAAACAGAGCGGCTTTATAGCCATTAATTTACAGTCTTGCCGAAGTTGGCAATAGGGATAATAAAAAATAAAATTCAGAAACCCGTCACATACTACATGGCGATCCTGCGGACTCGATCCTGCTGACCAAACCGATCCTGCGGACTCGATCCTGCTAACCAAACAGATCCTGCCCAACGATCCTGCCACCTTATGAACCTGCCAACTTGAACCTGCAACGGTCCTGCCACTTTCTGATCCTGACCATTTGATCCTGCGGACCATTAAATCCTGCACCAATTTTATAAACAAAAAAGAAGAAAATTCCGACTCTCCGACCTGCTTATTGCCAAACTGTTTCTTTTTATAGTAGAAGGAAATTACGGAAAGGGAGTACCAATTTAACCAGCAGAATATACATTTTTTTTATGCAAATATTACACTCGGCACGATGACGAAGATGTGTATATCATGTTACAAAATACTAAACTACTTAAAAAATAAAATCGAAGACGAAGCAATACAACTGCTAGTCATAATCGGCCTAGTTATGCTATAAGATCATGTGCATCCTTTAAGACGCAACTAAGATATTACAATTAACGTTAACGGAAAATGAATAATTATATCTCGAATAGCATGTACATCCTATTGTTACATTTTTGTGCTACAGGCACGATAACCAATCAAGGTAGAATCACTGCTCAATGCGTTGTACTACACAGCAGAACTCCTGAACGAGGAAAACATGCCGAAACATTAACAAGTATTCCGGCGGCATAATAACAACGACGACAAAAAAAAATTAAAAGCAATTAATAATCTTCACTTTTATTAGTATGTTTTTTATATTTATTACTTTTATTGCTATTATTATAAGTTATGTTGACTTTATAAATTATAAAATTATTGAGTCATGCAAATATTGTGAAAATAAAATCTACAAAATGAATAAATCTATAAGATATCTAAACTATTATCAACTAATTTAGTTTCGTTGTAATTAAAGAATTTGTTTAACTTTTCAATAAATTTTTGCAACTACATACATTTATTTTTAAAAATTAATTAAATTTTTGCAAACACTAATTTAAGCTTAAACTTATCTTCTTTTAATAAAATTATAGTTGAGCACATACACAAACACCACAAAAAAAAAAAAAAAATATCAATAAATAGAAGATAATTGAACGAAAACAACAACAGGGATATGAATTTATATGTAATTAAATAATTAAGCAAATGTGATTTAAAAATATAGAATTGATCGAAGACAAGTAAGGGAATAAAGAAAAGGTTCATTTATAATTTTAAGGAACTTATTTATAAATGAGTATTTCTATTGAGCTTTTCAACTCCAATTTAATTTAGTGTAGGAAAAAAGCAAAAAAAAACAGATAAATATAAATGAACAAGTAATCGAAGAAAAGCTATCGGCGTCAAATTATTCATTATAGTTCCCCAATGAATTGCACCCCAGTAGAAGAGATTTGGCTTTTAATTTTCAAGTCTCACCTCAATAAGGAATAAATTTTTTTAAACCATATTTATTTGGAAGAAAATTCATAGTGGTAACAGACCACAGGCCATTAGTATCCCTATTCTCGCACAAGAATCCATCGTCAAAAATGACAAGGATAAGATTGGACTTATCGGACTATGATTTTGAAATCATTTACAAACAAGGAAAGATAAACACAAACGCCGACGCGTTATCACGTATAAAGATAGACAGTAATATCCTAAAACAATGATTCCTACACTAGAGAGTGAACAAAATAAACTACTTGTAGTCACGAGGAGCAAGAACTATGAAAATAAAGTTAATAAAAATGGAATAAGGAGCAGAGGAATGAAAAATAATGTGAGTGAATATAATGGTACCCAACACCTGAGTCAACACCTCCAAGGAAGTGTTAAAGAGAATAACAAATCTCATAATGAGTCTGATCAACTTTGTATTTGGGAATGTACATCCTTTAATGACGTAAGGAAATTGGTGAAACTGAAATTTATTATTAAAGAAAAGAGTAACGTTACCATGAATATAATTAATAATGAAGTGCACATAACTTGTAGTGATGCCCCTTTGAAACTAGATTCGATGTTGGAGAAACTACATAGTTTATTGAAGAAATCACAGATAAAGGAGCTAGCCCTTTGTGATAAAGATTATATATTAAAAAATATTAATTTGAATACATTCAAAAAAGAATACAACATGTTGAAAATGAATAGATCCTCGCCTATTAAAATAATGATATATAAAGCTCCACAACAAATAGATAGCATGTTACAAAAATATAAATTAATTCAAGAATTTCATACTTCAAGTACTGCTGGACACATGGGAATAAGAAAGACAATCCTTAAATTAAAACAAAGATATATGTGGAAAAATATGAAACAGATGGTCAAAGATTTTGTAAATAACTGCAAAAATGAAACAGATGGTCAAAGATTTTGTAAATAACTGCGTAAAATGCAACCAAAATAAAACAACGCGCCACATTAAAGAAAAACTTACAATTACTGACACGCCAGCGACAACCTTTGAACATATAACAATTGACACTGTAGGTCCACTTAAGATTTCTAACAGCTTCAGATACATATTAACAATGCAATGCGACCTCTCAACATTTGTCGCAGCGCATCCAATCGAATCTAAAGACGCCAGAACTGTAGCGACAACCTTAGTAGAACAATTCATACTAAAGTACGGTTGTTTTAAGATACTCAGATCTGACAGAGGGACAGAATTTACAAACGATTTAATGTCTAATGTTGTAGATTACTGGACACTCGCCAAGTGTTCTCAACGCCTTATCATCATCAAACAATCGGTGCACTTGAAAGAAACCACAGGGTACTCAACGAATACCTACTTTCGTTTGCAGATGATTATGAATGGGACAAATGGGTATCGTATTACACATTTGCTTATAATACAACCCCACACGTAGACACACTATATTCACCATATGAACTAGTTTTTGGAAGATTACCGACGCTACCAAGCGACATATTAGGAGAAGGAAATAAAATTTATGACTTAGAAAATTACAGTAATGAGTTGAAATTAAGATTAAAAACATCTATAAATAAAGCTAGAAATTTAATAAAACTAGTAAAGGATAAGAGAAAAATAGTTTACGACAAAAATATACATGAAAGTAAGTTAGAAATAGGAGATTTAGTATTTGTAAAATTAGAAACTAAAAAAAAATCGCAAAGCCCTTATCACGGTCCTTATAAGATTGTTGAAAGAAAAGGAGTGAACTCAATTGTAAATATAAAAGGAAAAAACAAAGAATTACACAACAATATGCTTAAGAAATTTAACAAAACATTTAAATAACACTTTAAATATTTTAAAATAAAAATAAAACCTTTCATTACAGAAATTAACTAATATAAGTTAAATAATATTTTGTATTGTATAACTATATAAGATCTACTCCTACTATCGTATCGAAACATTCACTGTGCTCACATGCAGCACAAGTTACTATATATAAATAATAGTCACCAAATTGTTAATAAACGTTGTATAATTATATAATATATGTTAAGAAAAATTCCAAGCTATACCTTCTCGCCAATCTTAAAAATCATTTCAAGAAATAATTTTTCGCTTAAGGGTAAGGGTGTAGTGGCACAGCACAGCATGTCCACGGTACTTTTACAAAAAAGTAAACAATTACAAATTCTGTTTCGTTCTTTGGGTCAGTCACTTAAGTTACAACACAACTAGCATGACCAAATATTAACATTGCTTCCGCTTTGACACTAACCCAAATAGCGGTGTAAGTGCAAGCGCAGCATATTTCGTTGCATGCGACCAGAACAAAACAGAAAACAAACTAATAAAATGTGTTGCTCAATAGACAATTCTATTCAGCCAACCAAAACTATTTTTATGATTTATCAAAATAAAGATTAGGAGTTATGGAAATAGTAGTTAAGTAAAATAATGTTATATTTTATTATAAATACCTGAATTGATAACAAATAAAAGCAGATTTATTTCTCACCAGAAAAAGACAAGTCTTTATTCAAAAACAGAGCGGCTTTATAGCCATTAATTTACAGTCTTGCCGAAGTTGGCAATAGGGATAATAAAAAATAAAATTCAGAAACCCGTCACATACTACATTGGTATGGAAATAATGCTAAAAAAAAGTGTATTTAATAAATTGAATAAATTGCTTGACAAGTATCAAGAGCAAATCAAGAGAAGAAACAAAACCCAACAATTTACAGAGTATGTAAAATCTCTGGAAACAATTTTTTACATTGGAACATGTAAATGCGATTTGAAGGCAGCTCCATGTGCATGCGGCTGGGTTCTCGAACGCCTCAAAGAGTTCATGCATGATCAATATAATCAGAGAAGACTAACAATGGATGCAGTTGTAATGGAAACTGAAGAGCAAGGAGCAACGTCTATGTCATCAATGCCAACATACCAAGATCCCGATGATTCAACATACGCACCGCCACCGGTTCAAGAAGATATGGATAGAAGCACAAGTTCACAATACACAGAGAGATACGATTGTTTTAACTTTGCCTTGGTATGTGACAGATTTGGTGTGCCTGATAGAGTAGCATCGGCATTGGGAACCGCTCTTTTCCAAGATTTTGAAATGAAAGATAAGCATGGCAAACCTCTCATCATGGATAAATCGAAAGTTCGCAAAGAAAAATAGAAATGCAGACAAGAAGTGGTTTGCAAACGGTTAGATCATACCAATTTGTTAGCGTTTTCATTCGATGGCAGAAAAGATGATACTTTAACGACAGCTAAAGTTGATGAGAAGTATCATACTAGGATGGTAAAAGAACCTCATCTTGTTATTTTGAGAGAACCCAATTCTGAATTGATTGGTTACGTAAGACTGGAACATGAAACCGCTGAATACAAAACAACCAAATTAAATGATTTTTTCAACGATAAAAATATATCACTGGATGCATTAATTGGAATATGCACTGACGGTGAGCCAACAAACACTGGCCCACACGGTGGAATTATATGACGATTCGAATTGCTGTTAAAAAGACCATTGCATTGGTTCGTTTGCCTTCTACACTTCAACGAACTTCCGTTTCGGCATTTGTTTGAAGCTTTGGATAAATCAACCAGCACTGGACCAAGATCGGCAACCGGAAAACTGAGCCGTCAAATCGAAACTTGTGAAACTCTTCCGGTATGTTATTGCTATCACTCATTTATTATAATTGTCAACCATTTTTAATTATTTTATTATTATATATTTTCAGGAGGTGGACGGCTTCCAGAAAATTGAGTTGCAAAATATGCCCCCGCTCCAGAAAAAAATTGAATTTTCCACCGATTCGAAGTACTTATACGACCCATGCAATTTCTAGCGGTTTCTAGCCAGTTTCGGTGGATCTGGCTAACATCAAACCAGGGAAAATTGTACATTCTCGGTGGCTCACCAAGGCCGCTAGATTATTACGATTATATGTGACAACGGAAAATTCAGATGCAAAATTAAGAATTCTGGTTGAATTTATAATTAAATGTTATGTGCCAATACACTTCAATATCAAGTATTACAGCTCTGTCGTGTACGGCAGTGCATTATTTTTCAACTTCATTAGTTGGTCACGATTTCTAGAACCTCGATTACGCAAAATTGCCAATCAAGTAATTACAGATAATTCATATTATGCGCATTCGGAAAATATCTTGTTGTCAATGTTGTTTGATGATAGCTAGGAAAAGCGCGACTGTGCTATCAACATCATTCTACACTATTGAACAGATGTTGACGACCCAACGCAACTTAGAGCTTATAAAAAACCAGATATAAAGTTTAATTGCACAAGTTACACGGAAATGATCAATATGAATGACATAAATAACATATTTGAACCACCATTCACGCGAAGCATTCCGTACGATACATTGAAAGAATATTTAAATCAAGATGATCCACCGTTTAATGATCCAAAAATGGCATCACACATACAAGGAACGGAACGACATGTTCAATTGCTAGCTAGCGTTTCCAAACGGGCTATACCGGAAAATGTAGAGGCTGTTATGGTGACGACATTAGAGAGCCGTGCGAAATTGCCCAGAATTGAAAGTACAAAAGACTCCAAACAATAATTTTTTTAGTTTCTTTTCTATAACTAACTTAAATTAATTTTTTCATTTACATATGTTCTGACTAAATAAATTTCAAAAGAGAAAAAATAGATATTATTATAAATAAATAAATAAAAATAAAGAAAACCATAGCCATTTCGCTGATTTTTTCATGTAAAGTGCCAAAACTGGTGATTTTTTGAAATGCTTGTATGGGGAACCCCACAGGGGGTTCCAGGGGGTGTGCCACTGGCATGGGTGGGTCAAGCCTCCAAAGTTAGTGGGGGCCGGTCCTACATTTGGACTCGATTGAAGCACTCTAAATGGGTCAAAGTGGGATTTTTCAAAATTTGCCCCTACCCAAAAGTTCGACCCAAATTGGGGGACATCAGAATTCGTATTAGAGATATGGTTCCTTCGGCAAAGTTTCTTATTTTGATCCCTAGAATACGATTTCCACAGAGCATTGAGCGATTTTTAAATCGACCCGCCCTAATGAATAATGATCGCATTCATTACATCCAATTCTAATCCTAATGACACCAACGATGCACGTACTGCAGAAATTATATCGATTATTTATCGTAGTGAGCAAGGATCGCCTTTAGTCATAGTAGGAATGTCGAAAAGAGCTGCAATGTAATCTAAGAAAATCAAAACTTTATTATTATATCACTCTTTAAGACGATCAAGGGCTTTAGGGTAATTGTCTTTAGTGACTTGAAAGGGCTCGACAACAGCTAAAGCAGGTCCAGACAAGGGGTTGAGAAGGTAGTTAAATTTATCCACATTTGGAATAGACAAATCGTCATGGACCATGATAGAAAGAGTTCGTATAAATCGTTGATATCCAGAGTATTTACCTTCAAAACGCGTTAATTTCAAATGTGGTACTTGCAGCTTGGGGCAGCCGATGCATTTATAAAGGTACTATTTATGATATTAGAGCCCCTTTTAATATGGAGCAACGATTTAATTTTTGCCTTTGCGGTAATAAAAATATCTTCAAGATCACTTCGTGCTGAATCTTTTGAAACATATAATTCGATCTGACCCTGAATGTTCATTAATTTTTTGCAAAACGATTCTAATACTTCTAAATGACATGGAACGACTTATAAGCGAAGATGGATGGTTCTACTCTGAATCCATGTCTGAATCAGATTTCTCTTTTAAGCTTAGAAAATTTCCTTTTATGCATTTCCTTTATTTTCTAAGGACGGTTAGGTCTGGTCCAGCTGAAAGTTTTTCCTCTTTATTCTCATTATCCCTCATCTTGAACTGTGTCACGTGGAGTTAAAACTAGCTGATCAAAAAAAAAAGAAATCAACTTGACGAAAAAATCCAAATAATTAGGATATATCAAGGCGAATTTAGAGACGATCGATTTACATTTCCCAGTTTTAAAGAGAGAGGTCCAATTTGTTAAGCTTTATTAAGGCGAATTCAGAGCTCAATGTATATGTATAAGAGTATATGCATGCACCGGTTAATATATATTTTGTAATGAATGCTACTAACAGAGTCTATATGAAAATAATCAGGCGTTTTTCCAAGATATATTACTGCAAATATGTATGTTGATATACTGACCTCGATTCGAAGCTTGAAGCTCGATAATGTCAAAAAGAGCTTGATGTATATTTTTTGGAACGAAAGAGCTTGATGTATATAAGTGGAAGTGCATGCACCAGTTAATATGTATTTTATTATGAATGCTATTAACCGAGTCTATATGGAAATAATCGGGCGTTTTTTCAAGATAAATGACTGCATATATATATGTTGATATACTGACCTCGATGCGAAGCTTACTATGGTCTTACAGGATTAAGAGTCTGTGTTGAGATGGTTTTAATCATTTCAAGTAGAATAAAGCAGCAACAGCAGTATTCCAACAACAAGCAACGATTTTCTAGTCCCGCGGTGAAGGTAGATTTGGAGTGCAATCCTTTAGTAGGGTTTTCGCACAACAACGACAAGTTAAAGCAAACGCCAACAACGTGGTGACACCATAAGCAGCAAAGATTCCGAATAACAGCAAGCGACTTCAGTAGCAGCTCTCGGTCGCAACGACAAAGGTTTTCAGAGTACACTGGTAATTATGCACTCCTTATTCTGTAGTTCAAACGATTTGATTTAAAGCGATAGTTGGACGCTTAAGTTAGATCAAATTGTTTAAAATTGCAATTAAGTCGAAACTACCGTCCTGTCACTGTCGCCAACATGTAATTTCGTGAAAAGTTAAAACTCAAAATGTTTATATGGTCTGATATTTATTCTTTAACATATTAAAACAGTTAGATTTGCTTTTACAAGAAAAGCTGTACCTAGCTACAAATA
The DNA here is from genome assembly GCA_914767935.1 of Coremacera marginata. Lineage (NCBI taxonomy): Eukaryota > Metazoa > Arthropoda > Insecta > Diptera > Sciomyzidae > Coremacera > Coremacera marginata. The sequence goes on from OU612045.1 coordinate 103,703,075, forward strand.
TGAGTCTTAAATAAATATCAATCAGATTATGTGTAAGTTAATCTCAAACAACGGAACATAATGATTTCTAATGAGAGCATATATGGCTCAACTATACCTGTTTGTTGGAAGAATGCATTCCAAACGATTGGAACCTCAGAGTACTCTGCCCAATCCACAAGAAATGCGATCACACCATTTGTGCCAATTACCGTGGGATAAGCCTCCTAAATATCGCTAAATATAAGCCTATCGAAGGTCCTATCGAGCGTATTATGTGAAAAACTGAAGCCCATCGTTAACCAACTGATTGGGCCTTATCAGTGTGGCTTCAGACCTAGAAAATCTACCACTGACCAGATATTCACGCTACGACAAATCCTGGAAAAGACGCTAAAGAAACAAATCGACACCCATCATCTTTTAGTCGATTACAAAGCCGCTTTCGACAGTTTAATAAGGAATCACCTCGATTCCACTATGTCTGAATTTGGTATACCTGCAAAAGGAATCCGTCTATGCAGGATGACACTGAGCAACACCAGCAGCGAAGTTAAATTTGGGAAGGACCTATCCCCCCATATGTTACCAAACGAGGTTTCAGACAAGGTGATACCTTATCGTGCGACTTTTTTACCTAATTATGGAGAGGATCATTCGAACTGTTGATCTAAGACAATGCGGCACAATATACTGTGACGAACCTATTTCTGGGAAATAGGCCCCCCACAATTTATACGTCACACATCTATACAATGTATGCACCATCAACGCTGGGAACAATGTTTATACCAGCGACACATGGCAACATGCATACAGACGTGATGCGAAGCACGACACTCAGCCACAGACAAGGTGATAAACAAATGGTATGACGCAACAAGCAACATGCCGATGTCAACATTCACACACCAACGTCTAGCCAGCAGCAGCTATAGCAGCGCCTGCTAATCAACCCTAGCTACGACAACCATACCGACGGTATGACGAATCAACGAGCCTGACACGAGTTCAGGCAATGCTACTTACAAACACAGCATCATCATGGTTTGTTTCAGTTATTATTTTATTGTTTAATAATATTACGCTGCACCGTCGCAAGAGGCGACTTACTATATTACGTTTATTTTAGTTAACTATATTATTTCTATAAAGTAAATAGTTTGAGAAGATATGCTAACATATAATTTACATTTGTATTGAAGATATATTGCAATGAATTATATTTATTATAGGAAGACCTAGCATCGAACATGGAATATTTATATTAAGCTCTTGAATATCTTATTTTATATATTTACTTTGTTACGTTAAAGTCATGAAGTACGAAATACTTACTATTAGTACTTATTATTTACTACTAGCTACTTACTACCTACTAAGAATAAGGTATTATTAAGCACCGCTGGCAGAAGCCAACGCTTTATGATAAGTTTATTTTTCAATAAAGGAGAGTCTTGTACGAACCTTCAAACCAACCAGACGTTTTACTGGCAGCGCTAGGACAAGGTAACATTTTATAGACAACATAAATTAGTCTTGCTGCAGCCAGCAGACTATTGAGGCGTAGTTAGCTCCCTTTCCTCTTCCCCCTTGAGTTGTGCTGCTGTCCCTAGGACCCGCTCGGTTCGTTCAGCACCACGCTCACCCCTGCTCTCCACGAGCTTCGTTCACCTTAAGAGCGATCCCACTCTTTGAGTGTGCTGCTGTCCCTGGGACCCACTCGGTTCGTTCAGCATCGCTCTCACGAGTGCTCTCAACGAGTGCGAATTCTAGAGCATTGCTTGAGGATTAAGTCGTGTTACTGCCCGTTGGACCCGCTCGGTTCGTTCAGTGCCACACTGGCTCCACTTTCAATGAGTGATACTCTGAGGTGCCTTACTGACCCTAGGACCCGCTCGATTCGTTCAGTATTGCTCTCTCAAGTGCTCGCATTGAGTGGCAAATCCCACCCGAGTATTTCCTAAGGATTGAGTTGTGTTACTGCCCGTTGGACCCGCTCGGTTCGTTCAGTGCCACACTCTCTCCGCTTTCAACGAGTGATACTCTGAGTCACCCTACTGACCCTAGGACCCGCTCGGTTCGTTCAGTATCGTGCTCTCAGGTACTCTCATTGAGTGGAAAGTCCTACCAACTCATTATCGCTCTCACCTCAATCCACGACAAGTCCCACTCAACGAGACACCCTCTCACCTCGACCGACGAGGACAGACGACAAACGGAGCGCTAGACAAGTGTTGAAGGTCAACGCGGTCGTGAAGCAAACAGCCAAGGGAAGATCATCCGATCTTTCGATACTGTACGAGTAGCAAAGTACAGTCCCGCATACAAGACAAGCAGCGAACTTCCATGGCTTGTCACCAGCACCAAGGTCACCTTTCACCAACGACAAGAGTGAAGACCTAGTAGTGAGGAACCCCAGCTGGAATCGCCAGCCAACCACTCCCCAGCATCGCCGTCCGAACGAGGACGCACTGAGCCAACTACACATAAACGCATAAATAATCATACGCACACGAAAAACCGACCTTACCAAGAAGGTCAAGCGGTCTAAAAATCCTCCCAAGACCGTCTTGTAAGGACCCTGGACAGCCGCTGAGGATACCTTAGCTGAAAAAGAGCTGTAACGACCAGGAGGTTCGTTACAATACTATAAGAGTGCTATGCTGCTAGCGTATGCTGATGACATTGATACCATTGGTCATAACACACGCGAAGTCAGCGCAGCATTCTCCAAATTAGAAAAAGAGTCGAGTCGGATGGGTCTTGCAGTAAACGCAGATGAGACGAAATATCTGGTTCAGCAAACAAATAGTCCCAGCATATTGGCATCCACGTCACTGTTGACAACACCTCCTTCGAGGTTGTGAAGGACTTCGTCTACCTCGGTTCCAGCATTAACTCCACCAACGATATCATTAAAGAGATAAAACGAAAGATAACTCTTGCCAACAGGTGTTAGTTTGGGCTCAGTAGGCAATTGAGAAGCAGAGCCCTCTCTCGACGAACAAAAGTCACGCTCTATAAGTCACTATTCATGCCCGCCCTGCTATATGTAGTACAAACCTGGACGTTGAGTAGCTCTGATGAAAAGATTTTGGGAGCGTTCGAGAGAATGATCCTTCGTTAAATCTATGGACCAATCTGCGTCAATGGTGAGTACCGAATACGATGGAACGATGAGCTATACGCCGACATCGACATAGTAAAGCGCATAAAAATCGAGCGGCTAGGTCATGTTGAGCGGATGGAAGACGACGCTCCAGCGAAGAAAATATTCGATTCGATTCGCAGCGGCGGACAACGCAGAAGAGGACGACTGCATCAACCTGACGAAACTTGCAGCTTTCAACTGGCGCCAGCAAGCGCAAAACAGAAATGGCTGGCGCAATTCTTACAACAGGCGGAAACCGACTTACGGTTGTAAGCGCCATCTAAGTAAGTAAGTATATCTGTTTGTAGCTAGAGATAACAGGTTTTTAACTTGAGTAAAGTGCATTACTGATGATACAAGAGAGATATGATTTGATCTAAGCTAGTGATGATATTTTGAATTGGTAACTTAGCAAGCAAATTCGATTTAAGTTCAATAGGTTTAGTCTTAGTTTTTTTTTTACTTTAATTTTTTTCATCATTTTAATTTAAGAAAACATATTTGCTCCAACAGCATACGATATTAAATAGAAAAAAACATATTTGCCGAAATAAATTAAAATTCATTTATTCATTTATGCAAAAAATTAAAATAAAATTGATTAAAACTGAACGTCGTCAAAATTTATATTTTTAAATAACAACAAAATGACAGATACTGATTTGCTTGTGTCAATATTTGAAAATCTTCCCATTTTTTAATAATAAAGGGTTTAATAAAACACGAACAAGTGTATACACACAAATGGCCCCTAAGTTTCATAGAAACAAACAGAAAACAAACTCCAATTGAAACGTATGATATAAAAAATTATAACATTAAAATAAAACTCACTCAGTAATCCCAGTATATAACTATCATTGAAAAGAGTTCATAATTATCAAATAATCTGGGTGAGGGGAAAATAGAGCGAGCTCACATATCGCCTTATGCTCTTCAAAAAAGCGCGTGCTGTGAACTGCAACGAAAGAAAAATGCAAATAAATGGATCGCTCATTTATTCAGAGATTAGCGAATGATCGCTCGTTTGTGCTTCATTTCCAATGAAAGAAATAAAGCGAAATGCACTGAGTTGAGTTGTATTGAGGTGAATGAGGGATATTTTACTCCTCAGTGAGAAGTATTTACTAACTCAGGTTAAGTGTAGCTTTCGTGATTAAACTTCTGCTGATGAATATCATCAATTATTAGGTCTGTTTCCGTACTCACATCAAGTCAACTTAGAGTAAAGTTCGAGTAATATAACATAGAGTAGCTTGAGCACTCGTGCTAGAAAAATGCTAGAAAAATTTGTAATGTGTACTTGAATTTAGTATGGAAATAGACCTATTAAGTATTTGGTTCAAATCTGAAAGAGAAAATGTAGTATATTCGATTTCAATAGACGAAATAATAATAGAATAGTTTATGAATTCAATATTTGAAAAGCTGACGTTTGCACTTAATAATTAAACAAAAACAAAAACATAATCGCTATTTAAGCCCTTGAAAGGGCTTTGACCCAGCTTCTTATGATCAATTGTGTTGTGCGTGTTGTGAAATGTTTGAACACAAATGATCGAGAGCTGAACCTAACAGCTTTATGCCAACTCCGAACGGCTTATGTTCTCATGAAGTTTTTCATGGCAGTTTTTTTTTACTCTCTGAGGTTTGCCATTGCCTGCAGAGACGTTACAGCCAAACAGAAAAATTAATTCAAAGAAAAAACTTTCTGTGTCAGATGGGGGAACCTGAGTTCTCTGGCGTATGATCCACACACTCTACCCACTACGCCACGACCGCCACTTACTAATTAACTTTATTTACTGAATCATAATCATTTTGTTTGTAAATCATTTGCTGTAAACTTAATGTTATTTTTGAATACTTAAATCGGAATAGTCGCGGAACTTTTGCTTAGAGACATGGAACATATTATACTCTAGTTATAAATTGGCCTCTTCTTTACTAAATTTAATGCTTCCAACCTCTCGTGGAGTACCGTGGTCACAGAGCAAACTTTGGCGTGGTAGAGTATCCAATTTCTTCGGAGTCTTAGGTCAACTACCAGTCGAAGATAATTCATTGTACATTACATGCCATGCCTGATTGGTTGAGCACATCTCAGAAATATTCTGAGAAATATTCTGAATAATCGGTCTGTCTCAGAATCTCAGGTCTCAGAATCTGTCCACCAGGTAAAGTGCAGCTGAAAATTGTTTTAAAAGGCTTGCTATATAAATAAGTATATGGGTTTGTCAAGGATCCAAAATTTAAGGACGTACGCTCCTGGAGGTTGAGTGTCGGGCTTGGAGCCTATTATGGAAAAACACGTTTCAATAAATCTACCAAGAACAAATATAAAAAGTATCCCCAAATCTGATGACGACTACCGCAAACGAAAAATTAATAACTGCTATGCACCTGAAATATCCGAACCTTAATTGGGAAGATGCCTTTATCTAAATGATTGATATTGTCTGTAACCAGCCACCAGCCATACAAACAACTGCAACCAGCCACCAACAATCTAACAACAAAAAACTATGGTGTCATATTTTCAAAACACCAGTGGCATTGGAAACAACAACATTGCATTTGTTGTGTTCATTGGCTTGGCTTTAAATTGTTGACTGCGGAAAACTGCAAGCTGCATTTTTTTGTGCATTCCAACGATTTGGATTTGAAATGTTGAAAATTAATGATATAGTTATTAATAAATTAAATAGTATTAATAAATAGTTTTGTTATAATTCATATCTGTATTTTTTGTATTGGTTGTTGGAAAATAATTATGTTGTTGCTCTTTATAATTCATATGTATATTTTTTGCATTGAATATTTTAATATATGAACTAATTTAAATAAAATTCGAACAAGTTGTCTTTTTAAGTGAAGCGCGTAAAGTCATAACATTTTTTTAAGCGGTTGTGTACAAGTACCAAGAGCTTGGTTACAATTCTAAGCAGATTATACTCAATCAACGCAATTTTGCACAAATACTTAAAGCTTTGGTACAAGTGAAAAAATTTAATTATATAACCAATCAACTTGTGTCTAGGTTTGTGCACCTGCACACAAAGCGGGAATAAACCAATTTCATCCCTCCAAAAATAAACATTTAATGACCCCGACGTGATCACGCCAAAGTGATTTAAGATACCCATAGTGACTCCTAAAAATCATTTGAAAACATATCAAAATTTTTTGGTCAAAATTTGAAGAAGTTGACAGCCTAATTCGTGATCTCGATAAAACACCATTGAACTATGAATATATCACCACCAAATATTACAATCAAATACCAAGAACTATTTTTGATGGAAATAAAAAATTTGGCACGCGATGCTATCAATGAAAATCCCATACCAAGAGGAAGTGTTGCAAAAGATACACAAGAAAACACAGAAGTGCGCGGTGATAACAGCATAAGACTGCTAAGTCGGAAATCTCTGATATTCAGTTCAATCCTCCAATTCGTGTCAACATTAGCGACAACAATCGAAAACCAACTAGCTCAATACTTTGACGTCAAATTAAAGACATTAAGCCATCTCTGGCAACAAAGCAAAAATGCGAATTTCGCTGCATGGGAAATCTGAGAAATTCCAGAAACATCAGGGTATAATATAAATGAATATCTGGAAATAGAAGAAATGGTTCAAGAGCACACAATCCATTTATCAATCCAAGAAAAATAGCGAAACAACTATTATGTAACGAATTTACTAGACTCAATCTCAGCCGAAAATCCAATGCTATTACCAAGAATCTCTATACCTAAATTTGATGGTAACTATCTTACCTTGCACCAATTCTACGAGTTATTCAACAAAATTCTCCATGAAAAATCAATTGCAATACAAACTTTAGTTTTGGTACTTTAAGATTAATGTAAGTGGCGAAGCAGAAAGACTCACTCACTCTATCTCACTCTATCCAGCGAGAATTATGAGATAGCACGGAAAATGTTGCAGGACATATAATACAATCAAAGACTCTAGCCTACAATCAAAGATCTAGCCTATCACAAAAAATTGTAGGACAATCTTATTATTCAACAAAGGTTTCATCAGCGATTGATCTAAAAAATATGCACGGCATGACCCAAGAAGGACTATTAGCACTGGAAAATCTAGGCGAGAACATAACATCTTGGGACCCTCTGTTGTTAGACTTATTGATAAAAAAGTTGGACAATCAAGCCCACACTCTATATGAACAATCATTAGATGATTCGAAAGAAATCCACAAAATCACTTTCAGTCGCTAGAAGCAGTCCTGGATTAGCCCATAATAAAATTAAGCAATTGCTTAAGGCATCACGTCTCTGGGGGTACAATAAACATCACCGAAAAAATGATGGCTTCTATTTCTATTTGCTACATTACCGGTTGAAGGATATCTTATTCTAATAATGATAATTTATTATCATATCTATTACGTACCAAATACTTATTTTCTACAAAAACAAAGATCCGATAATTTTCCTCAGAAATACACTCAGAAAAATGTTGAATTTAGAATACGGCTGCTATGGAAAAGTTGAATCCTTAATATCCATACTAGAGGTATTATATATGAAAAGAAGCTGCCTTGGCCTAAAGTTAATTGCGAGAAACTTATGACATCTTTAATAACCGTAATTGAAGCTGCAATGATCACAAAAAACTGAATAATTTCTCTGAGTCTTTCGAAAATAACATCTATGGTTGCAGTTGTGATACAATCAATTTTGTGGCTACTATAACTTCTTTTTAATTGTTGGGTCTAGAGTAACTGCAATTCGTATATATTATCCTTAATACGGATTTCACGTTTTAGCTGAGGTTCATTAAACTAAAAGGTGAAATACCTCAAATTTTCTTGAATTTTTATAAATCGAAGTGAAATTAAAAAAAACGCAGTAAGTACAAACAAAATTTGATAAGCAATCAGTTAATCGGGATACATCAAAGTTAAATAACCCACTCTCGAGTCATGATGACAACCTAACGTCGTGTTTTCAGTTTTATAGAGCAAACTAAAACACCGAAATAAAAATTCTGGAGCGATTGTGCTTGTGGTCGCATAGAAACGAGGGAGTGAGCAGAGGTGTGATTGGTTTGCTTAAGTGCTATTTGGTTTATTGTTTTAAAGTGTAAGTTGGAATCGGCAATGGACAAAGCTTCGATATTGAGCGTTTATAAACGCCACGCTGCATTCTAATTGAGACAACTTGGACCAACATGTCATCTCCACGGTGAACTTCAATGATGCGTCCCAACACCAATTCATTAGGTGGTAATCTGTCATCCTTGACGATGACTAGGTCACTCAACTACAAATTTGGCTTCTCTTGATACCATTTTGGACGTGTTTGGAGGTGTGACGTCCACCGTTGCCATAAAAGCTGCAGTATGCGTTGAATTTGGAGATATTGCTGAGGTAAAGATGCAGTATCTTCTGGTGAAACTTCCGTTGGTGAGAGAAGTGAATCTCCGACGAGAATCCTTGTCTTCAGAATCTGATGTTAGTGGACAAAGAGGTCTTGAATTGAGGCAGGATTCGATCCGAACTAGGAGATAGCTTCTCGTAGGTGAGTCGCGCACCAGTTATCACTCGCTTTAAGTGGTATTTTGTCGATCTTACGTTTGCCTCCCACAATCCTCCGAAATTAGGGGATTGGGGAGAGTTGAAATGCCATTGGATATTGCGGCTAGCCAGTACTGGTACTACTTTGTTGTTAATAGCATCTGCAAATTTTTCTTCGCTAGCACTCAACATGTTATTTGCTCCTACAAAATTTGTACCACAATCGCTATAAATATATCTGCAGATGCAACGACGGCCAATAAATCTTTGAAGGGCCCATAAGAAGTTCTCCAATGACATTCCTGTTACGGCCTCCAAATGGACTGCCTTCGTTGCTAAACAAATAAAAATAGCTATATAGCCCTTGTATAGTGTTTTGCCCCGAAATTTAGATGATTTTATATCGACAGCGCCAGTATAGTCTACACCAGTAGCCAGGAACGGACTCTGCGGAGGATTTACTCGGTGTAGTGGAAGATCAGCCATAAGCTGTGTAGCTGTCTTTGGCTTGTTTCGAAAGCATTTTATACTTTATAATATTTTATTATTCTTTTAAAGCTTTGCAATTGTTGCTTTACTGCTCTTCGAGCGTTCACAATCCAGAACTGTTGACGTAGATATGCTAAAGCTAGTTGTGGCCTGCCATGAAGTGTTGTTTCGTGGGCATTAGTTATGACAATGCTTGTGAAATGGTGGCAACCAGGCAAAATTATTGGATGTTTTTGGGCGAAAGTTAATTTAATGCCGTCTGGCAATGGTATATTCGATAGTATACTGTCGATCTCTTGGCCAAAGGATTATCTTTGTACAAGAGAAGCAATTTTTACTAAGCTCTGTTGTATTTCTGTAACTGAAAGAGAGGACCAGCCCACCATAAATTAAACGTCTCTAAAACAGCTGGTGTCAGTCCACGGGTTGCACAATCCACCGGATTTTGCATGGTATCCACATGCCCCCATTGTGACGGTTTGCAGTTGGCTAAAATTTTATCCACTCTATTTGACACCCACATCTGCCATCGACAAGGATCGCCACGTATCCAATAAAGTACAATAGTGGCGTCGTGATATAATAATAAGTCGTGAGATGGACGTTTGAAAACTGTAGCGATTTATTTGTCTAATCTGCAAGTTGCGTTCCAAGAACAGCACCACAAAGATCAACTCTTGAAATGGTGAGGGGCTTCGTTAGAGTGACCCTGCTCTTTGCATCACGCAATTGTGTGTACACTCATTTGTCTTTATACTGCACACGTAAATAAATACACGCCGCATACGCAGATGAAGATCCATCGCAAAACACATGAAGCCGCATGGATTGAAGAAAGTCTGGTTCGTAGCCGACGTATTACTGTTATAATATCGATTGTGGATAAAGCCTCTAAAAAGTTTCGCCATTTTAGTTGTACATCTGGCGGTATAGTCTCGTCCCTCCCTAACCTCGGAGAGTCTTAGTCGCTCCTGATCGCACAAATAGATTTAAAAATAATCTTTGCTGAAACAATAATTGGTTTCGATAAGGCCGAGTGAATCAAACAAACGTGCTATGGTAGATAATATCGACCTTTTAGTGATAGTAAAATGTAGTTCAAAACTTAATTTGAATTTAAAATTATCTTTATTAGGTTGCCAACACATTCCTAGCGTTTTAACCATTCTACTACTAATTATTTCCAAAATAGTACTGTCGGACATATGTTCAGTATGAATACCTTTGAGTAATGTGGTTGAGTTACTACTCCACTTTCGTAATTCCATACCTGCTGAGCGTAAGACTGCTGCTGATTGATTGCGACTTAGATCTCATATTTAAGTATTGATTCAGCGAGCGGATATGTTTCCTTCTTCCGCGAGCTGATGGAGCACTGAAATTGCCGTGTAGGGTGCGGAAGCTGTTACGAAAGTGACAGTCGTTAATCAATACTCCTTTATTTCGGTGTTGCCGTCTTTGGCTGATATAATATGCGCTGATATCGCGAGTCCTCCGAGTGCATGTCAATGAAGCGATACATTTTCTCTATATCTGCTGTGAACACGTATTTGTGTTTTCGCCAATTGAGGAGAACTGCAGCTAAATCATTTTGAAGGACTGGTCCAGTGCACAAAAAGTCGTTGAGAGATTTCCCATTTCACGTTTTGCAGGAGGCGTCAAAGAATTTTTGTGGTGAGGCTTTCGTCCTTTTGAACGACATGATGTGGCAAAACGCAGGATGTGCACTTCGGTCGATTAGCGTTATTCATTATGCAATGATCTAATTCAGATGTTTTGGTGGGTCTTATCTGATTAAGTAAAAAATATTCGCCGATCTTTCTTTCATAAGCTTTTCGTAGTCGTCGTTACGTTGTAGCTTTCGTTCTAACGATTAAAAACAGTTTAAACCGATCTGCTTGTATTTTCCAAGAAAGAATTTTTCCAAGAGTTTTTGATGGATCAAGTAAGCATTTGAGTGGAAGTCTCACAAATTATTTCCAATTTGATTGGTGCTGGTGCGTTTGCCGAAAAAATGTTTCACACCAAAGATCTTTGTCAGATAACCATTGCTCCTCCGGTATTTGTTCCAACTCAAAAAATCGTTGAACGAGGGATTCCAGCACGAGCGTGGAATGGTGAGAAGGAATATTTATGGCGTTTGCTTGCACTCCCGGAGTACTCCCAAGCAAGATCCAACCTATGTATTATATGTATATAATGTATTTTGCGTTATAGATTGATCGCTTTTCCCTATACGCGTTCCTGGTAACATGATGTTAGCAGCCATGTCTGCTCCAATTATAAGGTCGACTCGATTTGAACGATAATAGAAGGGATCAGCTAGTGTGAGCCCTTGCAGATGAGTCCAGGTTTGTGGTCGATCGGTCGACTTGGCAGGTTTGTGGTAACAGAATTTAGTACTAACGCGGTATTTAATTGTGCCTTCAGACCCTTGATCAACTACCCCACGCACTGTGCAATCGTGACCAGTAACGTTATTAATTGCGATAACAAGTGCTGTAGCTAAAAGCACTTTGCTCGGAGGGCTGCTAGTGGATGTAGCTGTCACTAACTGCTCACTTTGAGATAACATGGACGTTGTATTATGTTTGCGCGGTGCGCCGAGGAATGCTGTGTCAGACTGGAACTCCGCCAGGTCTAGCTTGCGCCTGCCTGTCCCAAGCCAGGATAAAGGAGGAGGGTTGCTTGTAGGATACGTCCTGCAAACGTAAAAACTGAACCAGGAGCTCGGGTTAGCGCCCATCTTGGTATCAGGTCACATTCGGAATATCGATATGAAACAAGCCTGCGAAGGTATAGCAATTGACCTTAAAACTTGTTAGTACGGGGACAGTCTTTACCCGTCAGATGGGGTAGACCCTATCTATCCACCGCATATGGAGACCTTAATTCGGCTGGAAAAAACAGTTGTGAAGTGTTGGCATGCGTGCATAAGAGTGTCAACTCTTCGGCTTTCCGAAGTGGATTGCTAGTCAAGAGTTTGACTCGCACCCTCAAACTGGCACGGCAGTCACTGAGGGAAGTGTTGAAATGGTTGTATAAATAAGGGTTCTCATACTGAGCACGGCAGTCTCTGAGAACAATGGCCAATACTCTATGTCTGGATGGTGAAATCCGAACGGGCAGAGTAAGAGTGGCAATTGCAAAGGTCCTCCAGAGTAGGTACTAGTCATGTGCAATAGTTTCCAGCTGAGTCGGCAACTGCGAATTGTTAGACTAGCCCTTAAGTGCTCATTGAGCACAGCCATGTATAAGAATGCACTATTCGTAATTGCATTTGTGTATTCTTGGTCTTTTTGCAGGGATGTTGTGGATCCTCATTTGACGGGATCGAGTTGCCCAGATGACTGTCGTGGGCTGGACCTTCGGGGAGTCTCGTACTGGTTGTGGTTGTGTGAATGCTACACAGGTCTAGATTGACCAGCGGGGTCGCGCAATGGTACGACCGGGCTGGCATATCTGTCTTAATATGCAAGAGATTGGGTAGGTCTCGTCTCCACCAGTAGATGGATGGAAGTACGCCTCTACGGAAGTCTAAACTGGTACTGCTATTACGGGCAGTATGTAATTTATTACATAATGCTCCTAGTCAGCAGGGCACTGGGTGATGCTTTGTGTTTGTGAAACATCTTCCATGTTCGTGTTGCCACACCGGATGCCCCGTATGTTTTACTTGTTTTAAAACGTAAACGGGTCCGTGTTGTTGTACAACACAAAGTTCATGGTTGTCTGTTTCATGAACTATTACCCTAGGTTTTAGATACCCCAAGTTGCTTAAGCCTTACGGCAGGTGCAGCTTGAAAATCTTAAAATCGTCTGTGTCGGACTGGAATGCCGGCGCAGCCAGATTGAATTTTGTTTGCGAGCTTCGACTTGGAAGAGTTGGTTGTGTTCAGGGAATGTTTTGATGGTTCTGTGGAGACTGTCTGAGAACTGGAAAGTGCAATAGAGTGTGATGCCGCTGACCACATTGAATGCAATTTTTCGCACTGGGGCATTGTGAAATTGTATGTGATTTGCTCAGACAGTTTAAGCAGAATTTGGCTTTGTCAACAATGGCTTTTCGCTCAAAACAATTTTTGCCGAGAAAGCTTGGACATCGACGAAGAATATGAGCTTCGCCGCAAAGATAACACCCGCTCAAGGAACTCGACTTTGTTGTTGATGTATGGAAGCTCTTCTTTGCATACCCAGTTGAGCTTCGGTGATCGCGCTGATGAATTCTTGTTTATGTTCGAGTGTCTCGAAGATACACGTGGATTTCATTAGAGCTAGGTAGATTTTCGATTATATTAATGATGATAAGCCTTTGATTAAGGAAGGATTCCATTGAAGCAAATGTTAGAATGTCGGTGTTACACTCTAGGTGGTGTTCCCAAGCTTGGTGGGTTTCCTTAGGCAGCTCTGTAGACAGAAAATGTGCAATCCAGTGGTCACAATTGTAAATTGGAATGTTTAAACGATGAAATTCGTTAATACAAGCCTTTGTTGTGTAAAGCAGCGACTTAATGTCGTTGGCTCGCTCTTTAGCGATGGCAGGTAAACTAAATAAGGTGCTGAGATGGTGCATAAAAATTATCTTGGGATTATCATAGCGTTTCACTATGAAGTCCCACGCGGTATTGTAATTAACAACGGTGAGTGGCATTTGTTGAATATCCACATCACGATCGCTGGGCAACGCTTGTTTTAAAAAATTAAATTTTTGTATGGAATTCAAATCCACATTTGAATGAATGAGCCGATCGAACGCATCATAAAATGCTGGCCATTCAACAAATTGTCCTGAGAACGATGGGACAGGCAATTTTGGTAGTTCTATTGATGGCGTGCTGCTTTGAGCCTTTTGCGAATTTCTGTTAGATTGACCTAGGTCTGATGCATTGCTGTCACCTTGTGCATCTGTCATTGCACATCTAACCTCGATGTACAGTTCTTCAAATTTGGAGGTAATTTCATTAGAAAAATACGAAAGGTCACGATCATGGCATAACCACACAAAATTTGCAAGCGTTTCATAGAAAACTTTATATAAAACTGATAGATTTTTCACACGAATTTGCAAATAGGTTTTTGTCTTGCGAACCTTTTGATCTTTTTTGAAATTTGTATAAATTTTATTTAACGCATCAAGACGATCCGTTTGCAACGCCGCTAAATTTTCTGGATTGGAACCCTCAGTTGAATTCCTACTATTTTTCAGAGGCATTTTTAGGTATCGCCTTATTCGATATGCCTTACTCAAAAAAAGTAGCTCAAATAAAATACTCTCTTAAGCATGCAAAAATTATTATATAAAGATTAAAACCGAACAGAACACTAACTTACTTCCTCGCTCTCTCTCAGGTGTGTGCCTCCCTTTTGTGATCAGCGACGACACAAATTATTTGAAAAAATGTTGATAATCAACTTTGTTGCGAAGGCCTTATGGAATTATTTTTGTCGACCGTGGATTGCTTTAACAGTTCCTCTATTGACCTTGGCGAAAGCACAATGTAATTGTAAAAATTTATGTGAAGAACGGAAAATTATTTTATATTCCAAAGTGTGTGAATTAATGTGGTTCTATTGGGTACCGATGCAATGGTAAAGGGATGGGCTTGGAAAGCTGCCCGAGTAGACCTAGGAAATACACGAACTGGTGGCGTCAGGTCATGTACCTCTTGAACATTTACCATGGTAGAACCTATACAAAAGGCTTAGGCAACCAACATTACGCCGATGCCCAAGAGAACTCTGGGGAGATAAAATGTTTTCATATCCTATCATATATATCGCACGTCTTTGAATTCGGTCCAGAAGCTCCAAATAAGATCTCGAAGCTCCTGCCCAAATGTGCGAATTTTACTCGATTTTAGGCCTTATATAAGAGGTATAGATCATTTGAAGATCAGATGGGTTGAAGTATCGCTTGCTTCTTTCGACACATGGAAAATGTGATCATTCCAACGAAGGTCTGATTGTATCGACATGCACAGAACGTCAAGAGCATCTGACTCCAAAAGATCCACACCATTCATATTCAAGGGAGCTAAGGGACAGTTCATCCGCTTGTGGGTTAACAGGCAACACTGGGTCTTGTTTGCATTAAACTCTACTCCATTAGCAAGACCCCACTCGGAGATTTTTTTCAAGTCATTAAGAAGTGTGTCATTCATATTTTGCCTCTTACTCTCAATCTCTAAAGTACTCCGGCGTTTTTTTAAAAAATATGAATGACAAATGCTGCTGTCGTCCGCAAACGAATGAATTGGGTTATGAGTCAATGGCAGAAGGTCGTTGATAAAAACCAGAAACAAAGTTGGCGATAGAACTGAACCCTGCGGTACTCCTGCGTTGATGGAGTGCTCACTGGACGAAATGCCGTCGATTACGACACGAATAGTTCTATCCTTAAGAAAGCACGTGATCTACCGAGCAAAGTTACCACCGACACCGTATGCAATGAGCTTAGAGACGAGTGCTTTATGCCACACTCGGTCAAACGCCTTTGAAATATCCAGATCAACAACCCTGCTCTCACCGAACAGGTGAACGCATTGGTTCCATTTTTCTGTAAGGAACGCCATAAGGTCACCAGTAGACCGAGCCCTACGAAAACCATATTGACGGTCACTTAGCAATTCGTTGTGCTCCAGATAGTTCATTAGGTGGAAGTTTATTACGCTCTCCATAACTTTGGAAAGCGTAGAGCATATCGCAATGGGTCGGTAGTTTGCAAGATTCGTGGCATCGCCCATTTTAGGTATCGGCTGGACATTTGCGACCTTTCAACAAGATGGAAATACTCCTGTCCTGTATGAGATGTTGAGAAGGTTGCGCAAAGGCCGAGCCAGTGTAGAACCACACGTTTTAAGCACAATTGGTGGTATGCCATCAGGACCAGAGGCTTTGTTTATTTTAAGATTTGCAAGGACTCTTTTGACTGCTCTCGTTCGAAAATATATCTCCTTCATTGAAGAAGAACTAGTCCCAACAAAGGGCAGTGGAATCTATCCGAGATTGTGGAATTGTGTGCAAACAATCCAGCCAACAGGTTCGCTTTATCAACCGAGTCAGTGAAGATTTGGTCATCTTTTAAAAGAGTCGGAATCGACGAAGACGTTTGATTTTTAACTCTTTTAACAAATGACCAAAAGTTTTTGCTCCCTTTAGGGCAGAGAAGAACCTGTTCTCTAATGCGAGTTTCATGAAGAAACTTTTCGCGTTTTAAAATTGCGTTACAGCGATTCCTAGCCTCGATGCGAAGTCTATTAGTATCAGCATTCTTATCAGATCGCCAATTCTGATAGGCTTCCTTTTTGGACCTGACTGCAATCCTGCAAGTCTCATTAAACCATGAGTGGTCTTTTGGTGTAATGCTTTTCTTCTTATTGGGGATAAAAAACCGCATACCCAATAAGATAATTTCTTGTACCATGATCTTGTACCTTTAGGCGTAAAGGTGCGAAGGTCAGAATATGAAAAAACAGCGGAGATAGTACAATTGTCCGAATTACCAAGAGGTGCATTGACACTCACATCATATTTTTCATGATGAGAAGTCAGAAAAAGGTCTAAGATATTATGGCTTTGCAAATCATTTCGTGGGAAAAATGTTGGTTCTTTCACTAGTTGAATCAATTGGTTTGATTCAGCAAAAAGCTCAACATATTGTCCTTCAGGTGTGGTGTGGCTTGAGTAACATAACCAAGCCGAGTTGTGGACATTGAAATCGCCGGCAACAACGATTTCGCTGTCAGGAAACAACCCCAAAATGTGCGTAATCGAATCAGAGAGAGAGTCCAATTTATTAAAAGTGGGTTCTCTTCCTAAATTCCGACTTCTATACACGAAACAAAAATGTAGCAAGTGCGAACAAACTCTGAACCTCACCCACATGGAGCTGAATTCCGGATCGGTGACGCTCAGACCCCGCTCAAACCACATGTATGCCACATCTGTTCTTATTTTATAAAAAGAAAACCTATGCGAAGAAAACAATGGCAGTAGTGATACCCAGGAAAATGAAAATCCAGTGGATCTGAGTCCTCCGTCACCTGGGTCTCACTTAGTGCCATTATTTGAGGCCTATAAAGAGCACAATATGCATAGACCGAGAAAAAATTCGCTCTCAGTCCACGGATATTGCAAAAGTCTATGCGAAAATGTCCATTTAGGCACAATGCAAGTCTCAAGCAAATAAGGGTAATAAGGTTTTACTTATTACTTACTTATTACTTACTAATAAGTTACTTCCACAAAAAAGATTAAAGTTAGAGCTTTCACCTCGGTTCTCGTTTTCAGTGTTGGTACTCCGTTCGAAACTTAACACATAGTCTCGACAATTCGGCTATCAAAACCGAATTCCTCTCATAATTGAAAGTTTCGACAACTCCGTGTGAGGTTGTCAAGCCGTCACAATTTGGCTATCAAAACCGAACTGCTCTCACCATTGAATGCTACAACAACTTCGTGTAAGGTTGTCACAGCCTCATATATTACATTTTTTGAGAGCCGTAATATTTCGGCTAGAAGAAGCGATGTTTTGATAGCATCGCCAGTTCCGTGAGTTTACTTACATGGAATTATTTACCCTTTGATATTTTCGATTGTCTACAGATGGTGGCCTAATAGAAAATTGTGTTTTATTGTAATTTGTCAGAGAAACTGCAGGAATTAGATTTCGTTGGTCAAATGCTGGTCATGTGGGACGAAATTTTGAAAACCTTTCAAAAAGTCAGCAAGGTCTTACAAGACCCGGAAGTCACTCTTGAGACGTGCGCTTTTCAAATCACTCGTTGATTTTTTGGAAAAATTGCAAGGCTAAATTTTTAATTTCATTCGGCCAATCGTGACTATTTTTCGTCCGCAATCGGAAAAGGGAATTTCCGTTTTTAAGATAGAAGGTGAGGCTTCAACTTCTCATTTTCTACACTCATAAATATTGACGGTTGAAGAACAAATTTCCTTTAAAAATTTCCAAAAGTTCTTGAGCTTAATTTAAAAAAATTAAATTCCCTTTTCCGATTCCGGGCGAAAAAATACTCACGATGGGCCTGAATAATTTAGAAGACAGCACAAAAGAAAAGCTACCAGATGTTGATTTTAAAGATACCCGTCAAAGACTACGGGAAAAATACACTATGACGGTCCAGTTCATAGCTCATAAGTTTTTATGGCGTCATTGAAAAATTTAATGTAGAGATACGAATAGGAGAGGGAGATATACGAGTAAAAAGAAATAGACAAATTGTCATTCCTGGCTAAAAGACTTGATGCCGATAAAATTATATGCACCGATCAAACATCAAAATACAGTCAGCATTGCAGAAATTTAGTAGACACACATCCACAAGACCTTGATACCAGTTTAGAAACCGGAGTGCAGCAATTTCATTCATATATCATAAATAAAATAAGTTCCAGTGATTTGCCTCGCACAAGTTCACATCAAACTAACGCACAGTTGTACAAAATATTACACTACGATCAAATTAAATCAGTGTTTCCTAATCTGGACACATCCCTGCGTATATTTTTTTGCCTGATGGTATGAAATTGCACAGCGGAACGATCTTTTTCGAAATTGAAAATAATAAAAATCAAAAAAGAATGACGACGTTGCAGGAAAGACTCGACGCTTTATCAAAATTATATATAGAAGCAGATATGCTCAAGACGGTAAACTTAAAAATTATTGTCCGCGAATTTAATGCCCGTAAAAGTCGCAAGTCTCATTTCAATAAACACAATTTATAGTAATACCAACTCCACGTATCTCTTCCGTCTTTCGTACATATTCTAAGGTATGTAATGTTCTATCTTGTAAAAAATACGTTAAAAAATTTTTAAAGACCGATATTAGCTTACTAGTGGATAGGGGAGGCCCACAGGCTTGGATTGCTTAGGGCATCAACTAGTCTTAATCCGGCACTGGCTAGAAGCAATAGGCAATAAGCCTGAAAAACCTTCGAGCAAAAGGGTAGTTCTAATTCCAGACAGTGGACTACGCTCACAACAACAACATTTGTTGGATGTGTAGCTGGCTATGAAAATCAGTCACTTTGTTCATGCAAGGATTTTCATATACCTATCACCTTAGGATAGATAAAAATTGATGCAAAGAAATGAGTTATGTGTTAACAGTATGAAGAGCGGACACTGTAGTAAGCAATGTACACTAAGAGGCTGCGCAAGATGTGGGCGAAAACATAACAGTCTAGTCTACCCGAACAGTGAAGTACTGAAGATTTCAAGAGGTTCACCAGGACAAGGCCAACAAAATCAACCACAATCAAGTAAAGCCATTCATTTATTCCCTTATACGCACTTTAAGTTGTTATTGACAACAACTCATAATATCAATCATAAAAGTTATGTACTGTTGAACACCACTAAGGTTAAATTAGGTCTTGACAATGAACAATTTTCAAAATATCATACATTACTGGAGTCTGGATCCCAAGTAAACATAATAACAACGAAGCTCATAGAGAAGCTTTGATTCCATCTTAGAGGCAATTGTTTGATTCCACCTTAGATTTAAAGCATCGAAATCGGACGTTTAAAAACTGAACGTCGAGTTATCGTCATTTAAGGATCAAGAGAAAACAATCTACTAGAATGGAAGCCTTTGTACTCCCCCAAATTACATCTAGGCAACCATCTTGACAAATCGAAGTTGCGTCATGGCGTACAACTAAAACCATTCATCTTGCTGATCAAGAATTCTACACACCAGGACCTATCAAATTACGGATTGGAGCAAAATTTTATCATCAGCTCTTTTTTGTTGGGCAACTCAAATTAATTTAAAACTTGCGAACTCTCCAAAACACGGTCTTCGGATGGGAATTCACCGGGAATTTACCATGTGATAACCACAAACGAGTCTCTTAATAAAGTTGGGAATAAATTTGGGAAGTTCAATGTAAAATCCACTTTGATAATTTTATGCAGAGGCGAGGGGACGGACGATTCATCATTCGCCTTCCATTTAATGAGAATATAGATAAGTTAGGAGCTTGTAAGGACATTGCTTTACGCTGATTCTTGTCACTGGAAAAAAGATTGTTACAATAAACAGTGACTTACGAGAGCAATTCACTGGTATGTAAATAAATGTAGCACGACTAAGTTAAGAGTGGTTTTTGTTGCGTTATCGAAGACATCTTCAAACATATCACCGAATAATATTCTCCATGCAGGCCCAACACTACAGGACGAATTATGTACAATATTCCTCTGAATCAGGATGCCACGGTTCGTGTTTACGGCAGACTTTGAGAAAATGTATCGCCAAATCTTAATCCATAATGAAGACCAGAATTTCCAGCTCATATTCTGGAGCAATAATAATCCACATAAGCCTCTGAAAACATACCGTTTGGCAACCGTAACATATGGAACAACGTCAGCTCCATATTAAGCAATTAAATGCTTACAGGGTCTAGAGGATCAGGAAAGCAGACAGCATCCACTCGGTGCAGAAATATTAAAACAACATTTTTGTGTCGATGACTGCATGGCAGGTTCAAAGACTCTTGTAATCGCCAAGGACTATCAACAATAAATTCATTGCTGGATTCAGCAGGGTTCAGATTGAAGAAATGGTGCGCAAATCATCCGAAATTATTGGAAGACGGAGCTCCAGAGGATCAAAGAATAGAATTATACTTTAACAAAGATGAAAAAAACAGATTTAGACATAAGGCCTAATTTGGCTTCAAAAATCTGGTTTATTTCGTATTAAGTGCCACCAAGTAGAAAACTGCAAGGTAACTAGAAGAATTGTGGTTTCAGACATAGCTTGACTTTTCGATTCATAGGGAATAATGGCACTCATTCTGATAACCCCAAAAATCTTCTTACAGCAGTTGTGGTAGTTTAAATTGGCTTGGGATGCCCCTCTTCCAATGGAAATGCATAATCGATGGATTAAACTTCGTGAAAGCATCAATGCAATCAATGAAATCCACATTCCACGCCATATTTATGCACGTGATATTCCTAAAGAAGTGCAACTGCATTTGTGGATGCCTTTGAGAAGGCTTACGGAACCGCAGTCTATAGCTGATTTATCAATCAAAGCGGAATAGTAATAACGAGAATAAGGTGCGCGTAACAGCAGGATTTACCAGAAGTGCTAATGCAGAAGTGTTAATGATTCTGAAATCGTTTCAAATTGCAAACCACAAAATACATGCAATAACAATAGAGTTCAGCTACTACAGGTTTTTCGCACTTCCTCAGCCTTAACCCATATAAAGCCACGACCCAGTAATCATTGAAAAATATCAATGTTTTGGATACTAGTGACCACAAACAGGTTGATGTGGGAAAAATTTACCCACCAATAAACGGGTTGGGCACAGAGGCAGCACTAGATGTAACAACTAACCATGCGCATTAGGGCGGGTCGATTTAAAAATTGCTCAATGCTCTGTGAAAATCGTATTCTAGGGATCAAAATAAGAAACTTTGCCGAAGAAACAATACCTCTAAAACGAATTCTGATGTCCCCCAATTTGGGTCGAACTTTTGGGTAGGGGCAAATTTTGAAAAATCCCACTTTGACCCATTTAGAGTGCTCCAATCGAGTTGAAATGTATGACCGACCCCACTAACTTTGGAGGCTTGACCCACCCATGCCAGTGGCACACCCCCTGGAACCCCCCTGTGGGGTTCCCCAGACAAACATTTAAAAAAATCACCAGTTTTGGCAATTTACATGAAAAAATCAGCGAAATGGCTATGTTTTTTCTTTATTTTTATTTATTTATTTATAATAATATTTATCATTTATTTTTAATAATATATATTTTTTCTCTTTTGAAATTTATTTAGTCAGAACATAGTAAATGAAAAAATTTATTTAAGTTAGTTATAGAAAAGAAATTAAAAAAATTATTGTTTGAAGTCTTTTTTACTTTCAAGTCTGGACAATTTCGCACAGCTCTCTAATGTCGTCGCCATAACAGCCTCTACATTTTCCGGTATAACCCGTTTGGAAACGCTAGCTAGCAATTGAACATGTCGTTCCGTTCCTTGTATGTGTGATGCAATTTTTGGATCTTTAAACGGTGGATTATCTTGATTTAAATATTCTTTCAATGTATCGTACGGAATGCTTCGCGTGAATGGTGGTTCAAATACGTTATTTATGTCATTCATATTGATCATTTCCGTGTAACTTGTGCAATTAAACTTTATATCTGGTTTTTTATAAGCTCTAAGTTGCGTTGGGTCGTCAACATCTGTTCGATAGCGTATAATTATGTTGATAGCACAGTCGCGCTTTCTTTGCTATCATCAAATAACATTGATAACAAGATATTTTCTGAATGCGCATAATATGAATTGTCTGTAATTACTTGATTGACAATTTTGCGTAAACGAGGTTCTAGAAATCGTGACCAACTAATGAAGTTGAAAAAATAATGCACTGCCGTACACGACAGAGCTGTAATACTTAATATTGAAGTACATTGGCACATAACATTTAATTATAAATTCAACCAGAATTCTTAAATTTGCATCTGGATTTTTCGTTGTCACATATAATCATAATAATCTAGCGGCCTTGGTGAGCCACCGAGAATGTACAATTTTCCCTGGTTTGATGTTAGCCAGATCCACCGAAACTGGCTAGAAACCGCTAGAAATTGCATGGGCCATGTCGTATAAGTACTTCGAATCGGTGGAAAATTCAATTTTTTTCTGGAGCGGGGGCATATTTTGCAACTCAATTTTCTGGAAGCCGTCCACCACCTGAAAATATATAATAATAAAATAATTAAAAATGGTTGGCAATTATAATAAATGAGTGATAGCAATAACATACCGGAAGAGTTTCACAAGTTTCGATTTGACGGCTCAGTTTTCCGGTTGCCGATCTTGGTCCAGTGCTGGTTGATTTATCCAAAGCTTCAAACAAATGCCGAAACGGAAGTTCGTTGAAATGTAGAAGGCAAACGAACCAATGCAATGGTCTTTTTAACAGCAATTCGAATCGTCGTATAATTCCACCGTGTGGGCCAGTGTTTGTTGGCTCACCGTCAGTGCATATTCCAATTAATGCATCCAGTGATATATTTTTATCGTTGAAGAAATCATTTAATTTGGTTGTTTTGTATTCAGCGGTTTCATGTTCCAGTCTTACGTAACCAATCAATTCTGAATTGGGTTCTCTCAAAATAACAAGATGAGGTTCTTTTACCATCCTAGTATGATACTTCTCATCAACTTTAGCTGTCGTTAAAGTATCATCTTTTCTGCCTTCGAATGAAAACGCTAACAAATTGGTATGATCTAACCGTTTGCGAACCACTTCTTGTCTGCATTTCTCTTTTTCTCTGCGAACTTTCGACTTATCCATGATGAGAGGTTTGCCATGCTTATCTTTCATTTTAAAATCTTGGAAAAGAGCGGTTCCCAATGCCGATGCTACTCTATCAGGCACACCAAATCTGTCACATACCAAGGCAAAGTTAAAACAACCGTATCTCTCTGTGTATTGTGAACTTGTGCTTCTATCCATATCTTCTTGAACCGGTGGCGGTGCGTATGTTGAATCGTCGGGATCTTGGTATGTTGGCATTGATGACATAGACGTTGCTCCTTGCTCTCCAGTTTCCATTACAACTGCATCCATTGTTAGTCTTCTCTGATTATATTGATCATGCATGAACTCTTTGAGGCGTTCGGGAACCCAGCCGCATGCACATGGAGCTGCCTTCAAATCGCATTTACATGTTCCAATGTAAAAAATTGTTTCCAGAGATCTTACATACTCTGTAAATTGTTGGGTTTTGTTTCTTCTCTTGATTTGCTCTTGATACTTGTCAAGCAATTTATTCAATTTATTAAATACACTTTTTTTCAGCATTATTTCCATACCAAGTTTTTCCCAAATTCCATTCAACTTATCTTGTACTTGAATAGTGAATGATTTATAGGAAAACGTTTTTTGTTCTGGTTTAGCACGTTCGCTTAAGTAAAAATAATATCTCAAGATATCCAGATGGGTTGGTAAATTAAGATCAGTCAAATCAGTAGACACTCCAAAAACAGTAACATCGTGCTTGGGTATATGACTCATTGGGTTTTCGATAGTTGTTGTTGCTTCATCTTGCGGTGTAGAGGAAGGTGGATTCATTGTAAACTTTTTGATTTGGAATGGTCAGCGTCACTTATTTTTTTTTTTAAATATTTTTTTATCTGAAATTAGCACTTCACACTTTGAGTTCTTCACAACGACTTAATGCATTCACAAAAACTCTTGCGTTATATATGGTCCACGAGACGAGGTAATAAGAATGAAATGGTAATTTCAATTCTACCTGCTGTGTCTTGTGGTGGCTTAAAAACGCACACAAGCAATTTTAGGATCTGCAACTGTGTCACAGTGATACCTTAATTTTTTAAAAGGGTTGCGGTGCATTCCAGTGATACCTTAATTGTTAAAATGGTTGCATAAAACGCCCATTTCTTAAGAAGGTGCCATAAAATACCCACAAAAAGGGTTGTAAAAACAACCTTCATTTCTTAAGTATGTGCTATAAAAAAACTACACAAGTAAGCTTACGACATGCAGCTGTGTCTTGTTGTGCCTTAAAAAACGCACACACGCAATTTTCCGATTTGCAATTGTGTCACAGTGATAGCTTCATTTTTTAAAAGGGTTAAATAAATTTCTAAAGAGAAAAAAAACTCCAAAAAGAAAAAAACATATGCATTTCGTTGATTTTTTCATGTAAAGTGCCAAAACTGGCGATTTTTTGAAATGTTTGTATTGGGAACCCTCATGGGGATTCCAGGGGGTGTGCCACTGGCATGGGTGGGTCGGGGGCCTCCAAAGTTAGTGGGGGTCGGTCATACATTTGGACTCGATTGGAGCACTCTAAATGGGTCAAAGTGGGATTTTTCAAAATTTTCCTTTACCCAAAAGTTCGACCCAATTTGGGGGACATCAGAATTCGTTTTAGAGGTATGGTTCCTTCGGCAAAGTTTCTTATTTTGATCCCTAGAATACGATTTCCACAGAGCAATGGTCGATTTTTTTGCCTCCCCACAAATCGACCCGGCCTAATGCGCATACATAGATCTAATTACACAACTATTTTTAATCTACTTTTGAGTTGACCTTTTGACAAATTAGCATTAAAAATACTACAATTGAAGCGTTGACGCGAATAACGTTGTAAGCGACAAATTATAAGTGTTCAGAAACATTTTTAATGGCGCACTTAGAGCCATTTGATTTCGATTTTCAAGTTTTTGGGGTAAGAGTTTTAAAGAAATTTGCCTGTATATATACGCCAGCGCATTTTTAACGGTAGTATGCATAAAACCTTTTTAGATTAATTTGTCGCTTACAACGTTTTTCGCGTCATCGCTTCACATTTTTAACAAAGAAACTCATGCGGTTTAAAGGAGCAGTAGCCATATAATTTGTTCTACTAAATGATGAACAAATTAAGTTGTTAGTGTTTCTGCTCCTTCTACGGTTAGTTTTAAAATTTATGTGAGAAAAAAGTTGTGCAGAATCAAATATACCTACTACGAGCTGGTGTAAATAGACCATATCTACAGATTTCCCTCGGTCACTTAAAGACTGCATTTTTAACAGTTTCAAACAATCCTTATAAGGAGGAATATGTCCATTAATATGTCCATTATTATAATAGGTTTATGAAAACTAAACCTATTTTGACCCCACCTCAATCGGCAGACATTTAAAAGACATTTTCAAAAACAATTTTTTTTTTTAAATGGTCTCTGTTGTGCGTTTTTTCTTGTTTTTGTTATATCTTCGGTCTTTCTTGTCTGATTCTTAAAATTTTTTATGTGTGTGCTTGTTAATTTTTTGTAAATTTTTTCTAATTTATTTCTTCTTGAATATTTTTTTTCTAATCTTCACCCACCTTATCTCAGTTCCTACTTTATTATGAAATTCTAAAAATGTCAAATAATTAAAGCTCACAAAAAACAATGATATGAACAAATGACATCTATAAAATTTATTTTTGAAGCAGTTCCGACCCGTTTTATACCAAAAATAACACTTTCGAAATGTTCGTCACCTCATACTCGTCTTTTTATTAGTAAAAACAAATAACTTTGTTTTTTCAATCACGGCTGATACATACTTTTATACATAAGTACATATATGCTCTACTTTATACATATATGCTCTACACGATACAATGGCTGTATCAATACAATGTACAGCAACTTTGTGTTGTCCAAGTCGTGCATTTGGAATTGCATTTTGTTTAATTTATTATTTTTTTTTTGTTTTTGTTCGACGTATGCGAATTAAACCCGACATAATTGACTTTTATTAATGGCCTTAAACGGGCTCTACACGATACAATGGCTGTACCAATACAATGTGCAGCCATTGTACAATACAATCAATACAATGTAAAGCCATTGTATAGCCAATGGAGGATGGGCCTTTTTAAATTCTTTTTTTTTCATAAGGGGTGGCCTACCTTAATATGTATATACTTTAAACGCTCATAGCTAATCAATTAAATCGATTTATAAAAAAAAAAGTTAAACTTAATACCTTCCAACAAGATTAATGTCACGTAAATTCAATAAAAAATGTGTTTTACAGCGTTTCTAACAAAATGTGTTTTTAAAAATAGCATATAATTCGATTTTTAAAGGTCAATAAGAGTTATAATAATACATAATTTGAAAAAATTTTGTATGCCAAAATGTTGGTAGGGATAAGAAGAGTATCTTTTAAGCATATTTTGGGTATGCATTCTATGAAAAATAAAAATTTATAACCAAAAAACATGTCTAATTTTTGAGACGGTGAACGGCGCAGTCTAAATTTTGATCCGGTCTAATGAAGATGTTTCAAAATTGTGAAATTGTGCAAAAATACCTATTGTGTTGAGGACCTATAGTCGTAGATTGATTAATAAGTTACTCAAGAAGTCGTCTCTTCAAGTGAAAAACCCGCATCTATTCCGTGCTAACGAATGGGATGTTCTCTTTTGAATTTCGCGTTGCAAATGCTGATTGATTACGTTCAAACCATTGATTACGTTCAAATTGTGTACAAGTCGGCCACAGCAGTCACTGACGAAAAGCGTTTGGGGGTACAGTTTCTCGAAGCTTGCCAGTTACGAGCGCTACAGCCAGCTTACTTACTTACTTAGGTGGCCGTAACAACCCATGTTTGGGTTTCGGCCGACCTCATCAGCTCTCGCCAGGCGCCTCTGCCTTGCGCGCCTTCTCCAATCGGATACACCAAGTGCGGTTAAGGCTTCCTCGGCCTGATCCATCCATCGGAGGCATGGTCTCCCTCACCGTCGTTGACCAACGACCCTCGCCTCGAGCCCCTTCTTCGCTGGAGTTTCGTCGTCCATACGATGGACATGACCCAGCCAGCGTAGTCGGTGCACGGTTATACGCCAAACTACGTCAATGTCTTCGTAGAGCTCATATAGCACGTGGTTCATTCGGATGCGATAGTCATCGCCGACTCGAACAGGACCGAGCAGCTGCGTCAGTTTGCGAAACTACCCATGCCTCAGCGCCATAAAACAGCACAGGTAGAACGAGCGTCTTGTAGAGTGTTAGTTTTGTCGATCGAGAGAGGGCTCTGGAACTTAGTTGCTTACTGAGCCCGTAGTAGCACCTATTAGCAATTATTGTTCTTCGCTTTATCTCCAGGCTGACTTCGATGTTGTTATTAATGGCGGAGCCAAGGTATACGAACTCCTTGACTATTCAAAGTTATAGCTGCCAGATGAAACGTGGGAGTCTAGACGCCTCGCTCCCTTGTTTGTAGACAGCATATACTTTGTTTTACCCTCATTTATCGTCAACCCCAATTTGAATGATTACTTTTCGATAGCGGTGAAAGCAGCGGTAACATCTCTCTTGGTTCTGCCGACAGTATCAATATCATCAGCGTACGGAAGGACCTGGACACCTTTGTAGAAAATGGTGCCATTCCGATGCACACCGGCCTTTCGTACGATCCCCTCCATGATGATGTTAAAGAGATCGCAAGACAGTGGATCGCCTTGCCTGAAACCTCTTTCGGTATTGAAGGTTTCGGAGAGGTCATTTTCTACCTTGACGGAGCTGCATGTGTTGCTGAACGTCTTACCAACTTTGCAAGTATACCGCCCTCAGACATTGTTGTGTGTAGGCAATCCCTTCTCAGGCTATCGAACGCAGCTTTGTAATCGACAAATAAATGATGTGTGTCAATTTGGTTTTCGTGGGTTTTTTCCAGGATTTATCGTAGCGTGAAAATTTGGTCTATGATGGATTTTCCAGGTCGAAAGCCCCACTGATAAGGTCCAATCAGTGTTTTTGTAATCGGCTTTAATCTTTCACACAGTACGCTTGAGAGAACCTTATATTCGATGGAAAAAAGACTGATACCTCTATAACTGACGCAGATTGTTGGGTCTCCTTTCTTAAGTATAGGGCACAATATGCTGAGATTCTAATCGTCGGGCATGCTTTCCTCTAGCCATATTTTGCTGATGAGCTGATTCATGCGCCTTATCAATTCATCGCCGCCGGTTTTAAACAATTCAGCTGACAGGGCGTCAGCCCCCGCTACTTTATTGTTTATAAGTAGTTGGATAGCAACTCGAACCTCTTCAT
Organism: Coremacera marginata; assembly: GCA_914767935.1. NCBI lineage: Eukaryota > Metazoa > Arthropoda > Insecta > Diptera > Sciomyzidae > Coremacera > Coremacera marginata. The sequence goes on from OU612045.1 coordinate 103,731,885, forward strand.
GGCTAGATGAGGTATTTCACCTTCGTCATCGTTGATTGGTGGCACTGAACTGCGCTCTCCATTGGTGGATGCTACAGGCTTGAAACCTTGGGTTAGACGATTAACCTGCTGATAGAATTTTCGTGCAGCCTTCTTGCCCTGGTATTACGCTAGTTCCTCACACTCACGCTTTTCCTGCTCTTTTTTCTTGCGTCTTGGTAGTTTTCTTGCATGGCTTGCGTTGCAGCTGACTGCAGCGTTTTTCTATATGCGGTGTTTCTTACTGCTGTTGCGATGCGACACTCCTGATCGTACCATTGGTTCCGAGGATGAGGGAGCCGGAAACCATTGACTTCTTCAGCGGCAGCGTGCATGGAGAGGGATAAGTGTGCCCAAAGTCCGCCGACATCCTTGGGTCCAGAGGTTGGTTGGTAAAGCTTAACCGAGATTTAAGTGGAGTAGGCTTAGGCAGGCCGTTGAAATTGCAGCTTAGCGACATCTAGCTTTCGTTGCATTCCTGTGCCTATGTTCTTCGCATTGCATAATCGCATGCGGATCTTGGCTGAAACAAGGTAGTGGTCGGAGTCAATGTTGATCCCCCGAAATGTGCGCACATCTATAACAATAGAGGCATGCCTTCCGTCGATTACAACATTACCAATTTGGTTTCGCGTTTTTTAATCCGGGGACAGCCAGATAGCTTTCTGGATGTCGAGGTTTTTTCCAATTTTCCAATTTTCGCGCCGTGGCGAAGTCGATCAGTCTTAGACGGTTGTTTGTGGAGGTCTCATGAAGATTGAACTAACCGACAATGGGTCTAAAGATGCCTTCCCTTCCGACTTTCGCATTAAAATTGCCGAGGACAATTTTCACGTAATGGACCGGAAGGTGGTCGTATACATCCTCAAGACTAGCGCAGAAAGAGTCCTTGACGGCTTCGTCCTTTTCCTCCGTCGGGGCGTGAGCGAAAATAAGGCTGATGAAGAAAAATTTTGTCTTGATGCGGATCGTGGCCAATCTTTCGTTCACAGGTGTGAACCGGGAAACAAGGTGGCGTAGTTTCCGGCTAACGATGAATCCACATCCGAATTCGAGCTTCTCCACATGGCAGCTGTAGTAGAAATCGCAGTGTGCTTGGTTAGAGCAGCCTTGCCCTTTCCATTGCATTTCCTAGATGGCGGTGATGTCAGATTTTATTGTTTTGAGTTCTTCCGCCTGTTGGATAATAGAACATTCCCTATAAAGGGTCCGAATATTCCAGGTGCATATCCGTATACCATTGTCCGTTTTTCATTTGCGGTGGTCGTCAACGTAATTGGGGTTCTTATCCGAGGCTGGTTTCATGTTTAAGGTTCACGGAGCGACCCGCCACTCAAATTAGCCTTCAAACTAACGCATGTCAGTTGGCGGTTGCCCAGGGAACACCACGAGGAGGTTCCAGTTGACTTGGTATGATTTCGACATGGATAACGCTGGCCTCACCAGATTGAGGCAGTCAGACACGTTGCCATGTGAAGGTTCACCCCCTGATCCCCTACAGGTTCTGCCAGCTGGAATTCCGCAAATATTTAGAAAATTAATAAAAAGTCGAGTATAAGATGACGAACATTTTGAAAGTGTTATTTTTGGGATAAAATGGGTAGGAACTGCTGCAAAAATAAATTTTATCGAAATCGTTTGTTCCCATGGTTTTAGTAGATTTTTGTAAGCTTAATTTATTTGACATTTTTAGAATTTCATAATATAGTACGAACTGAGATAAGGTGGGTGCATATTCGCAAAAAAAAAAGATTTGAGAAAAAAATACAGAAACAATTTACAGAAAATCAAGAAGCACAAACATAAAAATTTTAAGAATCGGACAAGAAACACCGAAGATATAACAAAAACAAGAAAAAAGCACCATAGGGACCATTTAAAATAAAAATTTTTTTTTTAATTTCTTATAAATGTCTAACGATTGTGGCGGGCTCAAATATAGGTTAGTTTTGGTGATACAGTCTAATGTCCATTGCACTTAAGCTCCTTAGAGCAAACCAAACAAAACTTTTTTGGATTCTTTTTCTTCGATCAAAATGCGCATTGTAACTTGTCGACCAAACTTGACTTGCATACTCTAAGTGAGGACACATGATTGCATAATACAACGTTCTTCGCGAAAAGGTCATTGTTTGGCATTTATCTGGACTTAAAAACATATTATTTTTAGAACACCAAACTTCAAAGGATTTCAGATCAGACTAGAGTTGATGTGAATTGTCTTTAGAATCAACTGTTCTGTATATTTTCATATCATCCGCATAGATAAGCAGATGAGAGTGCTCTATGATGTGAGTAACATCATTGATAGCTAAAACTCTGAGGAACACCTGATCCTCAATGAATTGACACGTATTTGATAAGATTGCTCCTTCAAATACAATTTAATCCAGTTCACAAAATATTGTGGAAACCCCATTAACTCGATTTGAAATAAGTTTAGATTATGTGGTAGTTTATGCCTTACTAAAGTCAGTGTACACGCAGTCAACCTGGTTACCAGAGTCAATCGAATTTAAGCAGAATGTTGTAAAATTGAGAAAATTAGACACAGTGGATCTACCATTAACAAAACCATGCTGACGAGTTATTGTGACTTCACCACAGTGAATTTTCACCCTGTCTTACACGATCCGCTCAGAAAGTTTTGGAATCGATGAGAGCTTAGCGATAGGCCTATACTTACTGACCTATTTTATAAATAGGACTTATAAATGATTTTTTCCAAAAAAGTGGAAAATAACTATTGTTAATTGAATAATGCAGAAAGTGGTTGACTCAAAATGGGACTGCATTGTGCTAACACTGCGGCAGGAGTTCCATCGGGTCCAGCGGAAAAGTCTACCTCTATCGATCCAAAATTTTTTAAATTCCAAGGAAGCTCTTGGTACGGAATACATATATTCAAAGTACTCTTCATGAGTATGATTCTTGATAATTCTTTAAAAAGGCTTGCAAATATGCCACAAATTACGACAGGATCATCAGTAAATCCATCAAGAGTTCTGAACGAAGAAGGAAATCCATCGGATTTCTTCTTTGTGTTTATGAATCCACAAAATTTTCTTGAATCAGACAAAATTTTTAGCTTAACATCATCGTTATAAAGCGTAGCTGAGCAATTTTCAAATTCCAGAAAAAATTCTTGTAAGTCTCTAGGTCATTTGAGTCTAGGCTTTAGATGTATTTCTTCCATGCCTTATTTCTGTTGTTTTGAAGAGATTTCAAATCGTTTGTGTACCAGGGGTACGCAGAATTATTTGTAAATTTGCGGCTTTATGGTACAAACCGAGAAAACAGCAAAAAGTTCCATACTCGTATAAAAAAAACTAATAGAATTATCAAAACTATTTTCATTTAAGTATTCTAAGATTACATTAAGCTTACGTTTAATTAAAGGATTCAACTTCAGAAAGTCAGCTTTTTAAAAATTGATTTCATAAATCTTATCAGCTGAATTCAAATTTACTATATTTTCTCTGTCGGATTTGTACCAAATACTCAATGGTGGATGGAATTCATCAACTGTAGTTAGAGTACGAAAGGCCCTCCTAAAAACAACATTGTAACTGTCTGTAGTTAAGATCAGGTCAATAAGTCTTTCAATACTATTATAAATACAACTCACTTGTAAGTCAGAACATATATTGTCAACAAATATATGTTCTTGGCGTGCCGTCGAATTAGATGCACAAAAATATGTATCATCGTCTGAAGGATACCATTATAAGTCAGGTAGATTGAAATCGACCAACAATAAAATGCCATCATTTATGTGATGTGAAGACCTCTGCACTACTTTTTGGCGAAATAAATTCATTAATAACATATACATTAGAACTACAATATATAACTTTAACGCATATGAGTTTGATAGTAGCAGAGCATGGAATATCAATACACAAACTTACAAAGGAGTTCCTTACAACTAATAGGACTCCACCACCGACAGCAGAAGTATTGTCAGCGTGCCTGTTCTTTCTATAAACTTGAAAACTATTTTCAAACAGCTCTAACAAGTTTTCTAACAAGTTTAAGTTAACGCGATCAGAGAAGTTCTGAGTTGACATAAAATATGTCTCACGCCTTTGAACTTAATCCCCTTACATTTTGATAGTAAAGGGATAGCCTTTTTAGTTTTTTTGGACCTGAAAGGTGACTTGAGTAATCGTTCGAGACATGTTCTTAGGCTTAAACTCAGAAACGAGAGTATTATCGGCCCACATATTAGAGTTAAGAATAGTTGCAAACGCTTCAGCTGCAACTTTTTCTTGCATGAACAGAATGCATTTTGACTTAGTAAATTATTTTGTTTGAAAAACGTCAGTACATTTTCAGACGTTGTGTTGGGCTGAAGATGTGAAATAAATAAGTTTTTTCTTCTTGATACCGCCCTTAAATTAAAATTCAATTGAATATTGGGAGCAGTTGATCTCAAATTTTTTCCATAATAGCCAAGGGAGGAATAGTAGATAGGGTCTGGGCCATCAAGGGAAAAATACTTGCTCGACCAGTTGTTTCAATATTGTATACGGGGCGCCAGAGCAAAGCCAAAGATAAAAAAAAAAAAGTGTTCGTGTCAGCTCCGACGCGCGACTGGAGTTTACTCCTCCAGATCGATTGCCTTGGAATTTGAGATGTAAAGGTAAAGGGGGTGAATAAAGGCATCTCTTGTATTAGTAAAAGGATTGTATACTTTTTAAATTTTAAAATATATATATTACATAAATTCACTATGAGGTGAATTGATGAAATTCATTACTAGTAACGTCATTATTAAATACTGTAATATTAGGTTTGTGGTAATCGTGAAAACATAGCATCAGAGGTTGTACCATATCTAGTCGTTTCCATTGTTCTTCTAGAAACTAAATCTAAGTTAACCTCTTTCAAAAATTGTATTAAGCGCAATCCTTCATCTGTATGATGAAACAGTTAAAAATTTCTATAAATTTTTCATATTTTTTCTATTTAAGATCAATTTGTGGACATATTCTGTATTAAATATCCTGTTATGTCATACCATTAAAAATTCTAACTAATTCTAAATCCATCAAGTTTTTTTTAATTGACTCGGTTGAAATTCGCCGACTTATTCAATTTTAAGTATCTCTACTTCAATACAAAATCACTGAAATAACTATGTTTTGCTTGATCTTATTTGCGAAAAACTCAGTTTAGGCAAAGCAGCATGAAAAACAACGATTTTGTGTTGTTTTTGAAAGATTAATGCTTAAAATTTAAATAACTCGTCGAATTTTTAACTAATTTCAATGAAATAAAACTTGTTGGATTTATAATTAAAAAAGCTCTTATATTATTATTAATTATAATAAAAGCTCACTTTAATATAAACTACTCGTATGAGCAGAATGCACACATATTCAAACACACACAATTTTTTTGTTGCGCTGTGGCTAGCTGAACATAAAATGAGAAGAGTAGAGAGCAACATCGAGTTTATTGAAACTCTCTCTGCTGTGAGTATGTATTTTATTGGTATTTCTTCGTTGTTGGTATTTTGCTGTGCAACGCTGACTGCGTAACGCTTGATTTTTTAGATAATGCTCGATTTCACTCGCTATAAATTTTCATACCGCGGGCAATATATGAAACCGATTCTAAAGGAGTAAACTCCAAAAATAAAAGCGCACATCAATACAAACTACTCGTATGAGCAAACCATGAATGATAGAATAACAGATTACGCTTTGCGCAGGTCCTTTACTATTGCTTATAAAGTTTGACAATCAGCTGTTCAGTTAGATTCGTCACAATATTTTATTTCTTTGAGAAACGTTTGTAATCGGTAGTGTTTTGTTTAAAAGGTGTATTTTTTAAGTAGATTTGCGAGATTAAGAATTAAAATTTATAATATGAAGTGTGCAGTTGCTAATTGTAAGAATAGTAGCTAATTGTAAGAACAGTAAGAACTGTAGTAGAAAATTAATCCAAGATATTCTAGAAAACGCACATTAACAAAATCGAAAATACACAAAAAAATTGAATTAATTCAATTTGTTTCATTATTCAAAATCCTAAATATATTGTTTGTTTGTCCTTTCAATTGCCAGGTTAATGAATGAAATAGAAATAGAAGTCTTCACAAATATTTCAATAGAATCCATCTCCAACTATGTTGTCCACTGAACCTGGTTTCTAATGGAAATTATTTTAAACTCAGCTGCTCATAACTAAAAAAAATATATATGGTATGTTCCGAAAGGAGTACAAAATAAATTTATCTTCTTCTCGATTCAATGAATTACTTCCCACTTTTTTTCTTTAAATTGAGCAAACTAAAATGTTTGCAATGTTTACAATTCTGTGTCGAAATCATATGAAAATTGGCAGCTTAGCAAAACTTTGTTGATATTGTGTCGTCATGCACAGCTGCATGCGCAGAAAGAAAATTTTGTGTACCCTTAACGGCGGAATCTTTGTACTCTATCATTCTTGTGAGCAAACAATACAATGATTCAACACACACAATTTTTTTGTTGTGCTGTGGCTAGCTGAACATGAAAAGAGAAGATAGAGAGAATTTACTAAAACTCTCGCAAGCACAAGCTGGTGAAAAGAAAACGACCAAGCAATGGCAAGTGGCATCGGGGATGATTTCATTTAAATCTTTACATATTAATTAAATATACCTACTGTTAAAATTCTGAATGTGCTGTAGCACAAATATAATATTCTAAAACTTATTTGATAAAAATCGGCTCAGTACTTTTGGAGTTTTACAAAAATTTGCAATTCAATATGCAAAACAATAGCAGATTGCTGCTGTGTGTATTTTGTTGGTATTTCTTCGTTGTTTGTATTTCTCTGCTGTGAGTATGTATTTTGTTGGTATAACGCTGACTGCGTAACGCTTAATTTTTTAGATAACGCTCGATTTCACTCGCCATAAAATTTTCATACCGCGGGCAATATATGAAATCGATTCTAAGGGAGTAAACTCCAATAAAAAAAAAGATATTTCCATTCAGCCCTTGAAAGGACTTTGACCGAGCTTCTTATGATCAATTGTGTTGTGTGTGTTGTGAAATTTTTGATCACAAATGATCGAGAACTGGACCTACATGTTTTATGACGACTCCGAATGGCGTATGTTCTCAAGAAGCTTTTCATAGCAGTTTTTACTCTCTGAGATTTGCCATTGTCTGCAGTGAGGTGACGCCCGAACAGAAAAATTAATTCAATTGAAAAAACTTCCAATTGAAAAAGAGAACCAGGGTTCTCTGGCGTATGGGCCACACACTCTACCCACTGCACCACGCCGCCACATTTGGCGAAGCCGAAGATGCTTAATGAAATAATGGGAAATTTACCTGAACGCAGAATACAGCCATCGCCGACATTTGTGAATTCTGGTGTAGATTTTTGTGGGCCTATTTGGGACTCATTATCGACTCAGAGAAAAACAACGCCAAAAAAGCTACGTTCCACTATTGCGACTTAGTTTTGCTACTAAGGCAATACATTTAAAAATAGAAAGCGATTTGCCAACAGAAGTATTTAAATTGTGACAAGACTATTTACTTATACTATTTACTTATACTTATGCATAATTTATTTATGCAAAGCCTTAAGGCTTTATAGCATTTTAAAAATTTAACAGGTAATTATACATACACATAATTATAAATCATAAGAGCATTAAAAACATTCATTTATAGCACTTGTTTCATATAAAAATTAATATTAACTTAGTTCACTTAGTATTAAAATAAAAAAAAACAAATTGCCAAGCTAGAATGTTTAAGGTTGTATGTATATTCCGGATGTCATCTTGATAGTGAATAGATCGATTGATTAGAGCCATGCTCACATATGAAAGGCTAGACGGGCACGATCAAGCTTCGTCATATGCTAGGCAAAACAGGCGAGGTCTTGCTCTGGATAATCAAATTCTATTCTGTTGTGTATAGATTTTCGTAAACAATGATTAGAGTGAATCCCGCACATGCAAGGCGTGACGGACGGAGCCTAGCTCCTGCACATGCCATTCGAGTCGAACGTAGTCTTGCTCTGGATAATCATGCTTAATTTGATTCAGCTTGGTAGTAATATATTGCCAAAAATCGCCTGAAATAAATGAAATGCCTTGATAGAGAATGATTCACATCAGCTGCGGTGCTGAAGATAATCTAGAATATTATGGTTAATTGAGTGCATGGATTCATTTAAGGATATTACATCTGAAACAAAATTAAAGTCACCACAAGCGCTTCTCAGTGGTTCATTTTGCAAGTAATTTGTTCTACAAAAGTTCATGAAAAGTAACTCAAAAGATCTTCTAGGATGGAGAGGAATATTAAAGTAAATATAATATTATAAATATGGAATGTCTACATATCCATGTAAAAGCTTAACAATCCAGCTCACATTAAGCATAACTCTGCGATTTTTTAAAGTTGGAAGATTCAAGAGCTGTAACCGATATTCATAGGGTGGTAGATGAAAATTAGTTCTGCAATAAAAATTGCATAAGCAGAACAGAAGAAATTTTTTCTGAACCGATTCAATGTCGTCAATGTAACAACCGTATCTTGGGCACCATATAATTAAAGCATATTCTAAGATAGGCCGCACCAGAAAAGTGAACAAAGTTTTAGTTACAAAGGGATCGTTAAACTCTTTTGCCCATCGTTTAATAAATCCTAGGGTACTATTTGCTCTATTTATTATTTTATTAATATGAATATGAAAGCGGAGCTTAGGGTCCATGGTTACTCTAAGACCAATTAAACTTCCTAGAGATTGTAATGTGTAATCAAATTTTGCAAGTATGTCTAAGCAATGGCTTACCCGAGAAGGTCATGTGCTTACATTAATTAATTTCATTAAATAATTTTTTGCTTCAGAAAGTGTAGGCAAAGCACTTAATTTCGCAATTCCACGATAGTTATCAATTAAAGACCTGTTACCAGAATTATGTAACGGAATAATAAATGAGGACTTCCAGACAGCAGGAAAATAGCAAGATTTTAAAGAAGAATTAAAAAGCAAAGTTATAGGGGCTGCTAGTTCTTCGCAGCAGTATTTTAATATCCACGAGGGTATGTTGTCGGGACCGCTCTTATATGAAGTTTTAAGATTTTTTTAAGAATGATAAAACTGTATTGGTATCAACTATTGGAAGACAAATATCTCCAGATTGAACATTATGGGGAAAGTTCCCATTATGAAAAGAAGATGATAAATAAGTGGACTTTAAAAAGTCAGCAACGAGGTTAAAAATACTATTATTATTATCGGACTCAACATTATTATATTTCATAAAAGAAGGATAGGAATCAATCTTGCGTTTAGTATTTACAAAGCTCCAGAATTATTTTGCATTGGACCTACTATTTAATTTTACTTTTGTTAGATAGATATTATAGGATTGCTTGCACAGCTGTTGGACTGTATTTAGTCGAAGTATAACGACCAAAATCGCAGAAGATATGTTTTAACTTGATATTTAATTTAATTTAATTCATTAGTATACCACACAAGGCCCGAAATCATAGAAGATTTTCTTTGAGGAATATATCTATGAAAGCAATCAATGATTGTTGTATTAAACGCATTTACCGCATCATCTAGAATCTGTGACGATAAACATTTTGTATTAAGATTCAGAACAGATGACTAATTTGTATTGGACAAACCAGGGGTGAATTTCAGTGGGGGATAGGAGTGGCTGCAGCCCCCGGCCCTGAGCAGGCAGGGGCCCCGCGGGAGAAATGTAATCAACTTAAAAGTTGATCAACCGATTAAAATGAAACACCGTTTTCTTTGAGTTAAACTTCAGAACTCAACTTTTATTATTTTCAAATATTCTTTCATTAAGTCAAAACAGAAGAAATAAAGAGAACAAAAAGAAAATAAAGATAAAGATATAGATACAGGTGTACATACTTATTTGTTTACAATGTGTTAGTGCATTTTTATTTGTTTATTTAAAATTCAGTTTCTGCACTGGGTTCTGCTTTGTTAGCATTTTCCCACAGTTTGAGGAATGCAGGTCGTATTTCTACCTGCTGTTGTGGCTGGGACGTGACTCCTCCCCCCTTTAATTCAAGATTCTCCTGAATCGTGTTTTTTACAATTTTATGTTTATTTACAACTTTTACATTAGATTTTTGAAACTGAATAAAATTATGACAACTACAACAACAATAATTAAAAAAGTTAAATTTATTCCATATGAAATATTCTTGTGAAATTTTAATTCTTCGATTTGCTTAATATTAGAAAAGTGTTGGCTTACAATGTTCTTAAATGGTATGGATACAGTTTTTGTATTATTAATTTCTTTACTGTTTGGATAAAAATATTTCTCATGTATTATTTCTTTGTTATTGTAAAATGATTCATTTCTTATTTTTATTTCACAGTTATTTTAAATAATTAAGTAGTTTTTTGATATTGTTATATTTCTATCATCACAATTTTGAATAATTCTTTCTTCTAAAGCATTTTTTATTAACAATGTATCTTCATCAAGTTCTCTTATCTCTGTTTTATTATTGTATTTAAAGGTACATTCATCTTTCCAAATACAGTTTTTACTTTTTTTTTTAATGTTTAAGAATAATATTTTCTTCGTATAATAAAAATTGATTATTAAATTGTATAATATATTGATCTTCTTGTTCTATCTCTAGATACTGTTTATTTGGGAGAGGTGTGACCAGCTTAAGATCTCAAGTAATATATGATTTCGGAATTTGAATAGCTATAATTAATGAGTCGTCTTTGTAATTCATTACTCCAACCTTCAATAGTTTAAGTTTCTAAAAATCTATATTGAACTTTTCAATTTCATTGCTCGTCAAAATACTAGGGTGGATCATATTTTGTTTCGCTGAAACAATATTGTCCTGTATTTGGTCTATTTTATACTCTAAATTCCTAAGTTTGGTTAGTTGGTCCATGTATAATAATCGTTTTATTATTTCGTTGTTTTTTGTCCTAATTTCTTTAAATGCTTCCGTTATTTTCGTTCTGTCGTCTTCTATTGCTTCCTTTAGTTTTGTAAACGAGTTGTTAAAATAAGAGTTAATAGTAATTTGCTCATTAAGCGTTGCGATGGCATTGTGATTGTTTTTGTCTATGATCCCTAAATGTTCTATTATTTCGTCTCTATCGTCATTGTCCATCATTCCAAATAGCCATTTGTATGCTGATCCGACTGCATTGATTAAACCTCTTTTTCCTCTTTTTGGAATCTGTGTTATTGTTTTAATTTTTTCCTTTATTATATTTATTTCTGATATTAATAAGTTCTTATTAGCGATATCGAGATTTTCTACATTAGTATTAATTTTATCAAGGATATCGTTGATTTCGTTGGGATTAATAATATGAATTATTGTATTAACTTGCTGGACTACTTCCACTTCCTTAAGCTTTACCTCAATATATCCCGAGTCCTCATGAATGGGGCTAACTTGTAACAGCGTCTGGGTTTGCGTCATCAGAGATATTAGAATTAGTATCACAAGTAGAATCTGAAAATTTTAACGGTCGTTTTATATTAGAAGTATGAATATTTTCTAATTTATATTTTCTAAATTTTGGTTCTTCTTTATGACGGAGTGATTTGTAATTTTTAATAAACCCCGTTGTTCTTGTCTCTGTATAGTCTTCACGATATTTATTTTTTTTATTAATATTACGTTGTTTACTGTCTTCGATACGTTGTTTAATTTTACTATGGTCTACTCTTTGGTTTTGAACATCTGAAGGGGTGCATTTATTTGTAGAATGGTATGAGCTATTATAAAAACTGATTGCGCTTAAAATTTGTAATTTTATTGGCTGTTTATCTTCTAAGTTTAGAGCTCTGATTTTTTCTGTTATTGTACTGTTAAGTCTTTCTACGTCAGCATTACCAGTGTGACTATTAGGTTTAGTAATGTGATATTGAATGTTCTCTTTTTTACAAAATTCTTCAACGTTTTTTGATTTGAATTCGTTGTCGAATATAAACTTTTTTATTTTTCCTCTAATAGAAATGAACTGTTTTAATTTTTCTACTATTGTCAAACTGTTTCTATCTTCCAAATGGAAACTGGTGGCGAACTTTGAAAACTTATCTATAAAATTTATAAAGGAATGCTTGCTATTAACATAAACATCAACATGAACTATTTCGTCAATCGTTAATGGGGTTTCAGTTAGGTGAAATTTATTTTTGATCGGATTCCTATCATACTTTGCTGAGGTGCAAATTTCACAATTATTTATTATTTTATGTATCTCTGATTTTAAATCAGGGTGATATATTATTTTCTTCATTCCCTCATAAGTCGGTACAATCCCTGAATGACCTACTTCATTTTTATGATAAAGTGCAATTTGTTTTCTGAGCTGCTCCTCATCTTCCATATCTTTTGCAAAATAGCTGCATTTTACGAATTTATAAGTCGTCCTGTCAGGAAATATTTCAATAAGAAGTTGCTCTAATTGGTTATATTCATGGTCGTTAAGATTAGAAAAAATTGCTATCTTACCAGTTTTTAAATGCCGTCTTACGATATCACTAACATTACCACCATTTAAGTCATTTTTATCTATATAGACTCGTATGTTTTTCAATAAAACTTCGAAATCCACCTCCTTGTTTTCTACAAGTATAATTTGAAATTTAAATCTGTTAACTACCGTATCTAAGGTTGGAAAATGTTCCTCAAGATTTTCTTCTTGAGAATGGTCAGTCTGGACACTCATTGAGTCTCCTTGTTTACTTAACTCCTCTATGTTATTTATATTTTGACATGAGCTCAAATTATTGGCATCTTCTGAACAATTATTATTAGATATATAATTTACTAAATTTATTTCCCTACTTTCAACATTTATTCTACTTAAGAAATCTGCAATTTTATTATCTTTCCCTTTGATAAAGTCTACTTTTATGTTATATTCGCCTAACTGTACAATCCATCTTTGCAACCGCGGGTTTATGTCTTTACCACAGTACTTTGCATGAAGCCATTTTATTGGCTGATGATCAGTCTGCAGTTCAAATTCCTTTCCAAACAAATATGGTCTAAAATACCTTACTCCCCAGACAATAGCCAAGAGCACTTTTTCAATAGTTGAATAGTTTTGTTCATGTACATTTAATGTCCTGGAGGCGTAAGATATGGGGTGTTTGTCTTGCATTAACACTGCACCAATTGCAAAATTGCTGGCATCTGTAATTAATTTGAATTTTCTGCTAAAATCAGGATATCTAAGTATTGGATGATTTGTTATTAGTTCTTTCAATTTATCAAAAGCTGTGATGAAACTGGGATCGTTTGCATTTATTCGTGCATTTTTCTTTAAATATTTTGTTAACGGATGTGCTATTTTTGCATAATCTCTAATAAATTTTCTATAAAAGCCGGTTATTCCCAAAAAAGATTTAATCTGTTTTTGAGTGGTTGGTAGTTTCAAATTTTGAATAACTTGTACCTTTGCTTGGTTCGGCTAAACACCTTCAGGCGTTAAAATATGGCCAAGATATTCGGTTTCCTTAAGGAGGAAACTACATTTATCAACCTGAATTTTAAGCTTTGCTCCTTTTAATCTGTTTAAAATTTTTTGAATGCTCAGTATGTGTTCTTCTAAAGACGTACTAAATATTAGTATATCATCAAGGTAGACTACACAAATTTTATTTATGTAGTCCCTGAGAATAGAGTTCATCAACCGTTGAAATGTTGATGGGGCGTTCTTTAGTCCGAAAGGCATTCTGACATATTCATAATGTCCAAACGGAGTTGAGAACGCTGTTTTCACCCGGTCTTCATTTTTTACCAAGATTTGGTGAAAACCTTTCGCTAAATCTAGCGTCGTAAAATATTGTGCCTTTCCCAATTTGTCCAATATATTTTCTATATTAGGGATTGGGAATTTGTCACTAATAGTTACATCGTTGAGCCTTCGGTAATCTATTACTATTCGCCATTGTTTTTGGCCAGATTTATCAGGCTTCTTTGGAACGATCCAAAGGGGCGAATTATATGGCGAGTTGCTTTCTTTAATAATTCCCTGTTTAAGCATTTCGTTAATTTGTTTCTCTATCTCTTTTTCGTGTGTTTGGGGGTATCGATACATTTTTGAATAAATAGCACTGTTACTTGTTGTTATTATTTCATGCTGGATTTCATGAGTAAAACTAATATTATCTCCTTCTTTATAAAAAATATCCCAATATTCCTTTAATAATTTTTTCAACATCCTTCCTTCCTCTGAATTAAGGTGTTCTAGGTTTAATTTATCCATTACTGATCCCTCACTAAATTCTAAGTTTGTTATTTCATTTATTTCATACGGAGAATCATCTTCGAAAAGAATTATTGTCTGATCATTTTCAAGCTGCCTTTTTCCTACATTTACGATGGCCTTGATTGCCGCTAACAAATTTTGACCAATTATAGCGTCATATTTTCTACCATTCAGCGCAATAACTTTCCATGCTATAGTTCCCTTCTTTAGAAATTCTCTGGGAAATGGTGTAATAATTTCCTTATTTATAGAGTTGGTACCGTTAATTGTTGCATAAAACAGTGGATTTACCAGTTCCTTTTCCGTATAATTTTTAAAGAGTTGTGGTTTAATTATGCTTGTTTCGGAGCCTGTATCAATCAAGCATTTAAACCTTTGGTTATCTATGGTAAGAGTTACTAAGGGCAGTTTGCTATTGGAGGCACTATGTGAAAATTTTGAACACGTTGTTCTAAATTTTCAACTTCCATTGGGACAACATTATTGCTGTCGTAATTTTGGTTATGACTGTTTGCAGAGTTATTATTGTTGTTTGAATAACGACTAGCAAAATTATTGTTATAGTTTGGGTATCGATTATAATTATTATTATTTGAATAACGATTGTTACTATTATTCGGGTATCGATTATTATAATTATTACTATCTGGATACCAATTGTTGTTATAATTATTTGTGTTCTGATTATAATTATTATTATTTGGGTATCGGTTACTATGATTATTATTATCTGGATATCGGTTGCTATTATAGCTATTTGAGTATCGATTGTTATTATAATTGTTGTTAATTTGGTATCTATTATAATTATTATTTGGAAATCTATTATTATTAAAAGTTCTACTAGAATTCTAAATGCAAGCACTGCTTTGTTGTGCCATATTATGATTAATGTTTTTGCTACTAGAGCTACTATTTCTATAAAGATCAGTATTTTGACGAAAAGGGTTATTTATCTTATGTCTTATGTCTTCCCTATACTTGTTTTTAAAAGAGTTTGTAACTTTGCGATGAGCGATATCGACCGCTCTTTCGTCATCAAGAAGTTTAAGGTACGCAAATCTATTATACATTTCAATTAAGGTGCAATTTTTTTGCACATTACCGCGAACAAGATTATCCATTTTTTCCATAACGATTCCTACAAGATACCTATCATTATTTTCAGGTGTATAATTTATTGGTTTTTCTTCATTATTTTCAAAATTATATAATTCATTTAGTTGGTAATTTATTTCTCTCGTGATCTCAAATAATTCTCTTAAATTTACTACCTTACTATTTCGGCATTCATTAATTAGTTCGGCGTAATCCTTTTGGGGTCTGAAATGTAGCTTAAGCTCCATCACAGCTGCTTCCCAACTCAAGTTGTCTCCTAGACGTTGTATGCATCTTTTTGCAGTTCCTTGAATTTTTTCGTTCAAAACTATCTGGAATGCATACCGTAATAGTTCCTCATTTCTGCTTAATGCTGCTGCGTCTTCCACTGCTTTGATGAATTCCATCAAAGTTAAATCTTCCTCACCATTAAACGGTTTTAGGCGTCGGAAGTGATTCAATATTTGTTCCGAATTGAGCTGAAACCTATTTAGGCTTGTTGATGGTTGCTGGCCGGTAACTTGCTGTTGTTGTTGGTTCAACTGTTCCAACTGAGCTGCTTGCTGAACCAATGCTTGGGTTTGACTTATTTGCTCCCTTAGTTGGGATATTTCCGCTTGTTGTTGCTGAACTGATTTTAATAAAATACTCATTTCTGCTTGTGACGCCATATCCTCGTCACTGTCACTGATATCAGCGTTCCTGACTCGATATTTATTTTTCTCAAAACTCATAGATAATTGTTCTTTACTTCGATATATATATATTTTTTTGTCTATTATATATATTTTTTTTTTTTTTTTTTTTTATTGTCTTTATCTTTAATAATTTTTCACTTGCAAAAAAAATTTTCTGTTGCACTGTGTTATTTACTGTTCTTCACTAAACACAAAAATTTCGGTGAATACTAATTTATGATGTTTCAATTTTTAAGATCCCAACTCTTTAGAGAGGAATCCTGCCGACTGCGCCAGAAATGTAATCAACTTAAAAGTTGATCAACCGATTAAAATGAAACACCGTTTTCTTTGAGTTAAACTTCAGAACTCAACTTTTATTATTTTCAAATATTCTTTCATTAAGTCAAAACAGAAGAAATAAAGAGAACAAAAAGAAAATAAAGATAAAGATATAGATACAGGTGTACATATTTATTTGTTTACAATGTGTTAGTGCATTTTTATTTGTTTATTTAAAATTCAGTTTCTGCACTGGGTTCTGCTTTGTTAGCATTTTCCCACAGTTTGAGGAGTGCAGGTCGTATTTCTACCTGCTGTTGTGGCTGGGACGTGACTCGGGCGCTTCTGACAAAATGTCTAATTTGATTTTTTTAATGCATTTTTCAATCGAGGAACAAAATATGCATTTCCTTTAAATTTTGTTCCTCATTATTTATGTTCCTTTTTGCTTGTGTCTATTATAGCAAAAGGATGCAATATTAAAAAAAAATGTTCTGCCCTTTATGGGTTGAAAACCATACCCCTTCGCGTGATCATCAATCCAAAAACTTTCGATAAGCAATGTTGGTTATATTAGCAGCTATCCAAAAAAAATAGCAGAAAACAATGGTTCTTCTACTTAGTACACGTTGTTGTAAGCATCGTTAAGTAGATGCTTTTGTTGATGTTGATGTTGATGTTGTTTTTTTTTTTGCTTTTTCATAATGGGAAAAAAATTAACATTAATGACATATTGCGGCATTAATGCGTAAAAATTAATATTTTGATTATTATAAGATCCGAGCTAAATGCTCAGTCCTTAAGTATGCCCCGTGTCGATTTTAGCCCCAGGCCCCACTATGTGTTAATCCTGCGCTGGAGCAAACTATTTTTCGAAATAACATAATTAGCTTTCTTAAAGATAAATTCGAAGACCAGGTGATTAGCTTGCTTCTGCGCAGATGGTTTAGGAAAGTTTAGACTGATTTCTATGGTCGGATGGTGAGAATCTTCGAGAGTAACCAGAGGATCGGACCTTGACACTGAGGTAATATTGCTCTCACACGGTTTTTTTTTGTTCAAGTGACCGTTTAGTTGGAAAAGACCATGACTTGAAAGCTCATTTAAAAAGTAATTGTCTAATGAACTTTCAGATGAAGGTAAAAATATTGAAGAATTTTCGGAACAGCAGTTCCAAGAAACATTGGGCAGGTTAAAGTCACCAGTTATTAAAATATGATCATTAGGATGCAGCTGTAGACAAACTTTACTAATAGAAAGCAAATGTTTGCTATAAACTTCTAAGTTAGAAAAGGGAGGGATATATGAGCATGTAATGTAGAGACTTAACGAACCGAACTTTACATGAATACAACAAAATTCTATGTCTGCAGTTTCTAAGATATTTACTTCTTGTGAAAAATGTGTTGATTTAACTGCAGTCAACACACCCCCCCCCCTGTTAAAGCAGTTCCCAGGAATGGAGTTTCTAACTATACGATATCTATTAAATTTATTACACAGAATTTCAGAATTTAATATGTTAGGTTTTAGCCAAGTCTCGCTGAAAGCAATGATATCATATCGAATGTTGGAACTCATAACAAATAAATTAATTCATTTAGTGTAAATGCCGCGAACGTTTTGATACGGGATGAGGAACTGAAGGTAGCAATCTAGTTTTTTTGGTTCATGTCTCGAACAGGTAGGGAAGCAAGTAAAGTTCTAAGTTGCTTAAGGTTTATTGCAGCCTTAAGACGGTCCATTGGACTGCGCGGTCATTGTAGCCACTTGTATTGCGATATTGCAACAAATTTTGTTGGCGCAAGAAACCTACTTGCGAGAGACCTTAGATGAATTAACTGAAAGCATTTTCCCAAAAATGGCCAAAGAAATGATACAAAATTAATGTAGCACAAAGTGGATGAAATTTCACTTTATACCCCACTTCGAGGGACTGTGCAAAGCTTCAGTCAAGTAAGCTTAGTATTTTATGCACAGAAGAAGATCGAAACTGTATGCCTTACATATGAGGAATTGGAAACATTAATAATAGAATCGAAGCCATCTTGAACTCTATACCGCTAACTGCAGTCAGACAATCTAAATGATTTAACGGCATTGACTCCGTGTCATTTTTTAATAGGAGAACCTCTAATAGCCAGCATACATCCAAATGCAGAAATAAATTAATGAGGCAACTACATCCAAAATGAATTTTGGAGAAGATGGTCGTTGGAAACTCTTCACGAGTTGCAAGGTCGATCTAAGTGGAAAGCACCATATAGCAATATTGAGTCTGAATTTGGGAAGAATTATAAAGGCTATTACACTCGTCACCAGTGGTTATGCCACACGAACTTTGATAGCTAGTACTGTTTAATCCTTCTTACCTCGTTATGAAACTGAACTTTTTTTTAGTTGGCCTCAGATTTTTTGAGATTTCGGACTTTGTGTTTTTAAAAACCACTTAACGCAGAGCAAAAAGAGAAAAACTATCTTATAGATAAGTAAACAAGCTTATTGGTGGGGTATTTTTTATTTTTCTGCCATGTTTAGTTTGTGAGATATTCAGGTTTAAAATAATGTAATAAATAATATGTTTTTGGTATTAAAATTAAGGGAATGCAATGTTAAATACGATAAGACTACATATTGTTGAAATATTGCTTTAAATATACAAAAATACTTGTAAAAGTCAAAATTTTTAACAAAAAAATTTTAAATTTTATTTTGAACCATAATATCTCTCAGACTAAACATGGCAGAAAAATAAAAAATACCCTTATGCTTGTTTAATTTTCTATAAGTTACTTTTTTGTTTTTGCTCTGCACTAAGTGGTTTGGATTCCAGAGCATAAAAGCAGAATCAAGATCGTAAAAACACAAAGTCCAAAATAACAAAAAATTTGAGGCCAACTAAAAAAAAAAAAACCGTTTAATAATGAGTGAGGAAAGCTTAAACAGTATTAGCAATAAAAGTTCATGTGGCACGAAAAAGTTGCGAAATTGTTGACCAGTGTACAGGACAGGACGGTTTTATCCGTGTGGCAGATATCCAAACTGTAAAGGGGATTATTCGTCAACCCATCAGTAGATTATCACCACATCATTGTGAGCAAGATAAGACGGTAACAATTAGTGATCCAAAACAGCCGATCGAAACGAACATCACTGATGGTGATACGACAGTACAATACTCCGAGACAAACAAAGCTAACACTACATTAGTAAATGATGACAAACCAGCACCAAAAAAGGAAGCTTAACTCATTCGCAACATCAATGTTAACATTATTATTAACCTGCCTCATAATACCATGTTCAAAATGAACACCCGTGAACATTACACAGTTTCCATCTCAGCCTGGAATACACTTTGACAATTTGGGAACGTCGAAGTTAATATCGGATGAATGGAATCTAATTGTTTACTATGATCTAAACCAACATTGAAATGAATTTGATATGTTAAACAATGGCAAGACAGCATTTATGTAGCCAAATTAATTAAGTTCAGTACTCCATTTCTGAAATAGTTCAAGATAACACATTGGTTGCACACCGGCCTGTGGCCATCAGATTAAGATGAGTGGCTTTAAATTTTGTTGCCAATATACCAACTCACTGTTTGGTGTACTAGACAATGAATGTGCAGAAGATATGTACACGGTTAAAAATCTTGGACTAAAGTTTAAACTTTCTGGGACTACATATAGGCCACGACCAAAAAAGATTACTTTTTAATCCAAGGAAAAGTTTAAAATTTTTAAATCCAAAAAAGATTGCTTTTTAATCCGCAAGAACTTTAAAATTTTTTAATCCAAGGAGGATTACTTTTTAATCCACACAAGATTAAAATATTGTAATCCAAAAAGGATTAGTTTTTAATCCGCATATCTTAAACCAAAAAAACTAAAGTTTAATCCTCAAATAGTTTAGATATTGCAAGCTGGAATATTTGTTCAAATTTAAGTTGAAGATGCAATTGAAAGAAACACTAACTTATTATTTTCAATTTCATTTCATTGTCTCATTTTCATTAAATTATAAATTAGTGTTAAAATTTCTATTCACTGGTTAAGATAATTAAGATATAATTATTTATTTATAGCTTGTTTATAAGGAAAATAAGGAAACATAAATTTTTAACATTTATTGCGCTTTATAAATTATTCTGTTATGGCACAACGACGTACATTTCTTCATTTTATATTTGATACTCGTAAGGTTTTTTGTATTTTAAAGTCTTAAAAGTAATAACATCAGTCCCTTGGAAAGAAATATGAAAAGCGTTTAAAATTTCGTTAACATTTTTTGTAACATAAATGTGCAAATGAAAATAGAGTTCATCTTTCATTAAATACATATTTTTTATGAGTCCAAATTTGTGGAAACCACTTCTATCAGGTTCCAGCAAAATAAGAAAATCACATCTGTAATAACAACCATAATAAAAATCCACCCATTTTGCACTATAAATTTTTGATTCAATATTTTCATGAATGGAAGATTGAAAATAGGATTTAATGTTTTTTTTTCGAATTCAATTACTTTTAATTCCATCAACTTTCCAAAGACATTTTTTTTTGAAATGCAATGTTTTCCCATTTATGAGCCATTTTTTGCTGGTGTCTATAAGATAAAGTTGTGCATATATTTACAAAATTATTTATTATTGAACTTTGTTTAATAAATTCTCTTAATCCATGGTTATTTGCATTGTTATTATCTAAGGAGTCCATCATCCTTAGATAACCATCTTAGAAAACCATCTTTTTTGCAACTTGACTTGGCATGTCTTCTTAATCCACGGCATGTACAATATTCATTTTTGCAAAGCTTTGAAACCACACATTTCAGTGTTACTCCTTGTATTTCTGAGAGGAAGTGCTCATTTTTTAAATGAAAAATAGTATTTGAAATTGTGCCAAATATTTTGTTGCATATAAAACAAAAGTAAAAGTTTTAAAAGTGAAAGTTTAAAAAGATAACTTAAAATATTTCTTTATTCTATTGAAGTAAACTGTTGAATTTTATATATATTACTTTCAACTTGTTTCTACTTGTTGTTTATTTTATGATGTGTATTTAAAATTTGTATTATGAAATAACTTTCAATATTTTTCAATTGAATTGTATTACATTTTTTCTGTGTATCAAATACATAACTTGTTTTAAATAAAACCGCCGACAAATATTTATAAAAGGCTATGGGCACCATGGATAAAACCACTGGAATAACTCAGTTTTCTGGAGCAAATTTCAGTCAGTAAAACAGTCAGTTCCAAATACAGCAGCAGAACGAATCGGATATAATTATTGACAGCAGTAGCAGCTGCGGAAATAAACAGGAAGGATGCCAGAGCACAGGACATCATTACAAGCTTGGTTCACGACGACTATCTCGAATACATTCGAGAACAGTCAACAACAAAGGGTATGTGGGATGCATTAACTGCAACATTTGCCCGAAAGTCACCACAAAATCAAACTATTGTACGGAAGGAGCTCGCGAATTTACGATTCAGAGACAATGAAAGTTTAAGCGTGCACTTCCTTAAGTTTGATGACTGGTAAGGCAACTTAAGACGGCTGGATCAAAACCGGAAGAAGCTGATCTGGTTTCACAGCTCTTTCTTACACTCCCAGAATCTTATCATGCAGTAGTGACAGCGCTTGAAAACCTAACAGAGGAAGAACTTACGTTAGCACACATAAAACCACGTTTAGGGCTTTAGGGATGAAGCCATGCAGAAGTAACTCCTTTTTCTACTAAAAAGAAAATTGTTACTCAGAGATTCAACGGAAAGTGCCATAAATGTGGTAAATATGGCCACATGAAGAAGGACTGCCGATCTAAAGATGCTAAGTATACTGCAAGTTCAAGTTTCGGGGTAAGTTCTATGGCAGACGCATGCAACGAGTCAAAATCATCGACAAACGAAATCGCAGTGTTAGCTTTAGATTCTGGAGCTACTGATCATGATGCGCATTTATTTAAAAAGCTAAATGCAATGACAACACCTCGTTACATTAATGTAGCAAAAACCGATGAACAAATTGTGGTAACAAAAATTGGTGAAATCAACGGTGTAAGCAATACAGGTGTAAACATATTTTTAAAGGACGTGTTATTTAGTCCACAGTTTCGTGAGAATCTTTTGTCAGTTAGTAAAATGGTGGAGGCTGGAATCGATGTTAAATTCAAGAAACCCATGCAGTTATTGAAAGAAATGGACAAGTGATCGCAACTGCAAGTCGCTGTGGAAATCTTTTCGAAATGAAAATGAGTGTCACTCAGTGTTCCTGTAGTTTGAGCAAATCTGAAGAAGGTATTTTATGGCATAAGAGGATGGGTCACATCAGTCATTAGGGCTACAACCAACTTGTACAAAGTGATATGGCAACTGGATTAACTAAAGTTGGTCAACAAGGATTCTGCGAAATATGTGTTCAAAGCAAGTAGTCCAGAGAATCTTTTTCTGGAACAAGAACCAGAGCAGTAAGACCTCTAGAACATATTCATTCAGATGTTTGCGGACCATTCAGTTCAGTTTCTTGGGATGGATATAGTTATTTTGTATCTTTCATCGATGACTTTACGCACTTTATATCAATTTATTTACTAAAAAAGAAGTCGGAAGTATTTGAGAATTTTAAAGAATTTGAAGCAGCAGCCACAGCTAAGTTTGCGACAAAAATTTCTAATATTACTGTGGATCAAGGCCGTGAATATAAATCAAATGAAATACTTCGATTCTGTAAGGATAAGGGGATAATAATTTTTGAAACCATGGCATACACTTCTCAGCAAAATGGAGTTGCTGAAAGATTCAACCGAACTTTAGTACAAAAAGTTCGAGCTCTTTTATTGGATGCAGGAGACCCAATGTTTTTATGGGGAGAGGCAGCGTACACCAGCGTATTTTTAATTAATAGAAGCCCATCTAACGCAATAAAAAATCGTAAAACTCCAGCTGAGATGTGGTTCGGTCAAAAGCCCGACTTAAGCAAATTGCGTGTTTTTGGATGTCAGGCATACGCATGGATACCTACCCAAAACCAAAGAAACTTGATGCGAAAAGCAAAGCGCATGTTATGATTGGTTACTGTACAAACGGATATCGCTTGTGGGATATGCAAAATCGTAAAGTGATATTAGCGCGTGATGTTAAATTTAACGAAAACTGCTATCCATACAAAGATAAAATGGAAATCGTTTCGGACGTCTTGGTTGTCAACAGGTTTGATGAAGAGAGGGATTGAAGAAGAAGTCATTGATTGAAGTCATTGTATTTAAAATTTGTATTATGAAAAAAATTTCAATATTTTTCAATTGAATTGTATTACATTTTTTCTGTGTATCAAATACATAACTTGTTTTAAATAAAACCGCCGACAAATATTTATAAAATAAACTTATGCTCAAATTTTGAATTTATTTCAATTTGTCTTGGTGTTTGTTTAGCACTTGATCCAATTTCGTAAATTTGGACAGCAAAAAATTTTAAAAAGTTCGCCAATGTTGCATCAAACTCAATATTAAATATATAAAATTTATAAATTGAAGTATAAATCAAAAGCTTCGACGAAACTTGAAGACACAGGTAGACTTATTAATTTTCCATCAATCATTAAAAAATACTGACTTATTGCAAGTATATTTGGTCCTACAGCAATTAATATGGGTTAGGTGGTTATATTTTTCCTTTGGAGTATTTGACTGTTTTAGAAAACATATTAAGAGAATACTTTAAGCTTATTTATTATATATAGGTAACCGGAAAAGAGTCACTTAAAGAATCGTGGTTTGTTTCGGTTATTGTAATGGAATATTACCTTTTCAAAAAGTTCGAATTTTGTTGATGGATCAGTTTTAATAAACATAAAAAAGCTTTGATCTCACAATTCCAATCTTTATGCAAAAAAAATTAAATTGAGATGCTTTAATGTGTTAATATGTTTTTTTTTTATCTGTAGTTAAGGCTTCTTCTAATCCTGAAGTTTCTCTTAATATTTCTTATGCAAACTGAATATTTTCGCCACTTTTTGGTCAAATTGTGGGATTTCTCGCCAAAACGCAAATGAAAATCAAACGATATCTATGTAAAAATATATATGAAAAGTTTATGAAACGAAAAAAATAATTGCTTGTTTTACCAATGAAGGGTCATATAGATATACAGGAAATGAATTAAGCACATCTGTGTCCGTTGCAACGTCTGCAACGACACAATGCTTAAAAAACTGTAAATCTTCCTCTTACAGATCCTCGCTGCTACTCTCGGCGATGATTAGTGGATCTTCCTCTTTCTCTTCAGTTCATTCGATCTTGCGTCTCTTGCAATTATAATTCTTCAGTTTCGGTACAAATAATCCAGTGTTGTTTGCTGCATTGTAGAAAAGATCCTATATTGAATTAAAGAATTAATTTAATATATTGTAAGCAATGATATATTATTTGTTCACATGCAATTCCATCAATCTTGCTATTTTTCGCTTTGTAGCTGGGGAAAACCGTTATTATAGCTTTGGCGAGAGCGATTTTTTCATATTTGTTGCGATAGTTGCCACAATACTTCCATAAAAAGGTAGCTGATTCTCCTATCAATAACCGCCGCGTGCAATCTGTTAGGGTTTATTTTTTCTGATATTCGGATATAATATATTTAAGATCATTTCTTTGTAAATGGGATTGCAAACCCTAAAAAGCGAAAGTATTCAACGAATGTATTTAAGGAAAATGGCTAAGGTGCAATTACCTGGCTGTTTATATGGAGTTGAGCATGAACAGAAAGTGTGACATCGTTTCCCATACAGTTTTCTGCAAAAATTTTTGAACTCAGACTAGTTTTGGAACAGATGCAAACCTGTTATTTTTAAGTCCCAAGCCCAAAATATCCTGCAAGTACCCGCTGTTTGGCCGTTGTTCAGACTTTTTTCTGAAATGAAGCCTTGTTCCACCTGAGTTAAAAAAATTTTGTTTTTGCCCGGATGTGGAAAATTATGTTTTGATTTTAACAGAAATTACCGTTTCGATATATTTCTACAATGTTACTCCTAAATTGATCGAAATATTCTCTCAACTTGCTTAAAGTATCATTTGACGAAAATTCTTCGGTTCTTTTTACGACTATCTCACCAGGGAGTCTTAAGGTTTGTCCATATACCATTTCTGACGGACTGCACTTAAGATCTTCCTTAACAGCTGAACGAAAACCAAGGAGAATGATAGGCATTTGTTCTGACCATTTATCTGTGTTACGAGAAGCTAATATTGATGCCTTTAATTGACGGTGGAATCGTTCGATCATATCGTTGGACTGTGGATGATAGGGAGATGTATTAATAATATGAGAACCAAGTAGCTTGGTTAATTCCTTAAATAAATTGGAAGTGAATTGAGTTCCTCGATCAACCGTTATTTTCAATGGCACTACAAAACGGCATATATATTTTTGAAAAAACTGTTTAGGTATTGTTTGAATAGTTATGTCTTTTAGGGCATACGCTTCAGGCCATCTTGTGTATCTATCTATCACAGTTAAAATATACTTGTGTCCATTTGAAACTGGTAGAGGCCCCACCAAATCCATATGTATATGCTCAAATCTTCCTGAAGGTATTTCAATTTCAGTAACTGGTGATTTTGTATGGATTTGTACTTTAGATTTTTGGCAGTCTATACATTTGGTTGTCCACTCATTTATGTCTTTTCGCATTGTTGGCAACAAATAATTATTTTGAATTAGTTTTCGAGTAGCGCGAACACCAGGATGACATAATGAATGTAGTTTTTGATATGTTATTTGTCTCATTGATTGCGGAATATATGGTCGAAAATTTTTACCGGATGTTTCACACCAAATTTTAAATTTAAGAAGGGGTACATTAATTAACTTAAGATTATATTTGGAATTTTGATTGGTTATACAATTTTGTAGTTCTATGTCTGTTTGTTGTTCATTATATATAACTTGTAAGTTCAGGTCAGCTGAGGATATTTCATTTATTTCTGGTATTCGTGATAATGTGTCTGCTACTACATTATCTTGCGATGTTTGAAGCATCGACAGCGATTGAGAGGGTGGCATTATCGTCAAAGTGTGTGAGAAGTGTTTTGTGTGCAACTTTTATTAAATGATTATTAAATGCTGTTTCGCCTTCTTTGGTCCATGTAAGCTCTTTAGTTTTAGCTGTATTTGCTTTTGTTAATATTCCGTGAAGAGGACTAAGAAATGAGGCCACCATAGGTATATACCTGTGGTAATAGTTTACCATGCCTATACATTTTTGTAATTTATTTATTGAATTTGGTTTTTTCAAAAGAAGAAATAATTTCGACTCTATCTAGAGAGGGTTGAATTCCATTATTTGAAATTTTGTAGCCAAGGAAATCTATGGTTGGAACACCGAAATGACATTTTAATGGTTTGATATTAAGCCCATATTCATCAAGGCGTGAAAACACAATTTTTAGATGTTTAATATGTTAGTTTTAATTTTCACTAGCTATTAATATATCATCCACGTAAGCAAAAACAAAATTTAATTCGCAAAATACTTCATTTATGAATCTTTGGAAAGTTTGGGCACTATTTCGGAGACCGAAAGGCATTCTAGTAAATTCAAACATTCCGAATGGTGTTGTAATAGCGGTTTTGTAAATGTCTTCTTCTGCCATGGGAATTTGGTGGTACGCTCTAACGAAATCAATTTTAGAAAAATAGTTTTGTTGGTTAAATCGGTACTGAGATCTTGGATATGTGGTAATGGATATCTATCTGGAATTGTAATAAAATTCAACCTTCTATAATCTCCACATGGTCTCCAATCATTTTGTTCCTTTTTAGGTACTAAATGTAATGGTGATGCAATTGGAGATCTAGATGGTCTACAAATACCTACTTTTATTAGGTACTCGAATTCAGCCTTCGCTATTTTGTGTTTTATGTTGTCTAGACGTCTAGGCTTAGAAGAAAAATGGACGGACGTGTTTGTATCAGGATCTATGATTCGCTTATTTTTTTATATCGATAATAATGCCGAATTTTTCGAGAAAATTGGCACCTATAATTGCATAAGATACATCTGCTAAAACAAAATTAAACTCAAAGATTCGTTTAAGTCCGATATTAACTTTAAGAATTAGATTGCCAAAAGTTTTGATATTTGATCCATTGGCAGCTAAGAGAAAAGAATTAGAAGAATTCTTTGATTTGAATTCGGAAACAGGTATAGTTGAAACGGTTGCACCTGTGTCGATTAGAAAATGTATTCTATTATTAGTATCATAAACAAATAGACGACGAGAAGCCTCAGGTGAAACAATGTTATTATTATCTTAAATGGTAACTTGAGGATTTAACCCACTCTGGGCCGTCAACAAAATGGGACTTTTTAGTTTAAAATTTTAGAATTAGAATTTTGATTTTTGCTTTTATTAAAACTACAAGGTGATATTTTGTTGCATTTAAGCCAAATTTCGAATGATACCAACAATATAAATTTTCTGTGTTCATTTCTTTTACTGAATTTTTATGCCATCTTCTTGTTGAATTCGGTTTTGGTAGTAAATTTTTAAATTCCTTTACTTCGGAAGATAATGCGTTCATGTCGTTACAAATGGTTGTTGTCATTTCCGTAAAATTTTGAAGTAAAAGTTCAATATTATTATTAGTGGTGTTTGATGATATAGATGATATTTGAGATCGGTTTGATATCTCAAAAATTTTATCTGCCAATGATAGTTTGTTATCGATTGACGAAGCATTGCTTGAAACAAGGTGAATTTGAAGTTGTTGTGGTAATTTTCTCAACCATAATTTCAACAATAAATCACGATTAATTAATGAAAATTAACCTGCTAGTGTACACAAATCCCGAAAGAATTCAGATGGTTTTCGATCATCTAATTGAGTCTCGTTCAAAATTTTTTCTGAACGGTTTTCCTCACTGAGAGAAAAACGATCAAGAATAATCTTTTTGATGTAATTATATATATTAGTTAAAGGTGGACGTTGTATCCCGTCTAGTACCTTGGTGATAACTTCGGGAGGAAGTGCGACAATAATATTTTGATACATAATATTATCATTAGTTATATTATTTAACGTAAATTGCACTTCTGACTGTGCAAACCAGGCCTCTGGACATGGTTGGCAAAATGCTGGTAACTTAATTGACGTAATTTGGTTCTGTGGTGTGTTTTATGTATTAAGCGTAATTGGAGAACTTGGTGTTGATGTGGGGTTTGTTGTATGATCTATAAGTTCATGTAAAACGTCAATTTGAACAGGTAACGGATTCGGATTTTTATTTGTAAAGGAACGAGTTAGTGGCATGCTTAAGTAATATGTTAACTGGTGAAAGGTTTACAGTTGATTTTTGATAATTTGTGATATAGATGCTTATTTGTAAATAGAATAGATATTTATTATAGAAGAGTAGATCGTAGTGATTTGTACGATAAAGAATAATTAAATTGTAAGATATAAATAGCTGAATTAGGAATATATTTATGTTGTTTAGAAAGTTAATGGAGAAAAAATTGATACAAGTTTTAATAGATTGATGGATTGAATTGGATGTATCTCGATTATAAAATGCTTTATCAGTTTAAATTGTTGAAATTTTTTTTTTTTTTTTTTAATTCAAATTTTATTTGGAACGTTGTAATAAAGTCACTTATCTTGATATTTAGGATAGATAAAGAAGGATTCCAGGCAATGTTTCTTGTTCCAATTTTTAATAATGAGTTTTTTGTGAGTCTGTATTCTGATTTGATTGTAGCATTTGGTTGAAGTTAAAGTATAATTTCAGCTGTTTCAGGTTCGGTTGCAGGATCGCCAATGTAGGTTTCTATGTTTATTGTTGTAATTAATTTATTTATTTGATTTTATTTTTTTTTGATATTCTCGTTTCAATATATAAATTTGAATGCCGAAAATTTATTCAAAAATCTTTAATATAATTTTCAATGTACAATTAGATTCTCAAAATTTATATAAACAAGTACAAACAACTATTGATAACAAGTAACAACAAGTATTTATAACAAGTAAAAGAATCTAATCACTACAGTACGATAATGATAGGTTTAGTAAATAATAATGATATGACACCCTAAAAGTCGTCTTAAAAAAAATGTGTTGTTTTTAAGAAAATAAAAATATTTTCGTTATTTAACAATGATATTCTCTTATAATTTTGGAGAAAAACATTTGCTGCAAGGTTCATTTAATAAGGTTGTGGCACTAGATAAAATTCTCTCTTGTGCTGGGCACAGCTCCTGTCAAAATCATCAGTTTACGTATAAAAGCAAAATTAATGCCTCGAGCTGTTTTTTTTTTCTTTTTTTGTGGATATTCTTATGTTTGACAGCTGTGTTAATTAATTCAAAATAAATAAATTAAAATGTTAACAAAGGAATCGTAAGTTCATTTATTATTTATAGAATGGTTTCAAAACAAATAAATAACTAATTAGTAGGAGAAAATGGACAAAGGAGCAGACGCTGGCATTGGTAGATGCCTTACATGGTCAATTATTTGACATCAAGCTTTGTGTACGTATGAATTGATCTATCCCTTACACACATCAATCATGTCATCAAATTTTTCATTTTTAATCTTTTTTTGAGGGAAAAAACCGTCCTTTTTTTGCAGATATGTTCTTCTCACGACGAAAACAAACGAACTGACGAAAGATGGTCAATCAAACACTAACAGGCTTCAAGTCGCTAGACATTCATTGCAAAATATCAAAATAATTAGATTTTCGTCAATCAAGACATCAACGAGCCTGTGTGAGGCATACAAACAAATATTTACTAACACATATAAATGATTGATGCTAACCCTATAGGAACAAACTTACTTGTTTTTAAAAACAGCTAATTAAAAAACTAATTTAAAATAAACCAGTATATGAACTACTATGAATTATATTAAGGCGGCAACTACTCTGATTTTGACATGTTTTAATTGAACATTTTTATTAGATTACAAGTTTATATATATTTAACCATGTTATTTCATCAAATATTATTAACTTAAGGCCATCAGTAGTAGTTTTCAATTGGTTATTTTAAAGTCATTAAAAAATAATTTATATATAACTAATTTAACAAGTAGTTGAAAATATATGCAGACGAAAGTCAATTGACTTATTTAGCGGACATCACCATACAAAATGTGTTAGTTCGTTCTATGGAAAAAAGTCAGAATTTCAACTAGTTGTGGTTGACAAAAAACTACTTTATCAACTACTTTTAAATTAGTTGATTTTCCTACAGAGAAATGATTGAGCGCGTAAGGTCCGCATTAGGAAGAAACATCAAACTTTTGCAATCAGCTGTTTGGTCCTATCATGGTAGAAATATATAAGGTATGATCGCCACAGGGTATTAATGCAATGCCAAACATTTTCCGATTGCGTATATCGCGTATTTATTGCGTATTCGCTGTTATTGCATGAAAATATGTATTATAATACATTGCTTAATGTGATATATATAATAATTTTTTGGTTCAGAATTAAAGAATCAATTTGTTTCATTCTGTTTCACAATAACATTAAGCTTAAATTTCGTAATAGTAGTACTTAGTACGTATAACGTATAATGCAACATAACTAATTTTTCCTGAAAAAACTACCTTAATGTAAATTCGTAGTCAAAAATAGTTTAAAACTTAAACTTTTCCGGATTAAAACAAATTAAACTAAAAGAGGGATTAAAAAAATAGTACTTTTTGGATTAAAAGTGCCTTTAAACCAAAGTTTGGATTAAAAATTAGTCCAAAATTTTTAACCGTATATGTATATGAAGATATGTATATATCAATAAGAAAGATACAATTACAATTTTCAAGCAACGATGATCTGATGATAACTTTATTAAAAACCAGACATCCGTTACAGATTCGACGACAAACATCATAAAAACAGATGAAGAGAATGTAAAAAAAATTTGTAAGTTTAGACACTCAGATAATGGAATATGTTGCCTGCAAGGATTAAAAGTATCTCTAATAAACACACCTTTAAGCATGAAGTTTTTCAATTCTTTTATTAATAATGTCAATATCTTTACTGTCTATTACTTTGCCTACATCTTTTATTTTTCTCTTATCATATTTTTATTTTTAATTTTTTGACAAATAATGAGTCTTGTTACTTTGAATTTTTTCGTAATAATTTATATAAATAGTTGCTTATTCAATTTATTTCTCTAAAAACTTCATTTTTGTTTTTATATTTAAATTATATACTCCGTTGTTTATAACTTGTTTGCAATATATTAATACTTTTTGCATTTATAAGACTGTGTCTTGCATGTAAACATTACAATAAATAAATAAATAAATAAATAACCGAAACCATATACCGAATAAACAATCAAATTGAAGAGCTATCACATAACAGCCGTAAAAAACTGATCAGCCAGTTGCACTGCCACGACGATTTCAGAATTTGAACTTCTCAGTTAATGCCTAAATACAGATTGTTGAGCTCAAGGTTCAACGAGGGGGAGGATGTCTGTAACCAACCACCAGCCATCCGAACAACTGCAACCAGGCACCAACAATTCAACAACAAAAAACTATGGCGTCATATTTTCCAAATACCAGTGGCACTTGAAATGGCAACATTGCATTTGTTGTGTTCATTGGCTTAGCCTTGAATTGCTGACTCCGGAAAACTGCAAGCAGCATTCAATGATCTGGCCTTGAAATGTTTTAAATTAATGATGTAGTTTTGTTATATTTCCTATGTGTATTTTTTGTATTGGTTATTTTAACATAATGATATTGTTGCTCTTTATATGAAATAGTTAAAATAATTAAATAATTAAAAAATAATAAAATGAAGTAATTTCAATAAAATTAAAATGAGTTGTTTTTTAAGTGAAGCGTGTTAAGTCGTATTACAAAGTCGTATATATACAAGTACTAAGAGCTTGGGTACAATTCTAAGGAGATTATACTATCATAGATCAACACAATTGTGCACAAGTATTAAAAGTTGGGTAAAAGTGACAAAATTGAATAACCAATTAATTATTGTTTGGGTTTATGTGTCCAGACACAAAGCAGGATTATTTCCCATTTCATTTTACCAAAAAAAAAGAAGAGATTACTTACTTAGTTAGGTGGCCATAACAACCCGTGTTTGGGTTTTGTCCGGCCCCATCAGCTCTCGCCAGGCGCCTCTGCTTTGTGCGAAACTTCTCCAATCGGATACACCAAGTGCGGTTAGGGCTTCCTTGGCCTGGTCCATCCATCGGAGGCATGGTTTCCCTCGTCGTCGTTGACCAACGACCCTCGCCTCGAGCACCTTTTCACTGGAACTTCGCCGTCCTTACCAAGAACATGACCCAGACAGCGTAGTCACTGCACAGTTATACGCCAAACGACGTTAATGTCTTCGTAGAGCTCACACAGCTCGTGGTTCATTCGGATGCGATAGTCATCGCCGACTCGAACAAGATTGAAGATTTTGCGAAGAACTTTCCCTCGAACACCCCCAGAGCGACTGTGTCAGTTTGCGAAACTACCCATGCCTCAGCGAAATAAAGAAGCAAAGGTAGAACGAGCGTCTTAGAGTGTTAGTTTTTCCGATCGAGGGAGGGCTTTGGAACTTAGTTGCTTACTGAGCCCGTAGTAGCACCTATTAGCAATTATTGTTCTTCGCCTTATCTCCAGGCTGATTTCGTTATTGGTATCAATGGCGGTGCCAAGGTATACGAACTCCTGGACTACTTCAAAGTTATTGCTGCCGGATGAAACGTGGGAGTCTAAACGCCACGCTCCATTGTTTGTAGACAGCATATACTTTGTTTTACCCTCATTTATCGTCAAACCGACTTTAGCTGATTCCTTTTCGATAGCGGCGAAAGCAGCGGTAACATCTCTCTTGGTTCTGCCGACAATATCAATATCATCAGCGTACGCAAGGAGCTGGACGCTTTTGTAGAAAATGGTGCCATTACGATGCACACCAGCCTTTCGTACGATCCCCTCCATGATGATATTGAAGAGATCGCAAGACAGTGGATCGCCTTGCCTGAAACCTCTTTCGGTATTGAAGGTTTCGGAGAGGTCATTTTCTACCTTGACGGAGCTGCATGTGTTGCTGAACGTCTTACCAACTTTGCAAGTATACCGACCTCAGACATTGTTGTGTGTAGGCAATCCCTTCTCGGGCTATCGAACGCAGCTTTGTAATCGACAAATAAATGATGTGTGTCAATTTGGTTTTCGTGGATTTTTTCCAGGATTTATCGTAGCGTGAAAATTTGGTCTATGATGGATTTTCCAGGTCGAAAGCCCCACTGATAAGGTCCAATCAGTGTTTTTGTAATTGACTTTAATCTTTCACATAGTACGCTTGAGAGAAACTTATATGTGCTGGAAATAAGCCTAATACATCGATAGCTAGCGCAGATTGTTGGGTCTCCTTTCTTATGTATAGGGCAAATTACGCTGAGATTCCAATCGTCGGGCATGCTTTCCACTAGCCATATTTTGCTGATGCATGCGCCTTATCAATTCATCACCGCTGGTTGTAAGCAATTCAGCTGACAGGGCGTCAGCACCCGCTGCTTTATTGTTTTTGAGTCGCTGGATAGCAACTCGAACCTCTTCATGGCTGGGTGGTAGTACTTCCACTCTGTCATCGTTGATTGGTGGCACTGAACTGCTTTCTCCATGGGTGGTATTGGTGAAACCGTTACCACTAAGTAGATTGGAGAAATGCTGTCTCCATAATTTTAGCGCACACTGCGTATCTGTAACCAGATTTTCATTTTCATCTCTACAAGTGGATGCTACGGATTAAAACCTAGGGTTAGACGCTTAACTTGATGATAGAATTTTCGTGCATCCTTCTTGCCCTGGTATACCTCTAGTTCCTCACTCTCACGCTTTTCCTGCTCTCTTTTCTTGCGTCTGAAAAGGCGCCTCTCTTCCTTTAAACATGCAATAACAATAGAGTTCAGCTACTATAGCTTTTTCGCACTTCCTCAGCATTAACCAATTCAAGGACACGACCCAAAATCGTTGAACAATATCAATGTTCTGAATGCTAGTGATCCCAAACAAGTTAATATGGGAAAAATTTTCCCACCAATGAATAACTTGGGCTCAGGGACAACACAAGACATAACAACTTACCATGCATATACATAGATATAATAACACAACTAATTTTAATCTACTTTTGGGATGACCTTTTGACAAATTAACATCGAAAACGCTACAACTATTAACAAAGGTACTCATTTGGCTTAAAGGAGCAGCAGCCATGAAGTTTGTTCTACTAAATGGTAAATAAATTAAATTGTTGGTGTTTCTACTGCTTCTACGGATAGTATTAATTATGTGAGAAAGAAGTTCGGAGAATCGAATACACCTTTTATAAGTTGGTGTAAATATACGATATCTGCAATTTCCTTTGATCACTTAAAGACTGGATTTTTAATAGTTTTAAACGATTCTCATAAAGAAGTAGGTCTTATATGTCAGTTCCACTTAAGCCCCCTTAGGGGTGTCAAGGGGGTGGACACTGTGAGGTGAAAGAGTCTGTTTGCTCCAACCTGGCGGAGCCAGCTCGATATTCACAGTTAAACTCCAAGTCTACTCTCATGCTACCACATAAATATTTGTGTGCTAGCACGCTTGTCTGATGGCAAGTGCCTCCCCGTGGTGGCACCTGGGCGCTGTGCTACCAACCGGCAGCATGGTGGCGGATGAGAGGGGCGAAACCCAAAAAACCCAGAAGCGTTTGACCCATAGTGGGCGGCTCACTGGTCTGCGTCTGTACCGTAGCGGTCGGCAGTATTCACACCTGTCTGTAGGTATAAACGGATAAGGGAAGGTCACCCCGAAAATAAACCATTTACCAGGAATGTCGTCTAATAACGCAACTACTCCAGGTGGAAACCACAGTAGTGGAAATCCACCCGTGGGCAATCCCACGGTCGAGGCAAGGATTCTGGAGGCCTCAAACAACATTTCTGCCCCAAAAACTGCTGCAGCGGTGGCGCACTCGGCCGCTGCACCAGTCAAAGCTACGAGCAGCAACACTACAACCGAGAACCCATTCAAAATGAGCTCAAAGGTTCAGCGATCGCCAACTAAAGGCACACCCGAAGGATCAAAGCTGCAGCATAGAGAGCCTGTCATCAAGGCAACCCCTGAAGCAGCAGCAAGCGTCAGTGTAGATGACCCTGTCATCAAAAAGCTGGCCAAAGTGAAGACACTGATACAAGGTCTGGCAGAGTTCGTCAAAACCAAATCGAACGTCCACAATGAGATCCAGAAGCTTATAAGACTGGCAAATCTGGCCTGTGAAGACCTCTCAATTGAGCTGTTCGCCGATAACGCGAACAAGAAAAAGGTCAACGCGAGTGCTTCACAAGTCCATAAGGACTCTCAGACGGACCCAATTTTTGCGCATGGCTCCAAGGCTACTCCAAAAAGAGCAAGCGAACACAGCAGTGACTCGCGGAAACCTCCGCCAAAAAAGACTCGACTGCAGCAGCTTGCTGTCCAAGAGACTGCTCTAAAGCCATCCTATAGCGAAGTGGCTAATTCGTCTCCTCTGCCAAAAACTCCGGCAAAGCGAATGGTTGAGCCTTGGACAAAGGTCTCTAGAAAGCCCAAAAAACCGCCTCAGAAGCTGGCTAGACCTGATGCAATCGTCGTAGCAAAAGCAGGTGAGCTTTCATATAGCGATATCATCATGCGGATGAAACAGGAAAAATAGCTTGAAAAGTTCGGCGAAAACGTTTCGAGAGTAAGGCGCACTGAAAAAGGTGAAGTACTTATCCAGCTTAAGCGCGCAACCACCCAGTCAACCCAGGAGCTGAAAAAAGAATTTGATATGGTTTTCAATGGCCAAGCCGAAACCAGGACTCTCACGGAAGAAACACAGGTCGAGATCAAGGATCTTGACGAGGTTACAACACCGGAAGATGTCTGCAGCGCAGTCCAAAAGCAGCTCGGCGACTTAAAGGTGGCAAGAGTGAAATCACTCCGTAAAGCCTATGCAGGCACGCAAACAGCGGTCATAAGCCTTCCAGCACTGCAGGCGAGGAAGCTGATAGAGACTGGCAAGCTCAGAGTTGGCTGGGTCATTTGCAGAGTCCGCGAAAAAGTTACGCCAACCAGATGCTTTAAGTGTCTCGACTTTGGTCACACGGCGAAAACTTGCAACAGCACAGACCGAAGTAAGTGCTGTATGAAATGCGGCAAAGAGGGCCACAAAGCAAAAGAGTGTTCTGCAGAAGCAAGCTGTTTCTTGTGCTTAGAAAGGAAATGCTCGGAAACAAATCACCGTGCCGGAAGCTGGAAATGTTCGTCCTTTTCAGGAGCTAGCAAACCTAGGAAATGATGAGGTTCTTACAGTTGAATCTCAGCAACTGTCGCGCAGCGCAAGATCTTTTAGCGCAAACCGTTCGAGATCTAAGCACTGATGTAGCTATCTTGAGTAAGCCTTATAACGCGAAAGCACCAGGAGTCTGGGCATCAGACATTTCTGGAAGAGCCGCCATATGGTCCTGCGGAAGACATCCTTCCCTAATGAGGCAGCATACACGTGCAAACGGTTTTGTTCGTGTAGAAGTTATGGGCACACATATTGTAAGCTGCTACCTTGCACCAAGTCTATCCATAGAAGAGTTTGCTGTTACTGTCGACGCAATAGTTGACGATGTTAGAGGAATCAGTCCAGTTGTTATTGCTGGTGACTTCAACGCGTGGGCCGTAGACTGATGAAGCCAGAGAACGAATCAAAGAGGGCTCATTATTCTGGAGGCTTTTGCTTCGTTAGAGGTTGTGCTTTTAAACACGGGAACGCAGTGTACATTCTCCAACGCGAATGGCAGCTCAGTAATTGACCTGACATTTGCCAGTTGTGACCTGAGCACGCAAGTATAGTGGCAAGTAAGCGACGTCTACACGCATAGCGATCACCAAGCAATCGTGTACACGTTGGAAAGGCAAACCAACCGGCGGAGCAGAGGCCCCCATAGCGAGCCATCATACAAGGTCGAAACGCTTGATGAAGGTATCCTCACAGCAATGATGGCTGACATACACCTCACTGGCTCAGCACAGAATATGGCTAGGCAAGCAACAGAGCAGCTGAAAAGATCTTGCGACGCAGCGATGATGTTGCGAAGGCCAAGTAAGCACCACCACGAGCCTGTGTACTGGTGGACCGCCGAAATCGCCGAAGCACGCAGCCAATGCCACCAAGCCAGAAGAAGTTACTACCGCGCCAGAGGGACCGACACGTTCGAAGAACTGCGCGAGGTCTATAGAGAGCGCAGGAAGCTGCTCAAACACAAGATTCTTTCGAGGAAGCGCGAGTGCTTCTTGCAGTTATGCGACGAAGCGGACGTAACCCCATGGGGTACCGCCTATAGACTGGTAATGAAAAAGATGAAGTCATTCGGACGACCACCACCCACGTGCCCTCGCATACTTAGCCGCATTGTAAGTGTGCTCTTCCCTCAGCAACCACCGATGCAGCCCGTCATTAATCATGGCGACGTGCAAGCCATTTCCATGGTAACCGCAGAAGAGGTAATGAAAATCTCCAATGCTGTTCATAGCGAGAAGGCCCCAGGGCCAGATAAAATCCCGAACAGCGCGCTAAAAATGGCCATTGCAGCCCAAACACAAGCCTTCGTACAGCTGTATAACGCTTGTCTCACAGAGGGCATATTCCCCGCACAATGGAAGACGCAAAAGCTTGTGCTAATACCAAAAGGTAGCGGCTCTCTGGAGGATCCCTCAGCCTACCGACCTATATGCTTGCTCGACACGATAGGCAAGATCTTCGAGAAATTGTTGTACAACCGCCTCGAAGAAGCAATACAATCCAGAGGAGGACTCTCGAGCCAACAGTTTGGTTTCCGAAAGAGTCACTCTACGTCCGATGCCATAAAACTGGTTACAAGCATAGCAAGTAAAGCTATCGAAGGCACTAGCTGGAAGAAGGGGGCAAAGCAGTATTGCCTGGTGGCAACGCTGGATGTGCGAAATGCCTTTAATTCCGCAAACTGGGATACGATAATGAAAGCGCTCACAAAATTTGAAATTCCACGCTACCTCTCTAAGATATTATCGAACTACTTCGATGGTAGAATACTACGCTATGCAACAGACGAGGGGATAATGGTGTATAACGTGGTGGTGTCCCACAGGGGTCAGTCCTAGGGCCCCTGCTGTGGAACGTTATGTATGACGACGTCCTTAGACTCGCAGTTCCCACAGGCGTTAAGATCGTCGGCTTTGCGGACGACCTAGCGGTTGTGGCCACTGATTGTAACTTGGGTACCAAACTTGACTTGCATACTCTAAATAAGAACGCACAATTGCATAATACAACGTTGTAGTTTTAATAATGCTATTAAATTCTTTGTCCCAGCGTTTTATAAATTCAAGCATTGAAGATGCTTTTTTACAAATATTATCAACATAAATGTTAAACGACAGCTTAGAATCCATGCATATACCTAGGTCATTGACGGTGCCTACGCGACTCAAGGCAGTATCTTTAATCTTATAATCAAAAATAAAATTATTCTTTTTTCGCGAAAAAGTCATAGTTTGTCATTTATCTGGATTTAGAAACATATTATTTTTAGAACACCAAGTTTCAAAGGATTTTAGATCAGACTGGAGTAGATCTGAGTTATCTCTAGAATTAATCGTTCGGTGTTTTTTCATATCATTGGCATAAATAAGCAGATGAGATTGTTCAAATACGTGAGTTACATCATTGATAGCTAAAATAAACAGAAGAGGACCAAGGTGGCTACCCTGAGGAACACCTGATTCAGCAATTAATTCAGAACAAAATACGTCTCGAAAACGTATTTGATAAGATCGCTCCACCAAATACGATTAAATCCATTTCACAAAATATTTGTTTAAATAAGATTAGATTGTGTGGTAGTTTATCAAATGCTTTACTAAAGTCAGTGTAAGCGCAATCGATCTGGGGCCAAATTCTGCCCCAGACTGCCCAAAACTGTGGAAAAGGCTGTGTACACTAAATATTGCGTACACATCCATTTTCCGACGCACTAGCTTTGAATATGTGATTTTAACGTCTAAAAAGTGTAAACGATCAAAAAATTTTATTTACTGAGATTTTTTCTGTGAATATTTGTTTTTTGTTATAAAATTGTTGTTGTGATATACCCGGCGTAATTTGGGATTGTATTTTTAAAAATTTTGTCATCAGTCAGGGAATAAATAATTTTGTTCATAAAAAAAACATTATTTTTTTATAGTCATGTTTATTTATATTTACAACTGAATAACTTTTTCAAAAATTCGATTTTTTTCATCACAATTTTGAAATTGACAGCCACGAATTTTTATTCAGCAATTTTATTTTTAATTCAGCATGTCAGTCTACATTTTAGTTTACAGTTTAGCTTATCACTTGAATTTAAAAAGTGTACACTAGGAGTGAATATGAAATTTTCAATTTTAAGTACACAAATTTTGTTCAGAGTTACGGAATAGAGCCCCTGGTTACCAGAATCAATAGAATTTAAGCAGAATGTTGTAAAATCGAGAAGATTAGACACAGTGGATCTGCCATCCACAAAACCATGCTGACGAGTTGTTATGACTTCCCGCGCAGTGAATTTTCACCCGATCATACACAATCCGCTCAAAAAGTTTTGGAATCGATGAGAGCTTAACGATAGCCCTATAGTTACTGACATCGTTCATGGAACCCTTTTTAAAAATAGGACTTATAAATGATTTTTTCCAAAAAAGTGGAACATAACTTTCGTTAATTGATTTATTGAATAATAAAGAAAGTGGTTGACTCAAAACGGAATCGCATTGTGTTAACACTAAGGCAGGACCACCGTCGGGTCCAGCGCCAAAATGCTCATCAATCGATCTAATATACATTCAAATATCCCCTGGAGTGAAGGATATATGTTCCAAAGATACTCTGGGTTCGGAATTCATCCATTCAAA
This sequence comes from Coremacera marginata, assembly GCA_914767935.1. Classification (NCBI taxonomy): domain Eukaryota; kingdom Metazoa; phylum Arthropoda; class Insecta; order Diptera; family Sciomyzidae; genus Coremacera; species Coremacera marginata. The sequence goes on from OU612045.1 coordinate 103,772,239, forward strand.
GCACTCTCCATCAGGATTAAAAGAATCTGAACAGAATGATTCTTTAAAAAGATTGTCGAATAGGCCACACATTTTGACGGGATAGTCAGCAAATCCCCGGAGTTATAAATGAAGAAGGAAATCCATCAGATTTCTTCTTTGTGTTGACGAATCCCCAAAATTTCTTTGGATCTGTCAATATTCTCCGCTTAACATTATCTAAATATTCGTGTTATAATGTAGCTGAGCGATTTTCAAATTCCAGAAACAAACGTTTGTAAGTTTTAAGGTCGTTTCAGCCTAAGCTACATACGTATTTCTTCCATGCCCTATTCCTGTTGTTGCGAAGAGTCTTTAAGTCCTTTATACAGGGTGTCCCAGACTTAGAGTACTATAATGTGGGGGCTGATTCCTCGTGATGAGACGAGCAAGAAATCATATAGGTGGGGGTGGTCGCAAATGCCCCCCTAGGGGGCTAGGAGGGAAAAACAAAAAAATAGGTGTCGTAACGTTTTAATACATAGCTAACATATCTCTGCAACGATTAAAAAAAAACATAACTTTTTGAAAAGAAAATTAAATTTGCTTTAAATTATTTTTGGAAAATTTTTCCATAAAGTCATAAACAAAAAATGTATAAGCACCTGAAGTCAAAAAATAGGTTTTTTTCTTTAAAAATTCAACTTTCAAGGCAATTTTCTCAGAAAAAAACCAAATGTTTTATTATTTTTTATGACGCAGTTTTTTCCTTGGTCAATTCTCTAAAAATTTTCTAAAACCGTAACAAAAAATAATGTCTGCGTACTCTGAGTTGGAAAACATTATAACTCTACGATCGGTGAAAGAATGTGTCGATTCAGGCATGTGATGCACTTAATAAAGAGAAATTGCTTTTTTTTTCTTAATTCCGTTAAATCTAACTGTTTTACTAGTTATTGTAAGCAACAAAAAAACAAAGTCGCCTTGCTTGCATTAAGTACCCCAGTGGGAGGAAAAAGTGGTAGAATCGGAAAATCGATATTATACGAAAAATATTATCTCTGAGGTATAAACAATGTATGATGGATTTTTAGAGAATTGACCAAGGAAAAAACTGCGTCATAAAAAATAATAAAACATTTGGTTTTTTTCTGAGAAAATCGCCTTGAAAGTTGAATTTTTAAAGAAAAAAACCTATTTTTTGACTTCAGGTGCTTATACATTTGTTGTTTATGACTTTATGGAAAAATTTTGCGAAAGTAATTTAAAGCAAATTTAATTTTCTTTTCAAAAAAGTATGGTTTTTTAATCGTTGCAGAGATATGTTAGCTATGGATTAAAACGTAACGACACCTAATTTTTTGTTTTCCTTCCTAGCCCCCTAGGGGCTAAGACGAGACCTATCCAATCTCTTGCATATTAAGACAGATATGCCAGACCAGTCGTACCACTGCGTGACCCCGCCGGTCAATCTAGACCTGTGTAGCATTCACACAACCACAACCAGTACGAGACACCTCGAAGGGCCGGCCCACGACAGTCATCCGGGCAACTCGATCCCGTCAATGAGGATCCACAACATCCCCGCAAAAAGACCAAAAATACACTAATGCATTTACGAAGAAGTGCATTTTTATGCGTAACCGTGCTCAATGAGCACTGAAAGGGCCATTTTAACAGCTCCCAGCTGCTGGCGAAGTTGCAAACTATTGCACATGACCGGTACCAACTTTGGAGGAACTTTGCACGCCACTCTTAGTCTGGCAATCCGGATGATCTAAGGATCTCAACATCCGGACTGAGTATTGACCTTGTTCTCAGGGACTGCCGTGCTCAGAATGAGAACTAAAGTTTAAGCAACTCCTTTCTACACTTCCCTCAGTGACTGCCGTGCCAGTTTGAGGGGGCGAGTCAAAACGTCGACAAGCAAACCTCAAGGAAAGCCAGAGCGTAGACATATATACGTAAAGCACGCATGCTCTCACATCCATATTTATCGGTCGATTTAAGTTCCCAGTGCGGTGGATAGATAGGGTCTACCCCATTTCACGGATTGTTATACCTTCGCAGGCTTGTTTCATATCGATATACCGAATATGACCTGCTACCAAGAAGGGCGCCACCCCGACCTCTAGGTTGGCCCTATCAGTTTTTACGTTTGCAGGACGTATTCTACAAACAACCATACTCCTTTATCCTGGCTTTGGACAGGCAGGCGCAACTAAGTTGCTAGCCTGGCGGAGTTATCACCACCAACAGAAGAAATATTGTCAGTGTATCTGCCTTTCCTAAAAACTTGAAAACTATTATAAAACAATTCCAAGTCAGTAATGCTTACGTTCAGCCATGTTTCTGTTGACGCTATAATATCCTCAGAGCAATTTTGAGTTGATAGAAATATGTTCTGCGTCTTAGAACGTAGTCCCGTTACTTTATGATAGTAAAGAGACAGCCTATTTAGTTTTTCTGAGTCAGACGGGTGGCTGGAGTCATGCTTCTAGACTTATTTTTTTTGGCTTAAGCTCAGTAACGAGAATATTGTTAGCCCACAAATTAGAGTTCAGAACAGTTGTAAATCTTCGGCTGCAACTGTTAGAATAAAAGAAGCGTGAGAAGACTTATAACCAACTTTTTTTTGCATGAACAGAATGCATTTGAGTTCATTAACTTGGCTTACCTGTCAAACGTCAATATATTTGCTATTGATGTGTCGGGCTGAAGACGTGAAATGAAAACGTTTCTGGTTCTCGAAACTGCTCTTAAAATCAAATGACTGTTAGACGTAGTTAAAATCGTATTTGGACTACTAGTCAATGGAGGAATAGAAGATGGTGTATAAGAAATCACCGTATTATACTTTTCCGTTGGCATTGTTGAGGGCTGATCTGCCTTGGAAGGTTTGGAGGACGCCTTCCGACGCTTATTTTTATTTCTCCTCTGTCTTTTAGAGCTTTTTGGGTTTTTTCTGATGAAATAGTCGAATTCCGGAAGAAGCAGTCACAGACAAGGGGACCGAAATGTTATCCTGAACAGAAATTTCAATAGAAACACTAGTAGTGGGTGCGGCGCTAATTTCGCTAAATAAGCTAACACTTTCTCTGAAATTAGTGTTTAACAAGCTAAGACTTTCCCCAAAACGCCTTATTTTTGAATAGAGTTCATCTGGGGAAAAGGCTCTGCACGAAGCACAATACCAGCGAAAGCCGGACTGCACTGACATTAGCAAGAAGCATGGAACTGTTGTGACCCGCACAACATGACCCTGTACTGCTTGTACAACCTAATCATATACATAACACTGTAGACTTTGTACAGCTCGACCTCACACAAAGCCAAAACCCTCAATCGATTCCTACGAACCAATCACTAAATTAAAATTCAATATTGCTTCAAAACACGTCAACATAAGATAAAGGCTATTATTTCCATGGACGACCAAGACCTAATTCAAGTGCGGTGACTCGAATTACAAGCGTTCAATGAAAGTAAGTAAGAAATGTTTTGTTAATAAAAAAATTCTTAATTGTTTCCATACCACAGAAACTGACCTAATTTGAGCACATAGGCTCAAATTACCAAACAGCGCTTTGCTTTGTGGTTGTCAAGCGTTTAATACTATAACGCTGGCAGCAACAAAACAAAACAAAGCAAGGCGAGTGACTGCTTGGGTGCATCGGCATCAGTTTGCACGGTCAGCATAATAGCGATCATTTACCTACCATAGTTGCTGCGCTGCTCGCAAAGTGCAATGCCTGCAGCTATGAAACATGTAAGGTGTACGTAATCGCGTACCGCTAAAGTGGTAGCGATATGTAAATGATATAAAGATTTTTATGTATGACATGTATTGATTTGATTGGGTAGAATCGATATAAAATTTCCACTTGTTAGAAATTATGGGAAATTTTTGGAAAAAAGAAACTTCTTTGGAAATTAAGGATTTTGCTATAAATACCCGCGACCGGCGTAGAAATAGACAAAGAGTGTCCAGAACAGAACTTAAATAAAATATTACTAAGGTCGCAGCTTCGCATAAAAAGTGGGCCATCGTAATAAAATAATTCTGTGAAATATAAAATAAAGTCTTTCATTTCGCTTTCCCATCCGAAGGTTCATCTTTTCTTCGCGAAAGCACGAGAACCTTGGACGTAAAACACAACTGTGTTGGCAGCGGAGAGATCCCTACAGCCCAAACCATAAATATAAGAGGTGAATATAAGCGTGCCGAGGCTTAAACAGCGGCAAGTGACAAAAAATAATATATATATATTTGTGCCGAGGCTAAAATAGCCGCAAGTGACTACAAATATTTGGAGGTGAAGCGTGCCGAGGCTGAAACAGCGGCAAAGTGTCAAAATAAAAGAAGTGAAAAAAATTGCAATTTTTTAAAATAAAAGAAGTGGATAAAAAAAAAGACCCATAAAAATAAGACCTTGCTTGCTATAGAGCGTAAAAATTTGGCTAAGCTTGGGCATCATCAAAAGACCAGGAAAACCAGTTTTAGGCCTAAGAGAGCCCCTGGCAATCAACATCAACAGCGATACACCACACTCACATGAATAGCAAGCTACAAAACAAGTAAAGACAAGAACACCCAAGCCAACAACAAAAAAAGCGAACAAAGACGACTCCGAGAACATCAAGAACATAAAAAAAAATAATGAAAATAGTAAACACAATCAAAATTTTACAAAGAAAAAATATATACATATATTTATACATACTTTAAACATATTTTATAAGAAAACAAAAACCCAGCAGGAAAAACAATTATTTGTAAACATTTAGAATATTTCTTATGAAGACAATTATTTCCTAACAGAACACTTATACTTTTAACACTAACCGTAGAAGCAGTAGAAACGCTAACAATTAAATTTATTTACCATTCAGTAGAAAAAAATTATATGGCTACTGCTCCCTTAAACCGCATGAGTACCTTTGTTAACAATTGTTGCGTTTTTAATGTTAACTTGTCAAAAGGTCAACTCAAAAGTACATTAAAAACAATAGTTTAATTTGATTTATATATGCATGGTTAGTTGTTATGTCTTGTGTTGTCCCTGAGCCCAACCCATTCATTGGTGGGTAAATTTTTCCCACATTAACTTGTTTGGGGTCACTAGTATACATAGCATTGATATTTTTAATGATTTCTGGGTCATGGCTTTAAATGGGTTAATGCTGAGGAAGTGCGAAAAAGCTGCAATAGCTGAAGTCTATTGTTATTATTGCATGATATATATCCGTTGAAAGTTTTTTGTGAAAAAAAACTCTGTTTTGTTGCTTTACCTTAATATTTCAAAATTCGTACTCGTCAACGCGCGGCTAAGGTAGTTCAGAACTTTGCTTCTCTGCCATTTTTCGATTCTTCCCTCTATACTGTCGCGGAAGATCCTGAGTTTTCAAATATGGATCTTAAATTCACATTAAACGATATCTACAATATTGTCCCAGTCTTTAACGGCAATCCAACCGATTTAAATAAATTTATAGCGTGCGGCAATATATTGTTTTCTTCTGCCAAAAACACGACGCAACATACTTTTATTCTCGAGGTTGTAAAGACCCGGTTGGAGGGTTCGGCATTTGAGCTCATCCAGTTCAAATCTTATGCCAAATGGACTGATTTGGTACTAGATTTAGAGAAAGAGTTCAAGGAAGAAAACTCGCGGACATCTGCCCAGAGTGAACTACTCACAGCTAAACAACGATCAAATGAATCGATTAAAGAATTCGGTGAACGGGTAGGAAAGCTTTTACGTTCTCTGAGTTCCGCAACTTTTTCTAGCACAGGTGAAGAATCAGTCAGAAGATATTTAAAACTTGAAAATGATCGATTAGCCATTCAGGTATTCGAGGACGGCTTACGTAACCAAAGCTTGCGTTTAATTTTAAAAGCCCACAATGAACATGACTTAAAAAAAGCCATCGCTAATGCTGAAGAGCATTGAGGGCGGCTTGATAAAACTCCTCAATTTTCACTAGCTCAAAACAGACCTACCTGCAGCTACTGCAAAAAGTTAGGTCACACCCAAGAATCATGTTATAGTAGAAGCAATAAATTTTCCAATTTTAATCAAAGTTCTCATCAAGCGAGGCAAAATTTTCACAACATAAAAAAGGAAGTACAAGTAATGTCATGTATTTATTGTAAAAGGCCTTATCTCACATATAAAGAGTGTAGATTGAGGTTAAGGCAAAACCATGAAAATTATCAAAATATGAGAATCGGGGAAAATAGATTTAACAATTTCAATAATCCATTTAGAGATAATCATCCCATACGCGAGAATTACACAAGCATCGAATCAGGAAACGATCGGGCACGGGAAATCAGCGGCACTTCTCCCGGGATGCAAGTAAAAGCCGATATGCCCCAAGGACAAAATTAACTTACTCAATAATAATACCTTTTTGCAAAGAATACGAGCATTAAACTAAAACCCTCGGATAAAAAATTCACCTCTCGTTTAGTAGACACGGGCGCACAAATAAGCCTATTAAAATACACCGAACTACAGTGCACAATTTATAAAAAAGTAAGCGTACGGACTCAACCATTTCAGGCAATGCAATGCAAACATTAGCCAAACAAGTGAAAACAGTGGGGTCATAATTTTCATATTTTAAACAAAAACATTTATCTTTCCTACGATGGAATTATAGGTAGTGATTTTCTTACAAAATTTAATTGCAAGATTGATTTAAAAAATAAACAATAAGAAATACCAGTAGACTGCTTCAAAGCGGCAGTAGATACAACAATACAAAAACCACTTATTGTAGATGATAATAAAGTTACATATTCGGAAAACAATGTGTTACCTACGGGTAACAAAGGGATTCGTGAAAATAGGGAAGAGGAACAGAAGTATGCGCCAAATGGCATAAGTCATTGACTGAGATTCCTCAACAACCTAATGTCTACGGGCCACAGTCCATCACCTCGTCATCCAAAAGTAAAAATTTTATTAAAAACAATGTGAAGGCAACAAAACAAGAACATAAGGCGTTATCCAAGGATAACAAAAGGATTTGTAAAACCAGGACTGAGTTAACTCAACCTGGTGTCTACGGGCTGCAATCCATTACCTTGCAACCTCGATGCAAACAGCTTGTAGAGATCCCTTTCAAATACACGAAAGATGCAGTGGTCCACAAGAAAGAAATAAGCCCAGGAGTATATTTGACGGAAACCCTGGTATGCCCAGTTAAGAACAAAATAAAAGTTCCCGTCATGAACACTACAGAAAATATCAAGGCAATCAATATAAATAAAATACACTACGAGTGGGGAAAATTAGAAAATTTTAATAAAATTCAGCTAGATGAAAAAAAGACATGGTTAAAAACAGGTTAAAAAAAATAGAAACAACCATAGAGCATAAACATTGCAATGACGAAGAAAAAAATTTGTCTTAGAAATTTGTAGATAATATATTGAAATCTTTTATTTTGTGGGAGATCACTTCACAGTTGCCGATACAGCAAATCATGAAATTATAACGGAAGAAAATAGACCCCCTTTATTTGTCAGACCATCAGACTACCTGAAAGCCAGCGCAACGAAATTGACAAGCAAGTTAATAAAATTCTTGACGACGACATCATCCCACCAAGTTCTAGTCCATGGAACTCACCCTTGTTGTTAGTGCCAAAAAAGGCAGATTCTGAAGGTAACAAGCGGTGGAGAGTCGCAGTTGACTTTAGAAAATTAAACGACCTAACCGTTGGAGATGCATACCCTTTGCCCAACATTACTGACTTACTGGACCAGTAAGGTAGGGCTAAATACTTAGTACACTAGATCTTGCAAAAGGCTTTCACCAGATTCCCGTCAAAGAATCTGACAAGTGCAAAACTGCATTCAGCACATCGTTCGGACATTATGAGTACAACCTAATACCATTTGGGTTGAAAAACGCCCCCGCTACGTTCCAAAGGCTTTGAATGCTTTGTTTATATAGATGACATTGTTGTGTATGGCTGGGATTTAAAAGACCCCAACCAAAAATTAATGAAACTATTTGACCGATTGCGTCACCATAATATTAAACTCCAGCCAGATAAATGCAATTTTCTAAAGCAAGAACTCACTTACTTGGGGCATATTATTTCTGAAAACGGCATAAAACCTGACCCTGATAAGATTAAGGTGGTTAAAACATATCCAACTCCGAAAAATGCTAAAGGAATGAAATCATTCCTTGGATTCGCAGGCTTTTACAGAAGATTCATAGAAAATTTCTCTAGTATAGCCAAACTACTCACTAAATTGCTAAAAAAGGATATAAAATTTAATTGAGATGCATTCTGCGATGAAGCATTCCTAAAATTAAAGCAAAAATGAGTAAGTCCCCCCATTTTACTTACTTACTTACTTAGGTGGCCGTGACAACCCGTGTCCGGATTTCGACCGACCTCATCAGCTCTCGCCAGGCGCCTCTGCTTTGCGCGCGCCTTCTCCAATCGGATACACCAAGTGCGGTTAGGGCTTCCTCAGCCTGATCCATCCATCGGAGGCATGGTCTCCCTCGTCGTCGTTGACCAGCGACCCTCGCTTCGAGCACCTTTTTCGCTGGAGCTTCGTCGTCCATACGATGGACATGACCCAGCCAGCGTAGTCGCTGCACAGTTATACGCCGAACTACGTCAATGTCTCCGTAGAGCTCATACAGCTCGTGGTTCATTCGGATGCGATAGTCATCGCCGACTCGAACAGGACCGAAGATTTTGCGAAGAACTTTTCTCTCGAACACCCCCAGAGCGGCTGCGTCAGTTTGCGAAACTACCCATGCCTCAGCGCCATAAAGCAGCACAGGTAGAACGAGCGTCTTGTAGAGTGTTAGTTTTGTCGATCGAGAGAGGGCTCTGGAACTTAGTTGCTTACTGAGCCCGTAGTAGCACCTATTAGCAATTATTGTTCTTCGCTTTATCTCCAGGCTGATTTCGTTGTTAGTATTAATGGCGGTGCCAAGGTATACAAACTCCTTGACTACTTCAAAGTTATAGCTGCCGGAGGAAACGTGGGAGTCTAAACGCCGAGCTCCCTTGTTTGTAGACAGCATATACTTTGTTTTACCCTCATTTATCGTCAAACCCACTTTGGCTGATTCCTTTTCGATAGCGGCGAAAGCAGCGGTAACATCTCTCTTGGTTCTGCCAACAATATCAATATCATCAGCGTAAGCAAGGAGCTGGACACCTTTATAGAAAATGGTGCCATTACGATGCACACCGGCCTTTCGTACGATCCCCTCCATGATGATGTTGAAGAGATCGCAAGACAGTGGATCGCCTTGCCTGAAACCTCTTTCGGTATTGAAGGTTTCGGAGAGGTCATTTCCTACCTTGACGGAGCTGCGTGTGTTGCTCAACGTCATTCTGCAAAGTCTAATCAACTTTGCAGGTATACCGAACTCAGACATTGTTGCGTATAGGCAATCCCTTCTCGGGCTATCGAACGCAGCTTTAAAGTCGACAAAGAGATGGTGTGTGTCAATTTGATTTTCGTGGGTTTTCTCCAGGATTTGTCGTAGAGTGAAAATCTGGTCTATGGTAGACTTACCAGGTCGAAAGCCACACTGATAAGGTCCAATCAGTGTTTTTGTAATTGGCTTTAATCTTTCACACAGTACGCTTGAGAGAACCTTATATGCGATGGAAATAAGACTGATACCTCTATAACTTGCGCAGATTGTAGGGTCTCCTTTCTTAAGTATAGGGCACAGTACACTGAGGTTCCAATCGTCGGGCATGCTTTCTGCTAGCCATATTTTGCTGATGAGCTGATGCATGCGCCTTATCAATTCATCGCCGCCGGTTTTAAACAATTCAGCTGACAGGCCGTCAGCACCCGCTGCTTTATTGTTTTTGAGTCGTTGGATAGCAACTCGAACCTCTTCATGGCTAGGTGGTGATACTTCCACTCCGTCATCGTCGATTGGTGGCACTGCACTGTGCTCTCGATGGGCGGCATTGGTGGAATCGTCGCCATTAAGTAAATTGGAGAAGTGCTGTCTCCACAATCTAAGCACACACTGTGTATCCGTATTCAGATCTCCATTTTCGTCTCTACAAGTGGATGCTCCGGGCTTGAAACCTTGGGTTAGACGCTTAACCTGTTGATAGAATTTTCGTGCATCCTTCTTGCCCTGGTATACCTCTAGTTCCTCACGCTCACGCTTTTCCTGCTCTCTTTTCTTGCGTCTGAAAAGGCGCCTCTCTTCCTTCCTCTTTTCGCGGTAGTTTTCTCGCACGGCTCGCGTTGCAGCTGACTGCAGCGTTTTTTTATATGCGGCGTTTTTAACTGCTGTCGCAATGCGACACTCCTGATCGTACCGTTGGTTCAGCGGCATAGCGCATGGAGTGGGATATATGGGCCCAAAGTCCGCCGGCGTCGTCGGATCCAGAGGTTGGTTGGTTGAGCTTAACCGAGAGTTGAGCGGAGTAGGCCTCGGCAGTTCATTGAAATTGCAGCTTAGCGACATCTAGCTTTCGTTGCATTCCTGTGCGTATGTTCTTCGCTTTACATAATCGCATGCGGATCTTGGCTGCAACAAGATAATGATCGGAGTGAATGTTGACCCTCCGAAATGTACGCACATCTAGAACACTAGAGGCATGCCTTCCGTCGATTACAACATGATCAATTTGGTTTCGCGTTTTTTGATCCGGGGACAGCCAGGTGGCCTTGTGGATGTCGAGGTGCTTAAATCTGGTGCTACTAACTACCATGTTTCGTGCCGCGGCGAAGTCGATCAGTCTTAGACCGTTGTTTGTGGAGGTCTCGTGAAGACTGAACTGACCGACAGTGGGGCCAAAGATGCCTTCCCTTCCGACTTTCGCATTAAAATCGCCGAGGACTATTTTCACGTCATGGACCGGAAGGTGGTCATATACGTCCTCAAGACTAGCGTAGAAAGCGTCCTTGACGGCTTTGTCCTTTTCCTCCGTCGGGGCGTGCGCGCAAATAAGGCTTATGTAGAAAAATTTTGCCTTGATGCGGATCGTGGCCAATCTTTCGTTCACAGGTGTGAACCGGGAAACAAGGTGGCGTAGTTTCCGGCTAACGACGAATCCACATCCGAATTCGCGCTTCTCCGCATGGCAGCTGTAGTAGATATCGCAGTGTGCTTGTTTAGAGCAGCCTTGCCCTTTCCATCGCATTTCCTGGATGGCGGTGATGTCAGATTGTATTGTTTTGAGGGCTTCCGCCAGTTGGATAATGGCACCTTCCCTATAAAGGGTCCGGACATTCCAGGTGCATATCCGTAAATCATTGTCCGTTTTTCGTTTGCGGTGGTCGTCAACGTAATTGGGTTCTTATCCGAGGCTGGTTTAGTTTTCATTGGGCAGTAGTAATGTGGCGGGACCCAAACCCTGCGCACATTCCATGTTTAAGGTCTATGGAGTGACCCGCCGCTCAAATTAGCCGTCAAACTGACGGATGCCAGTTTGCCGTTGCCCAGGGAACACCACTTGGAGGTTTGAGTCGACTTGAGACGATTTCGACATGGATAATGCTGGCCTCGCCAGGTTGAGGCGGTCAGACACGTTGCCATGTGAAGGTTCGCCCCCTGTTCCCCCATTTTAGTTTGTCCAAATTTCAGTGAAGAATTTATAATCACAACAGATGCAAGTGATGCAGGACTTAGAGCAGTATTGTCACAAGGACCCATTGGTAAACACAAACCAATCTGCTTTGTCAGCCAAACTCTAAATGACGCTGAAACAAGATACAGTACCCCCAAAAAAGAATTGTTATATATTATTGCTATATATATATTATTGAATACGTGGAAGGAAATTCACCATCTTCACAAACCACTTGAATGGTTAATGAAATTGAAAGATCCTATGTCAAGACTAGCAAGATGGAGAATTCTGCTATCGGAATATGAATACACAATCAAATATAAAGCAGGAAAAATTTACACAAACGCGAACAGAAAAAGAAAATAAAAGAATTGTTATGACAAGGCAAATGTTACGGAAAGATCATAGAAGATTTACCAACAGCAAATTATCAGGAAGTTCAAAAAACTAGGCAATACAACATCATAGAATCCCAGGAGCCGATTCTCTTAAATAAAATATCAAAAACAAAAATACTACTACTACCAATCACAGAAACCGTAGCGGAAAAACTTGTAATGAAAATAATCCCACATTTTATAAAACCAATAATAGTGGAAACGGAAGTTTACACTTATGATAATGCTAGGTTATTAACAAACACCTTACCCATCCCATTTAGGACCTCAAAAGATCTAGAACTAGCACAGAAAACAAAAAATTCAAATCGAGAATTGTAAACAGGACCAAGAACTAATCCCAATAACAATCCCCAACTTTAACTCCCAATTTAATGAAAATTTTAAAACTATTAAGTATGGCCGTATTTTCAAACAAAACGATTTATTTACATACAAATCAGAGAACAATCATGGAGAATGCTGAAGAAATAAACAAAATATTTAAGAAATAGCATGAATCTTCGTTAGGTGGACACCAAGGTATAAATAGGACGATGAAAAGAATTAAAAAAAGTACTACTGGCCAACGATGAAAAATGACATAAAAAACTACATAAAAAAAATGTGAATCCTGCCAGAAAAACAAGCTAAATAAATCTCCAAAAATTCCAATGAAAATTACAACGACAAGTTCCGCACCATTTGAAAGAATAGCACTACACATAGCAGGCCCACTTCCAGCGACATATAAAAGCAACAAATACATCTTAACGTTTCAAGATGATTTAACTAAATTTACTGAAGCTATAACTTTGGAGAATGCAGAAGCGTCGACAGTCGCAAGAGCTTTTGTAGAATAAATTCTTTGTCGTTTCGGATTTCCAGATTCACTATTAACCGACCAAGGTACAAATTTTCTAAGTGAATTATTTAAAGAAATATGCAAATTGTTAAAGAAAAAAAAATTACAAACTACATCATACCATCCACAAACAAATGGAGCGCTTGAGCGAAGCCATCGCACTTTAGCAGAATATCTTCGACATTATGTAAACAATGACCCTTTAACTTGGGACGACTGGATACCACATTCGATATTTGTTTTTAAAAATACACCTCATAGCAGCACTAACTCAGCCCTCACGAATTGCTTTACGGATTTCCGACCAAACTTCCTTCCACCCTGCAAAAAGATCCATCGTTAAGTTACAATTATGAAAATGATAACAATGAATTGAAGGCTAGACTATACCATGGATTTAAAATTGCAGGGCAAACGTTAAAAAATAAAATATGAAAAATCTAAGGAATATGATAAAGATTCCAAACCAAAAGTATTTAATGTTGGAGAAAAAGTCCTAATTAGAAACCAAACCAGGAAAAACAAGGTTTCATCACTATGGGAAGGTCCATTTGATGTTATAAAAATAATATCATCGAAAAACACTGACATAAAAATTTGCCAAAACTTTAACAAATTAAGTATATTTTGAAATCGAAACATGATGCTAGAGCAGCATTCCAAATGGAGGCTCTCACTTCACTTACAACTCTAATGTTAATGCGTTACCAAAATGTTGTGGACAACCTTCTTGATCTAATGTCAAGAGCAAAACATGGCAAGACATATCCATCAACAATAACACCAGAATAATTATTCATAATACTCACCACAATAAGAAAATCGTTACCTTCCAATTTAAAACTGCCTTCCACTCTCAATAATAACATAATATACAAAATAATTTACAAAATCACAATACCTTTGCCATTTAGTACAACATATCAAATATACAACATTATTCGTTTTCCGACGGCATACTCTAATAAACTCATTTTTATAAACTTCGATATCAAACAAATTGCCATCGATTACGAGAGAGAACACTACTATAAGATTACTAGGGGAGAATATAAAGGTGGAAGTCGAAACTCGTTTCCACACACACTAGATGCACAGTACCAGTCATGACCTCTTTTCTTTCTTTTGAAATTACTGAAATAGTTTGTTGCCTTATTTGGATTATTACTTAAAGCATGAATAAAGTAAAAGTAAATGTTTTTATTTTTACACATCACATTTATTTAATTTATGTACACGCAATATCGGAATACCTCTTAATACATCACCACTAAATAAAACAACTATAACGCGGGTAGTTAAATACTGAAGTAGCACTGTGTTGAATAAGCAACATGTAACACACACCTTAATTAATTTCACCCGGATGGGAACACCAGCCAGAGGTAAAAAGCGATATGTCAAGAACAACGAAACAGCTGAAACATAAACTCAACACACCATGACTGGGCAGTCAAACTGGGGTGACTTACACAACGGGTGGCAAATTAAAATTCAGTCTTGCAGCAGCAGCCATACGGTTAAGTCATCTACAAATAATTAGCTCCTGATAAACCTGCCTCCTAGTCAACTTTTACCCACGCCTTGTGCCATTGAGGACGACGTTTCTATCCTAAGTCTTACCCTTACATTAAGGACGACGTTTCTATCACTAAATCCTGCCCACGCGTTGTGCCATTGAGGCCGGGAAAATCATTTTCCTAGAATCCTGCCTACGCGCTGCGCCAGAACGATTGACGATTACAAAAGCTGACGATGGATGACATCGGTTCATCAGGCCACTAAAAAACTCAGATCGAATACGGTGACATGAACATATATTGAGGAAAATTGACTCTAAGTAAATGAAGAATAAATTTATCATTATCACTCGTGAACTCAAATTTATATATATATATTATATTTTATTTAAAATTATTTATTTAGTAATAAAATATCAAGAATCGATAAACTAGACTTAACCCCGTGTACTGAATTGTTTGTGAATGAACTCTGGACACCGGCGAGTGATACCTCGGCATAAAGGTTCGTCACAAGAACTAACAAATTTCATAAAAATAGAAGATAAACAATAACTATGCCACGCAGAACATCCCGTGTACACAGTAAATGGCCAAAACACAAACTGTGTAGTCAATCTACTTACAAGAGGGCAAACCCTGCCAAAGAACTGCGATATCAGAAAAGCAGACGTAGGTAGAATCTGGATACAACTCGCTCAGGCAAACCGATGGATATACTCAACAATAGGCGAATACCAAATAAACGTCATATGTGAAGATGAAATTACACCGATAACCTTGACGAGCTCAGCTATACTTGACCTCGACGAAAACTTACTTACTTACTTAGGTGGTCGTAACAACCCGTGTCCGGGTTTCGGCCGACCTCATCAGCTCTTTCCAGGCCCCTCTGCTTTGCGCGCGCCTTCTCCAATCGGATACACCAAGTGCGGTTAGGGCTTCGTCAGCCTGGTCCATCCATCGGAGGCATGGTCTCCCTCGTCGTCATTGACCAGCGACCCTCGCCTCCAGCACCTTCTTCGCTGGAGCTTCTTCGTCCATACGATGGACATGACCCAGCCAGCGTAGTCGCTGCACAGTTATACGCCGAACTACGTCAATGTCTTCGTAGAGCTCATACGGCTCGTGGTTCATTCTGATGCGATAGTCATCGCCGACTCGAACAGGACCGAAGATTTTGCGAAAAACTTTTCTCTCGAATACCCCCAGAGCGGCTGCGTCAGTTTGGGAAACTACTCATGCCTCAGCACCATTAAGCAGCACAGGTAGAACGAGCGTCTTGTAGAGTGTTAGTTTTGCCGATCGAGATAGGGCTCTGGAACTTAGTTGCTTACTGAGCCCGTAGTAGCACCTATTAGCAATTATTGTTCTTCGCTTTATCTCCAGGCTGATTTCGTTGTTAGTATGATGGCGGTGCCAAAGTATACGAACTCCTTGACTACTTCAAAGTTATTGCTGCCGGATGAAACGTGGGAGTCTAAACGCCGAGCTCCCTTGTTTGTAGACAGCATATACTTTGTTTTACCCTTATTTATCGTCAAACCCACTTTGGCTGATTTCTTTTCGATAGCGGCGAAAGCAGCTGTAACATCTCACTTGGTTCTGCCAATAATATCAATATCATCAGCGTACTCAAGAAGCTGGACGCCTTTGTCGAAAATGGTGCCATTGCGATGCACACCGGCCTTTCGTACGATCCCCTCCATGGTGATGTTGAAGATATCGCATGACAGTGGATTACCTTGCCTGAAACCTCTTTCGGCATTGAAGGTTTCGGAGAGGTCATTTCCTCTTTTGACGGAGCTGCGTGTGTTGCTCAACGCCATTCTGCAAAGTCTAATCAACTTTGCAGGTATACCGAACTCAGACATTGTTGCGTATAGGCAATCCCTTCTCGGTCTATCGAAAGCAGCTTTAAAATCGACAAAGAGATGGTGTGTGTCAATTTGATTTTCGTGGGTTTTCTCTAGGACTTGTCGTAGCGTGAAAATCTGGTCTATGGTGGACTTACCAGGTCGAAAACCACATTTATAAGATCCAGTCAGTGTTTTGTAATGGGCTTTAATCTTTCACACAGTACGCTTGAGAGAACCTTATTTGCGATGGAAAAAAGACTGATACCTCTATAACTGGCGCAGATTGTAGGGTCTCCTTTCTTAAGTATAGGGCGCAGTACGCTGAGGTTCCAATCGTCGGGCATGGTTTCTTCTAGCCATATTTTGCTGATGAGCTGATGCATGCGCCTTATCAATTCATCGGCACCGGTTTTAAACAATTCAGCTGACAGGCCGTCAGCACCCGCTGCTTTATTGTTTTTGAGTCGTTGGATAGCAACTCGAACCTCTTCATGGCTAGGTGGTGATACTTCCACTCCGTCATCGTTGATGGGTGGCACTGAACTGCGCTCTCCATGGGCGGCATTGGTGGAATCGTTGCCAGTAAGTAAATTTGAGAAGTGCCGTCTCCACAAACTCAGCACACACTGCGTATCCGTATTCAGATCTCCATTTTCGTCTCTACAAGTGGATGCTCCGGGCTTGAAACCTTGGGTTAGACGCTTAACCTGTTGATAGAATTTTCATGCATCCTTCTTGCCCTGGTATATCTCTAGTTCCTTACGCTTTTCCTGCTCTCTTTTCTTGCGTCTGAAAGAGCGCCTCTCTTCCTTGCTTTTTTCGCGGCAGTTTTTCGCATTTCGGCTCGCGTTGCAGCTGACTGCAGCGTTTTTTTATATGCGGCGTTTTTAACTGCTGTCGCAATGCGACACTCCTGATCGTACCGTTGGTTCAGCGGCATAGCGCATGGAGTGGGATATATGGGCCCAAAGTCCGCCGGCGTCGTCGGATCCAGAGGTTGGTTGGTTGAGCTTAACCGAGAGTTGAGCGGAGTAGGCCTCGGCAGTTCATTGAAATTGCAGCTTAGCGACATCTAGCTTTCGTTGCATTCCTGTGCGTATGTTCTTCGCTTTACATAATCGCATGCGGATCTTGGCTGCAACAAGATAATGATCGGAGTGAATGTTGACCCTCCGAAATGTACGCACATCTAGAACACTAGAGGCATGCCTTCCGTCGATTACAACATGATCAATTTGGTTTCGCGTTTTTTGATCCGGAGACAGCCAGGTGCCCTTGTGAGTGTCGAGGTGCTTAAATCTGGTGCTACTAACTACCATGTTTCGTGCTGCGGCGAAGTTGATAAGTCTTAGACCGTTGTTCGTGGAGGAGATGCCTTTCCTTCCGACTTTCGCATTAAAATCGCCGAGGACTATTTTCACGTCATGGACCGGAAGATGGTCGTATACGTCCTCAAGACTAGCGTAGAAAGCGTCCTTGACGGCTTCGTCCTCTTCCTCCATTGGGGCGTGCGCGCAAATAAGGCTAATGTAGACAAATTTTGCCTTGATGCGGATAGTGGCCAATCTTTCGTTCACTGGTGTGAACCGGGAAACAAGGGGGCGTAGTTTCCGGCTAACACGAATCCGGACACATTCGAATCGAATCCGGAGGACACAGCGGACTTCACAAAAGGGTACCAAAAGGTACTCAAGGCACTACAACTAAGGCTGGACAGGCTTAAAACCAGAAACAATTTTTTCTTTTTTCAGTTGTAATTTAAATATATGAAAAAAACAAAAATTATAATAAATAAAAACAAAAGATACAGAATAAAATAAAACAAGTCTTTATTAAAATAAAAAGGGAGACACACAACAAAATATATTTTTAGGTTTCTAGTTACCTTGCTTTTGGCTAGTCATTTTTACAACCTAGACAAAAACATAATTCCACAACGATTTTCCACAGCATATCGCAGATTTTTTTTTCGTTCTCTCAAATTTTGCTAGACGATACAAATGTTGCCCAAACGATTTATAAAAACTTTAAAGAAAGATTTTTTATAAGAATGCGTAAATTTAAAAAAAGAGATTTCTAGTTTTCACAAAAAGCTTTCAACAAGTATTTAAAAAAATTATCAAAAAAAAAAAGTTTTTGCTATGTATATAAAAAAATTATACTAAATTACAGTTTATATAATAGTTATATAAGCTCATTTTAATAAAAATAACAGAGTTATTAACTTACCTACCCATTAAAAAAAAACAATACTTATTATTACAAAATAAAGAGTGTATATAAATAATCAACAGAATAGACAAAAAATTATAAATAAATAGATGAAAAATTATAAAAAAAATAAAGTACATATATTATATATTATAAAATTATATATAAATTATATATATAGTTTATGCTGATTTGGTTGTTACGGCACTATTGGTCTTAATGTGAGAAATGAAAATACACAAGAATATTTATTTCATTCTTTTCTTACGTTTCGGTAGTGTCTTTCTACCTTCTTCAGGGGGGTGACTTTATTGAATCTTTAAAAAATGTATTGCGTCGACGACACGAACATTAATTGTAAAAATAAATAAAAATTTAAAAAACATTGAAAGACAAACTTAAATTTAGAAAAATAATATCACAGACGCGGTTAAATATTGAAGTTGCAATTTTATAAATACAGCTGATATTATCGTTGTCTTCCTTTGTGTTCATTGTCTTTGTTAGTTTCTGCTGTATTCGTAAGCTTTCCAGTGTGTATCTTGTGTTTCCTTTCTTCTCCTTGTCCAGTATTCGCGCTTTCTCAAAATCAGCTGTGTGATTTTCTTCTAATATATGTTGTGCTAACGCTGTCTAATAATATGTTGTGCTCCTTTAGTCTAACTCTGAGTGCTCTCTTTGTAGTTCCGTTGTATACTAAGTCGCATGTACTGTTTCCTGCCCCTTTGCACGGTATTTCATATACAAAATTGTGTTGTTGTTGTTTTTCTATGGCATCTTTTGTGTTTGTGAATAGTTTGATGAGAGTAGAGTTTGATTTGTGTGCGTATGTCGTATTTTATGTTTTAAGTAAATTGTGTAAAGTGCTGTTGTCCGTCAGCTTGGTGATGAGCTTATGCTGAAGAAATTAGTGTTGCCATCGTTATCTTTTTTCTTGTGTAGGATTTTTTGTTTGTTAATTTTCGTTTATTAAATTATTTGTTAAGTGTTTAGGGAAGTTATTTTTTTGGAGTCTTGTTTTTAATTTGATGATGTCTTCTTTATGGAATACTGGGTCGCTGATGTCTAAAATTTTATTTATGACATTTATATATAGTTTATATTTATTTAAACTTTCTGTAAGTGGATCATTGCCATTATTACTAAATTAACCAATACAAAATGTAAATACTCATTTCTGCTCACCGGTCAGTAACACGACAGAAAATTTTTTAACCTCTTCAAGGAAAAAAGTTTTATTTTATAAGGGAGGAGGGATGTTGTGACCCGCACAAGATTCCCCTGTACTCTTTGTACAACCCAATCATATACATAACACTGTACACTTTGTACAGCTCGACGTCACACAAAGCCAAAACCCTCAATCGATTCCTACGAACCAATCACTAAATTAAAATTCAATATTGCTTCAAAAAAATGAACATAAAATTATTGCTATTATTTCTATTAGCGACCAAGACCCAATTCAAGTGTGGTGACTCGAATTACAGGCGTTCATGAAAAGTGATAAAGAATTGTTTTGTTAATAAAAAAATTCTGAATTGTTTCCATACCACAGAAACTGACCTCTTTGAGCACATAGGCTCAAATTACCAAACAGCGCTTTGCTTTGTGGTTGTCAAGCGTTTCCTACTATAACGCTGGCAGCAACAAAACAAAACAAAGCAAGGCGAGTGATTGTTTGGGTACATCGGCATCAGCTTGCACGGTCAGCATAATAGCGATCATTTACCTACCATAGTTGCTGCGCTGCTCGCAAAGTGCAATACCTGCAGCTACGCAACATGTAAGGTGTACGTGATCGCGTACCGCTAAAGGGGAAGCGATATATAAATAGTATAAAGATTTTTATGTAAGACATGTATTGATTTGATTCTGTAGAGTCGATACATAGTTTCCACTTATTGGAAATTATGGGAATTATGGGAAATTTTTGGAAAGAAGAAACTTCTTTGGAAATTGAGAATTTAACTTTAAATACCCGCGACCGACATTGAAATAGACAGAGAGTGTCCAGAACAGAACTAAAATAAAATATTACTAAGGTTGCAGCCTCTCATAAACAGCGGGCCATCTTAATAAAATAATTCTGTAAAATATAAAATAAAGTCCTTCATTTCGCTCTCCCGTCCGAAGGTTCTTCTTCTCCTCGTGAAAGCACGAGAACCTTTGGAACCATTTGGTGGCAGCAGAGGGATTCCTAAATCCTAAACCATAGGATCCTAAGCGGTAAATATAAGCGTGCCGAGGCTTGAACAGTCTCCAGACTCTCGGAACGTACCCAGTCGCTAGGCAAGTAACGGATATACCCCACAGCCTAGGTGCAATGAGATATTTCACGAACTGCATCATAGTCGGAAATATACCGTTCATCCCTGATGTTTTGTACGGAGCAAATGAGCGTATAGCACTTCTCACTCCGTCCATAGTGATCATTCTTTCGGCTTCCAGTATGTTAACCATGTCCCTTTCTTGAAGGCTGTGCACGGTCGTCAGACCTAAAGCTTTCAGGAAAATGCACCTCCATCAGAACTTGCATCGAGTCCTTTAAGTTCTCTGCCATGATCATTCGTTTTTTGGATCAGTCCCACTTTGGAGAATGGATCTTTTGAAACCATTTCTGAAGCCTACATGCTTCCGAAATAGTTTCCATCTCAGAGCAGAAGTCTCTCCACGACTGCCTTTTACGGTGTCGTATGAGGTTCTTCAGTTCCCTTTCCTGTGCCTTGTAGACTGCTCATGTTTCTGGGATTCCCCTTCTCATGTGCAGATGGAAGGCCTTCCTAACCCTCTTCAGAGAAACGATTTCCATGCACCACCATGGCGCCAGATCACCCTCGTCTACTGAAGATATAGGACATGCCACGTCGTAAGCTTCGACCATGGCCGAACTAAGATATTTGACATGGCTTTCCACTTCCGCTGTTTCCCTGGTACTTTTACAGCTTTTTGGGTCAGTATTTTCCTCAACTTCGCCTTATATTTCACAGGATCTGTATTCTTTGAAATTCTGACCTTCTTGCTATTCCGTTGGCGTCGGATTCCGTACTTGAATTTAAACTAAATGGATCTGTGGTCCAACGTGGTTAGCCTATCCACGACCCTCCAGTTTTCTATTCTGTTCAGAATCCTTCTGCAAATGAGGGTTACATCAATGACTTCCGCTCGTTTCGCATCAACGAAAATTGGCTTTGCTCCTCTATTTGCTACTAGCAGATTGTACCTCTCCACAAATTCAAGCAATTGCTATCCTCTATCATTGTTGTTGGTGCTTCCCCACACAGTATTTTGCGCGTTGGCATTACATCCTATCATCACTTCAATGTTCCTTTCCTCAAAGTACTTTACCAGAGTCTCTATCTCTTTTGAAGGTGATTGGTCCGGAGAGTCGTAAGGAAGGTACCCTAAAGCTACCATACAAGCACCTGCACCATTTCCTATTCCAATAACGGTGAAAAGAATGCTCCAAGAATGGAGCCGCTTAGCCTCGGACTTAGCTTCCCTCCCTGGCACTGCAGCTTCGTCAGGACTGACTAACAGCTTCACCCCTTTTGGAGTTCCATCGTCTACCAGGCCCGGCAGGTTACCTTGCGGCTTCCCGCACCCTTCCACGGCTAAATCCTTTTGGGATTCCACCGCTTCGGGACTCATCCCCTCAGCGAACCCTTTCTTTTTTATTTTTGTTCTTTTTTTGTGTTTCCATGTAGATCCCACGAGTTGGGGAGAAAGATGGACCGAACGGACAGAGATCCCCATTAGCCGCCCCACCCTACTAGTATACAACAGGGACTTTTCTCACTTGCGTGTTGTAAAGATCATATCGTTACAAACATCTAAGATATTAAACCATCAATTTTTACAAAAGTTAAAACAGAACTAAACATAAATAAAAACTGCGGACATATTTATAAAATATACCAACCTGTTTGAATTGTTGTTTGAAATGCTGAAAAAAGAGAAAATCGAACAAAAAAATATTTTTTTTTTTTTACCCCGACGGGAATTCAATGCGGTACCCCATCTGGGCACTAGGCCTATCGCATGGCGCTTAATATCAACGATCACATGATCGAATGAAAAAACAATATATATATGTTCGTAAATCAGAGTAGCATAGTTTCGTTTTCCTTAAAAGTTAAAACGAAATAAATCGTAAATAAAAGATTTAAATATATATAAAAAAGATATTACATATATATGGGCAATTCCCAAAATCTTTTAATATTTCAGCGTAGAGAAAAATTAAAAAACAATTTTATGGCTTTTGCATACTGAACAAGAAGCCCATCAAAGTAATAAATCTGAAAGCGAACACAACATTAAGCGTGGCGCGCGGTAAAGGGGCGCGGTTAAGTGGATTTTTGTAGTTTTTACCTTATAGCATAGGAACTAGTGCACCGATTTTGGGTATTAATAATTCGTATGAGTTCAAGGGAATAGAATTTCATTATATTTTGACAAATTTTTCACTGAAATGCCAGAAATTTCGTTAGTTAATCTTATAAAAACTTTACAAGTCAGTATTTTGTATATATTTATGTCAAAGTTTTAACTATTTTTACTGAAACCCAGTTATGAACTGCGTGCTCAAAGAGAAAAGTCAATGGATTTGCAAAAAAAATTATACACCAACGATTTAAAATATGCGCTTTTTTATTTTAATTTTTTTGCATTACATATTATATTTTCATTGAATTAATACAAAAAGTAAATAAAGTGCTTAGCCATTTTTGCTTATTGTTGGAAAAAATTAGGATTTAAAGAATAGTGAGTGCTGGGTGGATTTTTCTTACAAAATATTCAAGACAAATAGTTTTAAAATAAGTTAGGGAATTTCTAAAGAATTTGGTGCTGGTTTCAAATCGGTTTAATAACCTTATCCATTTTAAAAATTTCTTCTTTTGTTACTAAAAACATTTGCACTTTTGATTTATTTTCTACTATAACATCAATCATATCCTTAGCTGAAGTCACATCTTTGCCAAAAGAAACAGCTCGGTCACAAAGCCCTTAACGGTTCCACCTGTTCCATCAGCACAGCTTTTAAAATGACCTGCAGTTGTGAAATTTCATGTCGCGTTGGTTAGTTTTATTAATTGACGGTGGTATGCAAATAAAAAGGAATAAGTTTTTTTTACGTTGAAGGTCCATCGCTTTGAAAATTTATTGATTTAATGGATGGTACGTAATCATTGATCAGTTTCAATATTGGTTGTAAGTGAGCCCATCTAGCTGAAGCATCATGACAAAGACATTCAGAAACCGTACAAAACGATACGCATGTTATATCATTATTTTGGTGATTTTTGTAGAAAAAGGCACCAGTGTGAAGCTATACTTGTTTTTTTGAAGCGCCCAATTTTGCACTTTTTATTTTTTTCCCAAAAAAAAAATCTCAAATACATAATTTCTTATTATAAAAATATTATATAAAAAATCCCAAAATACATCGGATTTGCGAGCAGAACTGGGCCGGTTTCGACAATTGTTGAACTTTTAATAGCTCAAATTATTTAATTTTCATCCATTGTTTACAATTTCGTGGGGTATACAGGATCCCAAATATTTAGGGATTTAATATACAAATCTAACGCAATCTTTACAATACATAAATTTTTAATATAAAATTTTTTATTTTGTTTGAAATACACTTTGCGGCGCTTGATTTTACAAAAAATTTACAAAAAAAAAAACATAACATGAATTGTAGGGAATTTCTCTAGTTTCATTTGATACATACATATATGTTCTTATCGTGAAATGAGTTGGAAAGGAGATATTAGTAAAAAACTGTTTTAAGCCGCCATTTTGCCAATATGGCGGCGCGAGTGGCAACAGTACGAGGTGGCAAAGTTGAAATTCGGAAAGAGCACATCGAAATATATAAAACGCACCCATTATCAAAACTTCCGGAAAACTTTCCAGGTAAAACTACCAAATGACTGTAATATTAACAAAAAAAGGAATTTTGATCGTCTTGGCACATCCAAAATATTCAAAATTTGTAAGCGTGCCTTTTGGCAAACATTCAAAAATGTCGAAAGCATGCATGAGCAAGGAGGACCGTCCTTTCAGGATCTTCGATGTGCCAGCGAAAAAAGTTATATTTTTGATGGTGTTCGTTTTAAATGACCATTTTTGAGGTGTTGCTGTGTGGGTAATATTAATGGCACACAATTGCCATCCACCTGAAAACTTTATAAATCTCATAGAATTTATTAAAATGAGTTCAAAATAGTACCTTTACAATGACGCGCCTTTTCTATATCTCAAAAACTACGAAAAATTTACAAGTACTACAAAAGTGGTATCACGCCTTGAATGTGTTATAACTTTCGTAAGCTTCATGACACATCAATAATGAAAGTATATATTTTGTATTCAAGTATTTTCGTGCAAACACCATTTAAATTTAACCAAAAGTTGGTGGCGCACGAGTCACATCCCAGACACATCATTCTGAAATAAGACCTGAATTTGTTAAACTGTGGGAAAAAAACCCAGCACAAATACAAAATTGTTAAAGAAATAAGCTTTATGTATTCTTTATTTTTGCACAAAAGCATGTAAAAGCTTATCTTTATGTATTCTTTGCATTTGGGCTAGTCGTAAGAAGATTTAAAAACAATAAATCGAGTAAATCAGTTTTCTGGCTATATCCACCGAAATCTGTATCCATTACGAGTATAAAATTCGTAATTAACTAGTAATAGTGGAAAAGATAGAGTTATAATAAAAATTAGTGCAGTGAAGAACAATAAAAATATAAATATTATAAAGTGAAGAACAATAAATAAGAATTTGAAGTAAAGAATAATCAAAAAAATATAAATCTTTATTAAGGTCAGCATTTGATAAAGAGTGAAGAACAATAAATAATAATCAAAACAAAATAAATATTTGCAAAGCTCAGGCCCGTAGACAAGTGGGGATTTTTAGGTGTTCAACCCCCGCCCCCTTAGGGTCCAGTAAGTATAAAGAATTAACACAAATGAGACTATTTAATTCAAAATGTAATTTTTTTTTTTTTAGATAAACTGTGATATGATGTTAATTTTCTTGAAAACTTCACTTAATTATTGAAAAATTTGTTTGGCCAAGTGAAAGATTAATTTTGATTATAAGAGTCATAATCATTGTATTGGAATTCATCTCCAAGGAGTTGGCATATTAAAAATCAGTTTCAATGCTCAAAAAGTCCCTGATATCCAGTAAAATATATCTATGAAAGTTATACCTACAACGAATATAATTTTGTAAATTGAAGAAATTAGCTTGACAGTTTTTATGCCATATCTACCCAGCAAACCGTAGTTGACGACTATGTCGAAATTCCGACTAATTCGTCACTATTTTGAGCTGTCTTAAAGAAATCATTACAATTTCGCTACGCAAATATCGGAACAGTATCACTTTTTATACGAATTAATATAAAATTTTGTTATGCGACCGCTTGTTCGACATATTAAAATGCTAACAGAGTAAAATTTCCTTTCTTTCGAACTGTCTCAACGAAATCGTAACTTTTTCGTTAGGACTCATTACGACACCATTACGATACTTCGTTACGAAGTCGTGCCAAACCCTTCCTACGATTTTCCTTACGATTTCGCAACGAAATCGGAAAGATTTCGAAATATTATTAACGAAATCGTAACAAACATTTCACAATCTTTCCGATTTCGGCATCCGATTTTGTTATGAAACCGTAAATAATATCGTATGAAGCGGTTGACACGACTTCTTAACGATTTCATAACGAGTCTTAATGAAAATGTTACGAAAAAGTTACAATTTCGTTCAGCCAATTCGAAAGAAAGGAAAGTTTACTCTGTTTCCATTTCAATGTGTTTTACAAACAGTCGCATAATGAAACTCTTTATAAATTCGTATAAAAAGTGAAACTGTTCCGATATTTGCGTAACGAAATTGCAACGACT
The DNA here is from genome assembly GCA_914767935.1 of Coremacera marginata. Lineage (NCBI taxonomy): Eukaryota > Metazoa > Arthropoda > Insecta > Diptera > Sciomyzidae > Coremacera > Coremacera marginata. The sequence goes on from OU612045.1 coordinate 103,798,570, forward strand.
TCTTTAAAACAGCTCGAAATAGTTATGAATTCGTCGGAATTTCGACAAAGTCGCCAACTATGGTTTGCTGGGTAAGCTTATTAGACCCAAAACTTTTGAAAAAGCATTCATTTGAGTGGGTTTTTTTTTCCTTTTTGAAAGTGTAAAAAATATATGAACCACGAAATTTAACACATTATGGGGTATTCCACGTAAAGCGAATGACTAAAAATTTTGACATCTAAAATTTCCAACTTGGCACAAAAATTTAGCCCTGTGCGAAGCCTTTTCCAAATAACAGGTTTCGGAAAATCACCTTAAATCTAAATATGAAAAATTTTTTGTAAAACATTTTATACAGTTCAATTTTATAGTGATTTGATGAATTTTATATCATGTTACCAAATTTTCATAAAAAAATTAACAATTACAGTTTTTTAAGCTTCAGCATTTTAAAAATGTTTATTTTTATTATATTAAAAAATTACAAAGCAATTTAGAAGTTCAAAAAATTTTGATTTTAGTGTTTTTCATATGCAAATAATTTAAATATAAATCCACAACCGATTAAATTCTTAAATATTCAAAAAAAGTTACTGTTTCTTTTTATAAAAATTTATCTAGCAGAGTAATTATTTTAATATTAACATGAACTTATTTTCATGTGATATCTTATATAATAAATAGGGTATAAGATACTGGTGCTGTGCAAAAATATGTGAAAAATAGTCTGATATTTAAATGTGGCTTTATCGGAGTCGATTCCTCTAATCAAAAAATTTTAATAAAAAATATATATATAGTAATTGTTATTGGAATTGAATCATGAGAAAATGAAACTGTGTAATTTTTAAAGATCCTCATATATTTTCTTTTGAATTTATTTAAATTGTCGAAATCATTTTCGGGAACAGTAATATTTTAGCCCTTAACGATTACTCGAACTAGGGTTCACACAGGATCAAATAGTTGTAAACAAGCTGGGGATCAACAAAAGCGTAAGATAGTCAAAAAGAAACCAAATCTAAAGACTAAAATTTTTTTTTCCCCGTTTATATGGAATGTCCATAAAAGTTGTGAATACAGCTTCACCAGCTGAAGTTATTAAAAAATGCTTGCATTTTTCATAGCTGATTTTAATTTTGATTTTAATAAACTGCAAGGAATCTAACCTATTTTTACCGTTCACATTAATTTTGTTGCATTAGTAAAATTTTGTCGAAGACATTTGTACTGTTTCTGCTAATTTTTGAATTAATACTTTTTAAAAGAAATTAAAAATTCTCAATTTGTACCATTTTTCAACAAAATAAAGACAAAAATCAAAACACTTATTACTCAAATTGATTTGTAAAAAAAAAAATTAAATAAACTCTTCTCATCTATCTTATGGTCATTTCAAAACAGGCATATTTAAAAATAGTCTTAAAAGAAAAGGGATTTGCTTAAACATTTTCATATCCTTTCTTTCAGTTATTACTGATATCTACTTATAGATTTTTTTATCAAAACACCCCCTCCCCCCCTAAGGTAAATCCTGGCAAAGCTAGAGACAATTCATCAAAATTAGTGAAGTCAAGAATAATTGTTTGAGCGAGTTTCTCGAGGAATCAATGCATCAATATCGTGTTAAAAAACCTGATAACAGTGATATTGACGAAGATATGGCAACATCTCAAGCCGAAATAAGCATTTTGCTTAAATCAGTTTAGCAACAACAAGTTGAACTATCTCAACTTAGAGAGCAGATAAGCCAAGGTCAAGCTTTACACCAGCAAGTAACCGGACAGCAATCATCAGCAAATCAAAATATGTTCCGACGTACTTTAGAACAAATACTTAATCATTTCCGCCGCTTAAAATTTTTTAACGGGAAAGACGACCTAACTCTGATGGAATTTATTAAATCAGTGGAAGACGCAGCAGGACTAAGCAGAAATGAGGAATTATTGCAGTATGCATTTCAGATTGTCTTGAATGAAAAAATCCAAGGAACAGCGAAAAGATGTATTCAACGGCTAGGAAACTTGTGTGAAGTTAGCTTTATATGTGTACCCTAAACGGTCGGAATGATGGGGACCTTCCAATTAATGTAGAATATTTTTCGGATGATATAACAGTATTACGAAAAATATTTCCTACAAAGTTCAATTCATCGGGATATCCCGTATACCTTAAAGGAGCAAGGCCCTTGTTTACACAAAACGTAAGCCCAGTGTATATAAAAACTTCTGCTCGCCCTAGTTTTTGTTCGGCAACATCAACGTTGCGCCAGCTTCGTGTCATTCGTGTCAGAATAGCAGAAGAAGCCAATATCAGTTTTCACCTACACACCCAAACTCTGAAGAAGTCATCAAATCACTGAAAACAACACGGAATTCAACCTGCATCAACAACACAAAATTCAGAAAACAAAACTACAGAATCCCACCCACCCATACGGAAGAGAGAGAAATCGCAGCAACACACACAACAGAAAACCCAACAATCAACACAAGGTATATGCGAACAGTTAAAAAACACAATTCTTATATTTTACATAAAATTCACTATCAAGAAACTTTGTATCACTAATTGTGAATATTCCACTTTGCACTTTGTTTAACCCGAAATAACCCATTATTTAATTTTTCTTTTTTTTCGCCAATTGTTACCCTATCGTTAAACCCCCGAACAGCCCTTGTGTTTAATATCCGATATACAACTCAACGATCTGAGCGTACATTTTTGAGAAAATCGATCGAAAGCTGAAACTATGTGTTAACGGTACAAGACTGTAACTACAGTAGTTCTTACAAAATTTAATTCATCGGGAAATCCTTTATACAGTTAAGGACGAAGGTCCTTGTGCTTAATATCCGATACACAACTCAAAGATCTAAGCGTACATTTTTGAGAAAATCTGTAACTACCGTAGTTCTTACAAACTTTAATTCATCGGGAAATCCTTTATACCGTTAAGGACGAAGGTCTTTGTGCATAATATCCGATACACAACTCAAAGATCTGATCGTATATTTTTGAGAAAATCGATCGAAAGCTGAAAATATGTGTTAACGGTACAAAACTGTAACTACCGTAGTTCTTACAAACTTTAATTCATCGGGAAATCCTTTATACTGTTAAGGACGAAGGTTCTTGTGCTTAATAGCCGATATACAAATCAAAGATATGATCGTACATTTTTTTATTATTAAAGCCTAAACTAATCTAACAAATTTTGAAAATTGGCAATGACTTATTTTATATTACAAAAGTTGAAGAACCTTTATTAAGCTGTATATATCATTGCATAACTTGAACGACATACTACATAAATACTCCTCAACAACCGATTCCCCTTTGAAGATAGAATCCATTTCAGACTCCATCAATCAAAGGACTTCATCTTATGTAAATTTAAATCCACAAAGATCCCCACAAACAATTCCCAAACGCGTAAAAGACTATTGTGAGTCAGAAACTATCCTATAGTATGACCTTTAATCTTACAATAAATCTTGTCGTACAAAAACCCCCAAAATTATACAAAAGATAATCGCAAGTCAGGGCATACCAGCTGATAGTCCTTCAACCCCACAATGAAAATCTTATACTTATATAACCTACTTAAGAGACATTACTTAAATACCTGCCAGATGGCCTCAGTAAAGTACAGTCTCAGTCAGTGTTGTGCAGAAATATGAATGCATATCTACTGACATTTTCCACACTAACTTATGGAAAGAAACAATAAACCTCACAAGCATACCCACACCAAGTTATTGTTGTAAATGTCCGTTAAAAGTCAGTTTTTTTGTCAGAAGTACTATTCATGGTGAATTTCTACAGTGTCAACACAAACCTTACTCCCATAATCTACCATAAAAATTCTAAAGTTTATCTATAGCTCAGTCAAACTAACTATCAATAAAAATTTATAATAAAATAGTACAAAATAACATGCATACATGCATTATATACGAAAAAATTCATATATCTAACAACATGCACTTTTCCACAACACACATATACATATACATAATATCATATTAGTTATAAACACAAATATTTATAAGTTCTATAAAGCTTACCTACACACTAGAGCTTCCAGTTTCACGTGAACACGTGCTACACGTGATGAAAAAAAAGATGAGGAGCAGCAAATCGCCAATGATTGCTATTGTTGCCAAGATGGATGATGTTGCAGTTAATCCCGTTTTAAAATCACTATTAAGGGTCATTCATGAGCTGAAGATTCTTAAGTGCATGGTGACGCAGGTAGGGTAGGCCTATTACTTCATTGTGTCCCGTAATATTTATCTGGGTGGCCCAAGGGATCTCCGCAGCTCTTATGCGGAGTGCGTTTCTGTTCGTGAATATTGTTTCATTCACGTTAGCTTCGCCCGAGAAAGTAATCTGATAAGTGCCCTTTCGAAGTGTAGTCGTTTCGTTAGCAATCGTTACAGTTGCGGCACGGTCGTTAATGACGACCAGGCCGGTACCGTGAAATAACTCCCAAATGAAATAACCTCCAAAAAAAAAATGAAATAACTCCCAAAAAAAATTTCAATACAAATTGGGAATTATTTCATTATGAAATAACCCCCAATGTGTTGGCAATTATTTCGTAATTTTCGATTAATGAAATAAATTCCAACAAAATTATGTTGGGTTTTATTTCAATTTTTTGCGAAATTGGAAGTTATTTCATTCCTGTTGGAACTTATTTCATTTTAAAAAGTAAAATTATCGTTGGGAGTTATTTCATTTTTGTTGGGAGTTATTTCATTTGCGTAAGGTATGTAAATAATAATCTATTATATAAAATTCCCACTAAGAAATTAAGAATGGATTTTTTTTTTGTTGTTATACAGAAATCAGGAATCAACGAAAAATATTGATTTTAATAAAGTCAAACGTGGTCTGCAATATTTGACAGCAAAAGTGTTTGCAGCATCTCCGAAGACTCCAACCGAAGTTGCTTTAAAACCAAGATGTTTTTAAAAATTTTGGTCTTACTTTGCATGAGGATCCAGAAAAAGATTAATTTTTTAAAGTTTGCCACGATTGTAAAGATTTCGCATACTGCATTTTTATGTCTGACAAAATTGTCAAACTCATTAACGAAAACATTCCCAACAACAACAATAAACGAATTTTAATTGATGTTTGTTTGACGCTTGGATGTTTTAAGCAACTAATTTTGGTTCACATTGAATATTATGAAAAGGTATGATGACCGCGAGGGGGGGGGGGGGGTGGGGCGGTGTCGGCGCGGACACCGGCCGAGGAATCGCGCGCCGCGTTCCGCGCTTCCGCCGAGTTTTTCTTCTCTATATAAATAATGGAATGTACATATTTATGTATATACTTGGAAATATTATAAATAAGTAGCGTTCACCATTTTTGATTGGGAGTTTCTTCATTTTGGTTGGGGTTTATTTCATTGAGATTTATTTGATTGTTTTGAATTGGGAGTTATTTATTTTTTTTTTGTTGGAACTAATTTCATTGGGAGTTATTTCTTTTATTTAGGGGAAAAAAAAATAATTGCGAATTAACTCCAAAATGTTAGGACTTCTTTCGTTTTTGCCTTTTGAAGTTATTTCATTTTTTAAGGTTAGGAGTTGTTTCATTTTTATTGGGACTTATTTCACTGGGAGTTTTTTCATTTGGGAGTTATTTCACGGTACCGACCAGGCCATCATCGATCTCTTGCACCGGATCAAGCTGGCCAAATGTTTTCCTGCATTGAGCTACAGAACGGGATATAAGCTGTTGCGCACAAGTTGTAGCGCGTGATTTTTCGCAGAATTGCATAGTTGTCCCCAAATAATTTGCTACTGAGTAGGCATCCTTTCCGCAAAGTGCGACGGCGTTGTCTCGTAAGGATAGCATCTGGTTGTCGTGTGCTACTGGAAGAATGGTTATTTTACTACAAATAAACTTAGGTCTAGGGTACTTAACTAAGAAACAAATTTAATTATTCTCATGGTAAACTTTAAACTTAGAGATTAGTAAAAAATCTGTTATGGTTAAATTGTTGAGAGACTCGCTTTTTAACGATGATTCGACCTCAATACTATCCAAAATAATGGGATTCAGCAATCCTGTGCTAGTGCTATTGATAAAATTATGTTATCTAAATCAGAAATAATTGCTATATTTCTAGCCAAAAGAATTCCGTAAAGGTGGTCGGTATCAATCCGCCTCTTTTTTTTTCGATCTTGACGATTTTATTTACCACATCAATTAGTTCATTAACTTGTTCATGAGGTTTTGAGTTTATCACTGCCTGTTGATTATTGTTATCCTTAAGCTTGTCTAATTCTATTGTGACTTTCATGAAGTCGTCGAAGTCAGGCGTGCCCGCTATAACTTTAAGTGTGGTTCCTAAGAAGTTCAGACTACGGTTGCGTCTTGGTGGATCATTTATTGTCCGGAGAAGTTTATCTATTTGTGCCAGATCAGCACTCATAAGTCTCTTCATGTGACTCTGAGGATACAGTTTCAGTGCAGAGTTGGTTTCATCTAGTGTTTCTGCATACACTGATAGGTTGGTCGTATGCCTCAGGTAGCCGTAAGCGTCCATATTACAATGTCTCCATCTTTAATTGGGACGTAGTCCGAATGCGAATAATCTATTATTTTGCAATTTGTTAGGAGTATAGATGAGAAGAGTCCAAATTTCAATAGTCTGAAAAATGATGAGAACAGAATTTGTCTTACTTTTACTTTTCGTTTTTTCTTAGCGAATATTATGAACTAATGAACTTATGAACTAATTTCCCATTTATTTTAACCGTAGAGCCTAGGTCCTTGTGTACTGCTCCCTCGCTGAACAAATTTGTAAGCTTATTGCCCAAACGCCGATTTGACTTAATGAGCACCCTTTCACCCACCGAAAAAGTTCTTGCTTTCCTGCCTTTGTTGTGGTTCTTAAGGTGATATTTTGGGCCTGCCTTATTTTGTCATGTGTTTCTTCAACTATTTCTGAGCATGAGTGGAAAACATCTAACGGCCTCTTTTCAGTGGCAGAATGGATAGTTTTATTATACTCAATCGTGGCCAGTAATATTAAGTCAGTTGTGTCATCAATCCCTTTCTCCAACTTTAGGCACCTAGCTATTTCGTTCATGGTGCTATGGAACCTTTCCACCTGCCCATTCGACGTGCTGTGCAAAGGAGGTGCATTCACAATTTCAATATTGAAATTATCTCTAAGACAAGACCTAATGTTATTAGAATTTAGCTATTTCTCGTTATGGCAAAAAATAGTTTTCGTACCCGAAAACAGGTTCACTAGTTGCAGAATGCGTGGTTTTATGTCAATAAGAGTGTGAGAAGGTATTGGTTGCAAGACGGCGAACTTTGATAGCTTATCAATGCAGGTCAGAAAGTATGTTGCATTAGTTGAGAAGATATCAATATGGAGGATTTCTCCCGGATATGCTGGAACAGGCGTTATTTTAATTGGGTGTTTTACCGGATGCCTATCATATTTGGCCCTTATACAAACTCTGCAATTCGATGCAACTTCTTTAGCCTTCTCTCCATTCTTGGGAAAAAGTAATCATTCAGAATTTGTTTCACGTTTTCTTGGGCAGCGCGATGTGCCCTATTATGTTCTTGGTTTATGATCTCTAATTGTTCTTTTGGGTTAAGTATATCCGCCAGAAATTTTGTAGTATGATGGAAAGTTGAGCTGGGGAACATAGTTACTAGCTGCTGTTGGATCTGAGCCAGCAAAGGCAATTCACAGTGAATGCAGTTAACCACATCGGTTCTTACCACTTTTCCCAGCATTTTTACATGGCCTCCTTATCGGGAAAAATAAGGAGATGACGAAGTTTGACCCGCTTCCAAAATGAGTTGGTTTTTATAGACGTTTACAGGCTTTAAGACAGTTTCTATTGTGTAGGTTAGAGATTCCTCACTGTGAACAGTGGCTTCCTTTTTTTTTATTTTTGGGTTTGGGTTGCGGTCTGACACCGCAAAAGTCAGAGGCTGATTGTCAGTGTAAATGTTTAAGTCCCTCACACCATACAAATAATGCGTCAGACTCTTTAGGGCCCAAACAATGGCTAAAAGCTCTCGCTCATTTGTGGCAAAATGTTCTTCTTTTTTGTCTAACGTCCTCGAAGTCAATGTAATTGGTCTACCTCCTTGAGACAGTATTGCACCTAACGCATGAGAAGACGCATCGTTGGTGAGGTCGAAAGCCTTCTGGAAATCAGGATAGACTAACATTACATACTCTGAAATGAGTATTTGCTTTAATTTATTAAATGCCCCAACCTGATCTTGATCAAGCGAAATTTTTATCTTTTTTGATTGCGAAGCTGATACTTTACCAAATTCGCCTCTGAGGATGTTGGTTAATGGTTTGGCAATTTTAGCGTTGACACGAATAAAACACCTATAGTATCCAACACCCCTTAGAGTTGTGGGTTGAGTAAAATTTTGAATTGCGTTGACCTTCTGCGGGCATGTTCTTATTCCGTTTCCCGATATTGCGAAACCAAGGTACTCAAGGTCCGTTTTAAAAAAACATTGATTTCTCCGCGGAAACCCCCATATTGGCTTCTAACAAGCTTTTCAATATAGCTTCGATGTGTTTTAAATGTTCATCTGGATCATTCGAAAAAATTATAACATCGTCAATATAAACGAAGCTGTACTTGCCTATATGTTCTGTAAGAATATCATCAATGGACCGCTGAAATATGCTGGGCCCATTCTTTAGGCCAAAGGGAAGGCGGTTGAATTCATATTTGCCATTGCAGACTGAGAATGCTGTTTTCTCGCGATCTCGCTCTGCAAGCTCGATTTGGTGAAAACCAGCCTTTAGGTCTAAAGTTGTAAAGAGCTTTGATTTTCCCAGGTTTGATAGGATCATCCCAACATTTGGTATTGGATATGAATCTTCAATTGTTTTATCGTTTAACTTACGAAAATCTATTACAAGCCTTTTTTTCTTGACCCCATTTTCGTCAATTCCTTTTTTATCGACAACCCATATGGGGTTGTTGTATTATATAATTTTCGAGAAGGTTTCTTATTTCCGATTTTATGAAATCGGCGACACCCAATGGATACGGGTAAAATTTTGCGTAGGTTGGTTCACTATCCCTAGTGCGAATTGTAGCTACAACGTTCGTGTTATAACTAAGTTTTTCGTTTGGGTCTGCAAAGACTGCGGAGACACGCTTAATCATGTTTGAAAAATTTTCTTTCATGCTCGCCGGGACTGACTCGGTCTGAAGCTGAAGATGGCTGACATCTTGGCCTTTGAGGAAATTAATATTTTATTTACCAGAATTATATTCTATCAGATTTTTTTTAAGTTAATGTTTGCATGGACCCTATTGAGTAGGTCAATACCCACAATACCGTCAAAGATAGCTAGGTCCGGTAAAATGAAGAATTCTGATACAACTCCCAATAGATGTACCTTACATTTTTTTGTAATAGTGGTAACTCCATGTATGAATTTTACCTTGAAATTCCTGTCGACAGACCTGCAATCGACAAGCTATTTTATCTCCTGCCCAGCTAGTGTTTTGGAGATCCAGGGCAGGAGGGAGCTTCCCCTAAAAAAATTGATCTATTCTGTTTCGTGCTCTTCAACTGCTGATTCAGCTTACTCCTCATATGACAACTCCGAGCCTGCTTTATGCTCGGGCTCCACTTTTCCCAAATGGTTTACCCTTTGAAATTTTTGACCAGTATGACGGTCCGAGGACGCTTGGCATTTTTGAAACTGGTCATTTCGAGGATTCATGAACTTTGAGTTTTGTCTCCAGCGAGACGAAGTCGGGTCTATTTCCATTGGTTCTGGGCGTGACTGTACCCCTCGATTGAATTCTTGACGGCTCCGGCCGACGAAATTGCCTTGACGGAAATTTTCATTGCCCAACCCCTGTCTAAAATGCTCATTCCCGCTATTGGACTTGTACTGCCTAGAGAAATGAGGGTTCTTGTAATTAGCAAAGGGTTCCCTGTTGTTATTATTTTGGCTATCAAGGTTAACCCTGTTGTTGTTCCGCTGAACGTTATTGTGTTTTCCTGTGGTATCGGCCGCCCTGTTCGCAAGACTAGTAGCGAACACATAGCATTCGTGAATCGCGTCTTCTTCCTGTGCCAGTGCTAGTGCAGATGGCAAATCATTTGGCTGTGACACGAATAGTATGTCACATAATGGCTTCTTTAGCCCAGAAATAAAAACTCTTAGGGCATCAGCCCTGTATTTTTCATTAATTGCATTTGCAATGGTTACTTTGTAAGACATTTTTGTCTTATTTGCAAGAGAAGATCATTTTTTCTCCACTTCGTCGTAAAACTCCAGTACGCTGGAACAACCCTGTCTTAGAGTCGATAGCTCCTGTTCCACCAAGTAAATTGGTCGCTTATCAGAAAAGGTGAAGTCTAGCCGGGCTATAATAGCCTCAAAGTTTAGTACCATGCTGAAAAGAGGAGAGCATCGGCAGCACCTTGAACCTTGTTTCTTATGATTGTAACCGCGCAATAGTGCTTAGAGCTACCATCGTTTGTTTTAAATTACTCATAGGCATTATGAGCTGCTTCGCGCCACGATACGTAAGACTCGATCTGACCCGAAAATTCTGGAAACGTTTTCACAACGTCAAGGAATTCGTCACATGATATGCCCGGTATAATCCTGACTCTTTCATGCTTTGCTATAACTGGCCCTGCGGAAGCACTAACAATCAATTTCAAACTCCTGTCTTTGCATCGCAAGGGCAGCCGACACCGAAGCGTTTACCACTTGCGTAAGCTGTGCTTCATTCATTTCTATGCTATTTGTTTGTTTTTCTGATAAACAAAAATTCTCAAGGCTGACAATTAAGTCCGAAACGTCTAAGAACGGATTGACTGAGATATTCATAAACAACTAAACAATCTTATTTATCATATTTATTAACTTTTTATCTTATTTATTTAAGTTAATTAAAATTTTTCTTAGAAGCGATAATTCATATTTTAAACGATCAATCACAAAGAATTTTTATATGCCAGTCAGCACAGTTTGTTAAGATTTATTTGAAATTTAGCACAATAAGCTGCTCTTGCACTATTTGTTTTGATTATAATTTACTATTAAAAAAATAAAAAAGCGAGTCAATCAACTTAAACGAGTTTCATTCTTAATAAGATGCGGTGCTACTGCAATTAAGTTGTAATTTTATAGGTGAATCCACTGAATTATAGTTGTAAATTTTAAAGTTGAATCCACTGATTTATAGTTCAATTTTATAGATGAATAGATGAAAGTTGAATTTTGAAGTTGATTTGTAAAGTTGAATTTTTATCGTTGACTTCTTTAAAGTTGCGTTTTATTAGTTGAATTCTTTAAAGTTGAATTTTATAGTTGAATTCTTTAAAGTTTAATTTTATAGTTGAATTCTTTAAAGTTGAATTTTATAGTTGAAGTTTTTTTCTTCATTGCCCCACGTTGGGCGCAAATTAACAAATTTTATGTTTCGTTTGCTTGAGTCTTTATTTAGAACTGAAAATTAACAATCAAACATAAAGGCTTAAAGCTATCCCTACTTGATCGCTGCCCGAATCGCTGCGGAATAGCTGCAGACGCTACGTCAGCAATTTGTTAAGCGCTAGCTTCAGTTATTGTTGTTTGTGCTTAATATACGTTTTTAAGTCTTATTAAGGCAGGGGATTTGTTTACGAGAACTTGTATTTTATTCACGAACTACACGTGTAGTTCATATTCACGTCATTTTTGCATTCACGTGAATAGTATTCACGTGTTTTAGGCATGAGCCGAACTTTCAAAAGTTCTTTTGTGTTTCTGAGAACAAAAAATGAATATGTTATTAAAAACACTTCTAGCTGCTCTATGATTCTCTATGATATCTCTATGATTTTTATGGCTTCTGTGCTTTCTAAGTACAGTCAAAACCAGTTTCTGGGTGCGTCACTTGAACTTTACAGGGTTCTGTGAGTTCCTAGGACAGAACGAAGGTTCCTGTGCACAAGGGATTCAGCTGGGATTTGGCCAGTTCCTGTGTGCGCCATTTGGACTTTTTTGGGTTCTGTGGGTTCCTAGGAGAGGAATGAAGGCTTATGTGGGACAAGGGATTCAAGTGGGATTTGGACAGTTCCTGGGTGCGTCATTTGTACTTTTTAGGGTTTTGTGGGTACCTAGGACAGGAATGAAGGTTTCTGTGGACAAGGGATTCAACTGGGTTTTGGCCAGTTCCTGGGTGTGTCATTTGGGCTTTTTTGGGTACTGTGGGTTCCTAGGAGAGGAATGAAGGTTTCTTTGGACAAGGGATTCAACTGGGATTTTTCCAGTTCCTGGGTGCGTCATTTGAACTTTTTTGGGTTCTGTGGGTTCCAAGGAGAGGAATGAAGGTTTCTGTGGACAAGGGATTCACAACACTTTTTCGCTTACTGCCAAGTAAGCTCATCAGAAGGATTTCTACTTTAAATGTCCTACCACAACCTCTAAAGTCTGAATGCTACGCATTCGAAAAATGCTAAATCTACTCAAAAGAAGCAAGAAAACGTTCATTCATAAACAATCGCAAGCCTACAACCATTCCCTCAATCGCGAATAATTGCATTCTTGCAATCATTTACCACAATAATAAATTCACACGCATACAGAAACCTACAACCAATAAAAAGAAAAAGACGAGGAATGAAGACAGAAAAGAGAAGAGAGAAAGTATGAAAGAAAAAAGGAAGAAAGAACAAATAATAATAAGGAGAAAGAAGATTAAAGAAGGGAGATGAAAAAAGAAAGTAGAAAAAAATCCATATCAAAAATAGAAATAAAACATATAAAAAATAATAAAAAACATACCCTGAAGCACAGCCCCTCAGTCCCCGCATCAATTTCTGTTGAGTTTTTAATTAAATAATGTAATTACAACGAACGCAAAAAATTATTATTGTTTATGAAGCACATTCCTCACAAACATACAATTAATGTCCATTTATGATGTCTGTTTATACCTACACCCTAAGTTTTAATACTAACTACATAACTACATAAGATATGCTAACTACAAACGATAAACAAAAGTTACTACTTTTTTAATCTAACTGCCTTACCGGCCGATTCGACTATCGCTTGTGGCTACCGAATCGTTGGTCCTTCGGCTTATCAGAATGAAGATGATGATGGGGAGTTTTTGAATCATTTTCGAAGCAGCTACATTTGTGTTCTCCAATTTTTATCTTAAAAAAACCTGAAAAAAGTAACAAATTATTAATAATAACTCTATATATATATTAGAATAGATCAAACTACATTTCAATTGTTTTACTTATAAAATTATTTTGTTTTCCTTCCAAAATATAAAATTCTGTGAGCACGTATTGCGCCAGAATTTTATACACATAGGCTTACCTTTGTGTCCGTCCACAGAGGCGCTCCATCAACTTATTTGCACTGGCATTTCACCATTCCAAGTAGCGAATTGTTCATGGTCCATTCGAGCCGCTAAGCCTTAAGGAAACAACATCTACAAGTTCTCCAAACTTTAATCAAATCAATTGAGTTCTACAATCAAATTGAACAAGTTCCAGAAAAACAAAAGGAAAAAGGTGCGTTGATGTTTTTTTATTATATTTTGTCTCAGTGCGTGTAGTGTAATTCCTGCAAACAAGAAGCATAAAAATAAAAATAAAATCATTTATTAAGCAAAATTAAATTTTTCACAAAATACAAAAATTACGTCGGCCATAATAGAAAGGCACCATCGTAAAACTTCGCGAGTTTCGTTTTTGGCGACAGTAACAAAATTTGTAGCGTAAATTATTTTAGCGCATTTTTTTTCTGGGTTTTCAATTTAATTTTGCCACTCGCGCTTAAGATTGTTTTACGGAAAATTTATAAAAAACGATTTTTTATTTCGCGGTGGTAAATTTTTAATTCGCAACCACCATTGCTAGTTTTTTTTTGTGTGGAAAACACAGGCAAAGTTAACAAACTTTGCCGTCCGTCCGTGGGACAATCATTTATTTGCACAACTAATTCGAAACATATTCGCACTAAAAACACGATAAAAAAAAAACAACCAACACTTATTTTCTTAGTTATTGTTTCTTTAAAAATATATAATAAATATATATAAGTATAAAATATACTTATTTGCAAAATAAAGAATCGTCTACTTTCGCGTATGCAATATACTTGTTGTTGCAATTTACACTTCGGCGAGGAACAACCTCAAAAAAAAAAAAAGAAAGGCAAGAGTTGCCACACCAACAGCGGAACATATGAAAATAGTTGGTAGGTTTCATACGGTCGATTTGGTTTGAAAAAAGTTTAAATGTTGATATGGTGCGGAAAATTGTAGCTTCTACGGATTAATCGCCATTCTGATCATTTTAAGTGATTGTTAAGATTTTTTTGAAAATTAAAAAAAAAAAAAAAACAAAAGAATAAAAACATACATCAATAATTTCTATTATTAAACGTCAAAGTGACTGGTAATTTAAATTATTGGTGGTGTTTATGTAATTTTTGACATTTTAGGTCATATTACATTTTGTTATAAAAAGTCGTCAATGGTTTTACGAACATTTTGAAAGTAATCTATCTTAACTATTTTAGAAGTTTGTAAGCATTTTTATAAAGAGCATTTTTCTCTCAAAAAAAAAAAAGTTTTTTTTACAAACGTAAACTAAACCAGTGTTCATTCAAGTTACCACTGGTGTATCTCTTGCAGCGTTCTTTTTTCCTAATTCTTTGGTCAACGTATTTGACAAATTATACAAACTTATTTTTAATCGTTTCTAAGCGATATATTGGTTTGTAATTTGAGATTAACCGAAGTTGGTTTTCTTTCTTGTCAGTGTAATTTAACGTCAATCAACGCACAAGTTATAATGTTAAAGTTTGTCTTTCTGTTTAATTTTTTTTTCAAACTTTCTGTGATTCATTTCCGATTGTTTCGCCGATCACAAGAGGTTTTTAAACTTGCAGCCTTGTTGAGGAAAAAAAAAAAAGTATTTTCTTACTTTTTTACATTTTGTGGGTTTTCTTCGGTATTTTTTAAATTTTTATTACATCTTAGATAAGGCTTTATATAATGGCAAAATTAAACACTTTTATGCGTCAAACTGACCAAATTTTTGACATGGAGGCGGATTTTGGTGAAATTTCTCAAATTCAAGAGGATGAAAATGTAAGTGTCGTAAAGGTTAGATATCGTACCTGCTGTCAAGCCTTCGACCGCTGTCTATCAAAGATGACCGAAATGTCCGATCCGTTGTCCGCAGCAAAAAGGGTAAAGGAGGTTCCGTCTCCTTGCACAACTGAGGCCCTTTTGTCCGGCCATACTATGAAACTGCCACCCTGCGACACTGAACTCTTTAATGGAGACTATTTAACGTGGCCGTCCTTTCGTGACATGTTTTCAGCGATTTATATTTCTAATAATCGGCTGACGGCCGTTGAGAAACTGTTCCACTTAAACCAAAAAAACTCGTGGTGAAGCCAAGGAGATTTTCCAAAAATTCCCTTGACTCATGAAGGTTTTGCGATAGCATGGGAGAATTTGAAAGACCGTTACGAGAATAAACGGATTCTTGTTAATAGTCAATTGAAAGATCTATTTAATCTTCCAGCGGTGGTCAGTGAGTCCGGAAGCGATATAAAAAAGCTTCAGAGGGACATTAATAATTGTATTTCTGCACTTACAATGCATAAAGTTGATATAAGCAACTGGAATGCAATATTGACATATTTGTGCTCCACAAAACTGCCTGAGAACACGCTCTCCTTATGGGAGCAATCAATTGAGGACAAGGCAGAAATTCCTAAGTGGACTGACCTTGACAAATTCCTCACTAGCCGTTTTCAAACGCTAGAAACGGTGTCTGATTTCAGAGGGGATGTGCCAAAAGCTTCTAAAATAAGTGCGCCACCTCAACAACAAAAAAAGGTCAGCACCTATCAGGCAAAGGCCACAAATAATAAATGCAAGTTGTGCAAAGATCAGCAGCATTCATTAAGACTTTGCCAAAAATTTTTGTAGATGAATGTTGGTGATCGATCGTCAACAGTGAGACGTTTACACTACTGCATTAACTGCCTGTCAAGTAGCCATATCTCTAAAGATTGTAGGAGCACATACAGCTGTTCCACATGTTCGCAACGACATCATACGCTGTTGCATAGAACCAATTCAAGCTCAAATAATCAGCTTGGAGGGGGAGGTCCAAGCACAAGCCACATAGTACAGTCCACTCACCAATGTCCAGAGCAGCCACAAAGATCGGCAAGCACTCAAGGAAATATACGTGCTTCGCCTCCAGCAGTAAACGTATTTTACTGGGCACAGCGATGGTAAACATCTGCCATAAAGGTACATACTTCACAGCTAGAGCACTTATTGACTCTGGCTCAGAAGGGTCCTTTATATCCGAAAGGTTGCAGAAACTTATACAGCTACTTACTCGCCGCGTGAGCACCCAGGTCTCTGGCCTCAACAATGTAGTCTCTGCCAAGGTGCAACAGGCACGCAAGTTTGTTCTTGGATCACCTATTGATCCAACAATACAAATCTCTGCAGATGCCCTGATCTTATCAAAGATCACTGGAAATCTTCCTGCCTGTTCCGTGGATTCATTGCTACAACAAGCTTTTCCGGAGCTCGTTTTAGCGGATAAGCGATTTTTCTGCAGCGAACAGGTAGTTGTTCTACTAGGGGGAGATTTGTATTCGCAAATCTCACAAGACGGTATCCGCCGAAATGTGTTGGGTTCACTTATTGCCCAAGAGACCATCTTTGGATGGATCCTAACAGGATCCGTTCCATGTAATGGTCAGTCCGCATCCTCGCCTGAGGTGTCCTACTTCAGCGAAGTGTCCCTTGATCGCCAGTTAGCATCATTTTGGGAACTCGAGGAGGTGCCACAAAAGGTGTCTTTAACAGCCGCAGAAAGATTTTGCGAAGAAAACTTCGTATAAACTACGCGACGAAATTTAGAAGGCCGATGTGTGGTGACTTTGCCATTTAAGCAAAGTTATCCAGAAGAAATTTACTTAGGCGACTCGCGCTATATCGCAGTACGCCAATTTCTTCGAAATGAGACCAGACTTATAAAAAATCCGACCTCAAAAATGGAATATGACAGGGTTCTTAGGGAATACTTGGACCTCGGCCATATGCAAAAGGTTCCTGCAAGGTTTGAAAGGAGCCCACGTCCAATTATTTTCTACCTCATCATGCCGTTATGAAGCCTGATAGCACCTCCACAAAGTTACTGGTGGTCTTCAACGCATCGAGTCCGTCATTGAATGGAGTCAGCCTGAACGATGTTCTCTACACGGGACCCGTGCTGCAAAGCGACCTTTTTAGGTTTGTTTTTAATGGAGACATCGAGAAGATGTATCGCCAGATTATCGTGGACGACACCCAGCAGGCGTATCAGCGCATCATCTTTAGAGAGTCGTCGGAGAATCCGCTTCAAGAATTCCAGTTAAAGACTGTGTCTTTTGGAGTCAATTGTGCTTAATTGTTACCGATTCGGACACTTCTCCAGCTAGCAGACGATGTGGAAAGCACCCTTCCGCTGGCGTCAAGTATACTGCGTAACCACATGTACGTAGATGACGCTTTGGCTGGTGGACACAGCCTAGAGTCCTCAATTCAAGCAAGGAATTCCAGCGAATTCCAAAGAAGTTCTTCGAGGGATTTCACAGGGACATGGGCTCAATGAAGACTTCGTGCAATTTGAAGACAGCAGTCAGGTGAAGACGCTATGCATTCGCTGGAATGCACGTTCGGACATTTTTTATTTTGACGTCCGTCCACTCGAACAAGGGGGAAGTTTTTCTAGAAGGGAGGTGCTATCTACGATAGCAAAACTTTTTGACACTGCAGGATGGCTGGCCCCAGTAGATGTTGTAGCAAAGATCTTGATGCAACAAGTTTGGTTAGATGGGATCGACTGGGATGAGCAATTGATACTTTCAACGCTTCAACGGTGGCAATCTTTTGTGCAGACTTATTCTCACATCGGCAGCATTAAGATTCCACGCTGCGTTAATTTTTCTCCTGACGCCGATATTCAGTTTCACAGATTTTGTGATGCTTTGGAAAAAGCATATGGTGCAGCGTTATACCTTAGGGTCAGACATAACCACCAGGTAAACACCCACCTTTTCGTTGCCAAAACTAAGGTATCACCAGTTAAAACGGTGTCGCTACCAAGGCTCGAGTTGTGTGGAGCTGTGATTTTAGCCGACATGGTGGATGCCTTTTTGTCGAAGTTGGAAGCGTACAACCACCAGTTGTAAATTTGGACTGACTCGACGATAGTTTTAGCGTGGCTGCGTAAACAGCCCTGCACTTGGACGACGTTCGTGGCCAACCGTATCACAAAAATCAAGGAGAAATGTGATACTGAAAACTGGAGCCATATAGACTCCCAGGATAATCCAGCGGATCTTGCCAGCAGAGGAACAGACCCACAAGGTTTGAAAGACAGCACGTTGTGGTGGCATGGACCAGCGGGGCTGAAGCAGGACCCATCTCTATGGCCAAGCAAAGAAAACCAGTTCGATCGATATAACGGTGGAATGTAAGCCAGTCCAAGCCCATATGGCTTGTGCGGAGAATACGGACATTTTAAGTCGTTTCTCGTCACTGCCTCGTGCTTTGCGGGTTATATCGTACGTATTACGACTCTTTCGCATGACGCATAAGATTCAGCGAAATAAATTCGTTTTTCAGTCGGTTGCTATAACCCTACCAGAAATTAGAGACACGACAAACAGACTCATTATATGCTGCCAGAAATCGGGCTATTCTTTATAATACCACAATTTACAAAAAAAGGCGTTAGTGGATGCCAAAAGTTCAATTTTAACGCTTAACCCATTTTTAGACTGCCAAGACATTATAAGAGTAGGTAGAAGGTTGGCTGTGTGTGAACATATAACCTACAACGAGCGGTATCCTATTATTTTACCGTATGACTATCAATTTTCAAAAATACTTGTGCAGTTTACCCATGAAATTTCCATCCATGGAGGGAACCAACTTGTGTTGCAACTTATTCGGATACAATATTGAATTCCTAAGGTAAAAAACATGATTAAGTCTGTTATTCAACTGCAAAGTATGACAAACGACATCAAAAATTATACGGCCATTCACTTGGAGGCAACCAGTGGCTTGAGTGAGATCACTTTTTTTGCGACATTTTCTCGCTTTGTTTCGCAAAGAGGATGTCCAGAGAAAATGTACTCTGACAACGGAACCAACTTCGCTGGAGCCTCATGAGCCTTCAAAGAAGATTTTAAGGCCTTTCTTAATGAAACGAGAGAGAATGTGGTGTCAAAGTTTGCACACCAAAACTTGTCTTGGCACTTTATTCCAGCTGGTGCTCCCCATATGGGAGGCCTGTGGGAAGCAGGTGTCAAGAGTCTTAAGTTACATTTTCGTAAACTTGCGTCAGACATGAAGTACACCTTTGAAGAACTGTCGACATTGCTTTCGCGTTATGGAAGCATGTTTAAATTCACGCCCTATATGTCCGATGCCAACGGATCATCATAGTCTTGCGCCCTTAACTCCAGCGCACTTTTTGGTTGGTGGACCTTTGCCTCACCTATTGATCCAAACATATCTGAGAGTCCTTTGTCGATTATCAATCGTTGGCAAAAGCTAAAGGCATTGAACCAGAAGTTCTGCCGAATCTGGAAATCAGACTATCTAAAGGAACTTCAAAAGAGATATAAGTGGAAAATCCACGCGAAAATTTACAAGTTGATGACTTAGTTGTAATCAAAGCAGACAATCTTGCGGCAAATGAATGGCGATTAGGCAGAGTCATAAAAACCTATTTAGGAGCCGACAGTCTCGTCCGCGTTGCAGATTTACGAACGGAACGCGGGGTCATTAGTAGGCCGGTGGTTAAGTTAATTCTCTTACCACAACGCGAAAATTAGATTTTTAATGTCATTTACGTCCGTTTCTGACATTAGGGAACTAAATAACTTATATCTTTCAGAAATGCCTCTAATGTCGGTCAAACCATCGAGCTACCGCGAGTGCAAAGCTTACCATGCTCTTCGATCGTGCCCGGAATTTTTGCGCGAGAATATCGCTGGTCGCCTGCGAATGGTGTTGCTTTTCCGATACTGCATGAGGTGCCTCTCCCCAAACCACCGGACCGAAGAATGCGCTAGCAAAGGCTCCTGCCGCTACTGCCAAGAAGCACATAGTACTTTGCTCCATCTGGGGTCGCGATGGTGCGAAGGACCTCGTTTGTCCGAATCGCGCACAGAAAGCTCCGACACAGTCAGACCTAGTTTGTCTCGAACTTCCTGTCGTAATGCCGCCTTAAATTCGAGACGCTCCTCCTCTCACGACGTAGCCAGGCCTCGGTTGTCTCGGTCTTCCCGTCATGATAAATTTAAAGTATCGAGACGCAACCCCTCTCGCGATGTAGGCAGGCCTCGGTCTCCCCGTCGCAATTTCACGCCCGCTGAAAGGGAGGTCGCTGCGAGACCTCGTTTGCCGCAACCAGTGACCGATGAGAGGAGATTGGCACCTGATGGCGAAGAAAGGATGGAGATGGACACCACCATGGCTTCAGCAACTCAGCGTGCGAAAGAGTCACGCTTTTTCCGCCAGCACCTCGGAGCACAAGCGTCAACCCGGAGCTCAGCCAAACATCAACGACGAGCCAAGCAACAGCATCACCGACGTCAAGCCAAAAAACTCGCCCATCAGAATCGCTCATACAGCGGTTTTAGAAGCCAGTCCTCGCCCTCTACACCCTGTCTTCAAGAAGTATTGCCGCTGCTCCCTACGGTGGTCGTAAAGGTACAGGCGAATGGGCGGTTAAATCTGGTTAGGGCCCTGATAGACCAGAGTGCGGTTATTACAATGTATCCGACCAGTTAGTGCGCCAGTTGAGGTTGCCCAGGATAAGATGTGGATCGTTGGAGTTATGCTCCATAGCTCTGCGGTCCACACATGAAAGCGCCTTGTCGATTACGACACAGGCAAAGATTACACGCCACTTGTCTCGGACAACCCCTGCTTCAACACTGGACGCGTCTATCAGGGCTAATTTTTCTAACTTGATACTAGCTGACCCGAATTTATTTAAAGCGGCCCCACTGAGGCTAGTATTAGGAGTAGACGTGTACCCGCGAATAGTTCAACCGGGTATTATTCCCAGCGTTGTGGGAGGCGTTGTGAGCCAAAATACCATTTTTGGGTGGATTTTATCCGGCACTTGTAATCGCTAATTAGTTAACACGGCTGTACATATATATATATATATGTACATATATATATATGTGTATATATATATGTATATATATATAAGTATATATATATATATATATATTTTGAATTACACAGACATAAAGTTCCGCATGTACTCAAACATAATACACTTGAATTTAAATAAATTGAATTTTAGATGAATTAAAATTAATTGAATTACCCTGAGAAGAAGAAAAAAAAAACGCACTTTTTATCTTTTATTGTATTTTTAAGATTCATTTTTTATTTTACTTATTAATACAGCTTATACATAAGATTGTTTTGAACTTTACAGTAATACTGCAAGGGGGCCGGCATGTTTATACCTAAACCCTAAGTTTTAATACTAACTACATAACTACATAAGACATGCTAACTACATACGATAAACAAAAGTTACTACTTTTTTAATCTAACTGCCTTACCGACCGATTCGAGTATCGCTTGTGGCTACCGAATCGTTGGTCCTTCGGCTTATCCGAAGGATGATGATGGGGAGTTTTTGAATCATCTTCGAAGCAGCTACATTTGTGTTCTCTCATTTTTATCTTAAAAAACCTTAAAAAAGTTAGAAATTATTAATAATAACTCTATATATATATTGGAATAGATCAAAATTTACTTTTACTTATAAAATTTTTTTTTACTTATAAAATTACTTTATTTTCCTTCCAAAATATAAAATTCTGTGAGCACGTATTGCGCCAGAATTTTATACATATAGGCTTACCTTTGTGTCCGTCCACAGAGGCGCTCCAGCAACTTATTTGCACCGGCATTTCACCATTCCAAGTAGCGAATTGTTCAATGTCCTTTCATTGATGGAGTCTGAAATGGATTGTGTCGTCAAAGGGGAATCGGTTGTTGATGAGCAATTATGTAGTATGTCGTTCAAGTTATGCAATGATAAAGGTTCTTCAACTTCTGTAATTAAAAATAAGTCATCGCCAATTTTCAAAATTTGTTAGATTAGCTTAGGCTTTAACAATACAATTTTTTTCTTTTACAAGTTAATCTTTATTGCATTTTGCTGTGGATAAATATTCAAAAGATTTGTGTACCCCAACGCGTACTGCGTAAGGGGTAGATTAACTTTGTCATTCCGTTTGTAACGCCAAGAAGGAGGCGTGGCAGGTATAGAAAATATATCTTTTTTTTGATCAGCATCAACTCTTGAGTTGATTTCTGTATGTCCGTCTGTCTGTCCGTCTGTCGACACGATTACAGCCGCAATTTTTAAGCTATCGGGATGAAATTCAAAATATAAGTTTATTTTTAAAAAATGAAGATCAAGTTCGAAAATGGACCAAATCGGATGAAAACCACGCCTATCTCCCATACAAAGTGACTTTATATTAACCGTAAAATGTCTTAAAAATCTGCAAAAATCAAAGAAATGTTTTGAAATTGTGCACATAAGCTTTGATATTTAATATAAACCATCTCTATGATATATGGCAAAATCGGATGAAAATCACGCCCACTTCCAATACAAAGTGGCTTTATTTTAAACGTAAAATCTCTTAAAAATCCACAAAAATTAAAGTAATGTCTTGAAATTTTGCACATAAGCACATCTAATGTGAACCATCTCTATGATATTTGGCAAAATCGGATCAAAACCACGCCTTGCTCCCATACAAAGTGACGTCATCAAAATAGGAAAACTTTCGTTAATATATAAAACTGAATGTCATCGTGTATGACGTGGCTAAAGATTTCGAATATACTCCAATATGGCAGTTTGGAGGTGGGGGTATTTTAGCTTCGGTACTCTGCCGAAGCTCCATCCTTACTATTTTTTTATGATTTCGCGTTGTTTGCCACGTACTTATCCGGTTAGGAAATCTGTGGGGTTCTTGAAACCTTTTCTTTCCACAGGAAACTCCACGGTATCGACATCTTTTTTTAATTTTGGTATATGTACAACAAAAGTTCTACAGTTTAAAAGTGTCTACGTTGTAGGTATATGCTGTATAAGAAGTTGACTGGTTTTTTTTCTACCTTTGGAAACTAATATGCACGTGCAGACTTTTTCCATCTACGATCTGAGGAAAACCATATAGTCATCACCAATTCGCCACTTTCTTTTTTAATAATTCGAAAATACTCTGATATTTTTAAACAAAGTCTCAACTCATTCAAGGAGGTTGGCGATGAGGGTTCGTTTATTGTCGATGATTCTTGTGTTTGGTGTTTAAGAAGTGGCTTTGGTAAACACATAACACCAGTTTCATTAATTGGCAGTGGTTGATGTATGACTAATATATTGGCACTGGGTTGGAGTGATGGTTTTGGTTCTGCTTGTTCATCTATCAAAATGTGGTCAGTGAGTGTAGGTAATACGAGTACAGTTTGGGATAGTATTTGATTTTGAAACATATCAGCTGTGTGGGACACATAATCGATTGCTGGTTGCATTGCGGAACCTATTTCTGAATCATGCTGTGCTGAATATTCCAAAATCATACAATTAATTTCATCGAAATGTTTTTTATAAAAATAGCGAAGAAAATAACTATTTTTAATATTTGATGAAAAAAAGAAATTAAGTTTTGGACAGAAAACTTTAAGGAAAGTTTTATTTAGAGCTGAAAGACTTAAATCAGCGGTGTTTATTTTGCATTCCTGCAGGGAAGCAAACATCTTTGAAGCGAACTCCTGAGTATTAAAATGTAAGCTCCGATAAAGTTCTTTATCCTGAAAAAATAAAAATTTAATTTTACAAAAAAATGTACATCTTCTGATTCAATTTGACCAGGTCTGTCAGCCCGTCCGTCCTTTTGTGTGTTGTCAGTGGTGACATAAGAATAGCTGCGTTACTTTTGCCATTATCTTATTAATATTTATTTAATTTACTAGATTGTGGCGAAAGGGCAATAACGTTCACCATTAAAATACTGAGTTTGACACTAAGAATCAATAGTGATCTTTGAGCTCTTCTTCTTTCCTGTTCCCCCTTTGTAGCGGAGCGGAAAAGAGTCTCGACCGGAAGCGGATATATAAAAAAAAGTTGCTTTTCAAATTCAAATTCGCCATCCAAAAGTTTACGTCCATGAAACAAAAAGACCCCACGTTGGTCGCCAATTTGAGCGAAAATTTGGACACGACCGGCAATTTAAAAGACAAAAATAATTTTAAATTGTTTGCGTCAGGTAACGCCGAGCGGTGATGCCGGCCAGTGAAGCAGCAGCCCTGGCTCGATATTTTGAGGGTGCACAGTGAATGCGCCCCTGTGAACCCTGCACAGATTAATAGCCAGGGCACCTGCTTCCCTGAGCCGATGCCACCGCCCCTGGTCAGATGACCCGCGGACACGAGTTTGGACACGACTGCACGTGCTGGTTTGCCATCGCTATCAGTTTGGTGAGATGTGGGGGGATTTGTTGTGGCCTTCCACGTGTACTCTCGCCTACAAATAATTTCACGTTCATCAAAAATCAAAATATCGCGTCTGAGATTCAAACACCAAACAAACGGATCTGAAAAGAGAGAAAAAAAACATTCTTTTTTCTTATAACAACAAAAGATTTTGCGCCCCTGGCTCAACCATCCAACTACCACTCTCGGGAGTCCTGGTGCTTGGACTGGGCCCACACATCCCACCCTACCGTGGATTATTAAAGGGCACTAAAGAAAAAAAAATCTCTCAACTTAAAAAATTCTTTTTAAACATTATAATTTGTAATCTTATAAAAAAGTTTTACAAAAAAAAATTTTACATTACTTTTGTATGACTTTCAAATTCTCGTATTGTTATTTTTGAATTAAAATACAAATTTTTCAATTTCATAAAACTTTTTGCTTCAATTTTTAGTCTTTTTTTTTAAAATTTTATTTATTTCACTAAATTTTTTTAACATTATTGCGGGGGAAAAAACTTGTTTAAAACAAAGTTCTGCAATTTCTGCAGTAAAAAGAACTGTAACATCGCTACATCACTTATATTTTTTAATAAAAGAATTTGTTTACAAAAAACTCGAAACTACAGAACTTTATTTTTTAGAAAGTTTTTCCTTCTCCTATTGAGGCCCTAAGCCTTTTGAGGTAGGGCCTTTCTATATTAAGGTTACATATCGCTACCTGTTACTACTGTTGTTTTTATTTTCAAATAAAATGTTTTATTTTTATTTATATTATTTGTTTATTTTTTCATTTAAAGAAATAAAACTTTATATTTTTTTTTTATTTATATATTCAAACAAAACATCATTTTTATATTTATTTATATTTATTAATTTTTATTTAAATAAAATTGTATGTACTTTGTATTGTATGTAATTGTATTTTATTTTAATTTCTATTGTTATGTTATTTTAATTGTAAAAAAACAAAAGATTTTATTTAGTCTTAAATAAATCATTTCATATTTATTTTTTTTCTAGTGCTCCGTTGTGTCATTATTTAGTTTTAAGTGAGTTTTTATTTTTTAGTTTTTATTCTTATATAAATAAAACGTTATATTTTATTTTAAATTTATTTTCAAATAAAACCTCTAATGTTTGTTAATTTATTGGATTTTATTATATTATATTATGTTATATTATTTGTATTGTTATGATATATTTGTTTCCGTCTAGACTTTTATTTGTAGTGTAATGGATTAATTTGTTTAAATCTGATTTTTTTTTTGTAGTGTAATATTTAAATAATTTTACATTGTTATGCTTTGTAGTGTTATTTTAACTCTTATGTTTTAATTTGAATGGTTGTCTTGTTTTAATTTTGTAAAGTTGTTATCTTTTATTATTTCCAATTATGTTTATTGTTAGTATTTGCATTAAGTTTAGTTTATTATATCTATTTTATGTTTAGTTTATATTTAGTTTTATTTATTTGTGTTATGGTTATTTTAATTATTTGTAGTATATTTAAGATCAGATACATTGTTCTTAATATTAAAAAATAAAATAAAGTAGATAATTGAAACTTTGTTTTTCTAAAGAACGGTCCAAAACAAAAAAAATTCTTACTCAGTCATATAATGTAAAACTAAAACAAAACTTCTGGAAAACCAAAAATATCGAAAAACTTAAATTTACAATTAACCGGTTATTTTAATTTTAGATTTTTTTTAGACCAGGAAAGCAGCACGACAATCGATAATAGTGTAGCATTACTTTGAGAGTAGTATTTAAATTTTTATCTTTCCTGCAGTATTTTATTTAATTTAAATTTTTTAGACTGCCTTATGGTTAGTCTGTGATAAGATGATTAACACAAAGAGGCAAAAGAATAACCATTGCACTATCGGTAAAACGTGGCTATTTTGGCATAAATTCAATTTTTTTTTTGTTTAAAATTTAAAATCTGCTTTCCTTTTTTTGAATTCGTATACTCTAACGGTTATATAAACTTTGTTTTATAATTTTTATATTGCACCCTGTTATTTTATGAATGATAAAAGTCAGCTGTTTCAAGGTTGCATTATGAACAGAAAATGCGCGCGAAATTTTTACTAACTTTGATCGTGAGTAAAACATTAATTGTAAACATTGTGAATAAGTTTAAATATGGAAGAAGTTAGACAAGGTATGTAAAACAATTAGTGATATAGTTTAAAAAATAGTTGTGTGTTATTGTCTAGTAATTCAGTGTTTTGTTGGTGTATTAGTATAGGTCGAAACTAACAACCATACGTGTGTTGTGTGGAATATAACTTCTGTGTATAGAAAAGTATTTGCTATATTTTTTTTAAAAGTTATTAATCAAACTGTATATAATCAAACATCATTAACACTTTTTGATCCTTTTTGTTCCATTTGGGAAAAAACTTCATTTTGTAGTTTCATACGAGCTTTGCCATTCAACACTGCTTGAAGTTTGGAGCAACAAAAATCGACAAGCAGATAGTGTAAAAGAATTTATTTTGGAGAACATTAAACAGCAAAACTTAACAGATGAGCAACATAAGTTAATTGCCGAAAAAGTCAACAATCGAATACTTGACCGATTTAAAAAAAAAACACTCGCGTTGGCTTGCATCCAATATAACTGTTGAAATAAGTGATTGCGGCTTGCCCGGCAATAAACGAGGTCGGAGGCATTTAGACTATACTGATGCAGGGCCTCGTTTGAAGAGAAAGTTAGCATTTGAGCTTGCCGCAGAACAAAAACATTCAACACCTCTTTTATTGCACGCTGCTTCCGTTCCAGCTAAAAAATCAAACGAAAAACAAACTGCATTTGTGTTGAAAAAAGCTGTTAGCAACGAGAACATAGCAGGAATTATAAGAAAACTGGAAAGGAGTGATCCGATGCCAATAAGTGCTGATGAAGCATTAGCTTTTTTAATTGAAAATGGCTTTACAAAGCAGCAATACATAAACATGAAAGCATTAAATAAGCAGCACGGATGTGACATTTATCCCCCTTACTCCGAGATTGTAAAACCAAAATTGAAATGCAGACCTAAGGAAATCAGCTATTGTGATACTAAAACAGAAGTAACAATGCAAAATTTACTGGACCATACAGCTGATCGCATACTTGAAATGCAGAAGGACGTCCTTGATGTTGCTGCACCAACACATTGCAAATTAATTGTAAGTTATAGGTTCGATGGTTCGACAGTACCGAGTTCATAAAAACAACGTTTCGAATCGGATGAACATATTGGACTAGACCATTCACTCTTTGTGACAACCATAGTTCCATTGAAATTAATAGATGAGCTAAATAGAGTTATTTGGCTTAATAACTCTCCACAGTCTGTCAGATTCTGTCGGCCTCTAAAAATAGAATTTATAAAAGAAACTACTGAACTTATTTTAAGTGAAAATAGTAAGTTAGATATTCAAATTAAAAATATCCAAGAACACATCTATGTACACAAGGGCAAAAACATTCTTGTTAAATATGAAACACATATGACTCTTATAGATGGTAAAGTTCTGAATATTTTAACTGGCACCAACTCATGTCAATCTTGCCCACTATGTGGTGCTAAGCCAAATCAACTTTTAAAAACCCATGACTTCAACTCGAAAATCTTTGGCGTTAAACCAAATAATCTTAAATATGGCGTAAGCCCTTTACATGCATGGATAAGATTTTTTGAATTTGTATAAAAAATCTCGTATAGAATGGAATTAAAGATATGGCGTGTTAAAAATGATGACAAAGTCAAAGTCTCTTTGCGAAAACAGTACCTTCAAGAAAGGTTGTGGACGGAAATGGGTCTCAATGTAGACAAACCCAAACAAAATGGCAGTGGAAATAGCAACGATGGAAATACTGCAAGAAGAGCATTTAGAGCTTTTATCTTTCATTTAAAATTTCGATTTAAATATTCGATTTAAATATCTTCCATTTAAAATTTCGATTTAAATATTCTCAAACACTTTCACATTATATTGATTGCCATCTCTTGTGAATATAAGATTGATACAGAAAGATTCAAAAACTTTTGTGGCCAAACATTCAATATGTATTTTGAAAAGTATTCTTGGTATCTAATGTCTCCAACTGTACCATATTTTGGTACATGGGCACCAAATAATGGATACTTGCATACTTCCTGTTGGAGTTCTAGGAGAAAATGCATCAGAAGCGAGAAACAAGCTGTATAAAAGCGACAGGAGATCGCATGCAAGGAAATGTAGCCGATTGGATAACCTCACAGACGTTATTAATAGAGCATTGGATTCTTCAGACCCATTAATGTCCACCCTAAGTTTAACAAAACGAAAAAATACCAACAAAAAGAAGAGCCTTCCCAGAGAAGTCATTGCCCTTTTCGAAACACCTGGTATTGACTTTTCAGACACATTAGAAGACACATGAAAATGAAGATGAAGCAGAAGACGATGAGGCCGACGAAATTGACAGTTTTGGACTCGAGAATATTGAGTTGGAAGAAGAAAATGAAGACGATTAAGTTAGAAAATCTATATTCATATATGGTTTTTAAAATGACAAAGGCATATTAGAATTTGTCTCAAATAATTTTTTTTTCAGGGATCCGGTTGAGCCAACCTTACTTTAATTCAACTTATCTTTATTCAACTATCTTATTCAATAATTTAAGCTTTAACAAAGTTTCTGGAGAATAAAATAAAAATAAAACTGAAGTGGTTTTTTTAAAAGCTGAGGTTAAGAAATTGTTTTTTATTTAAAATATTTTTAGATGCAAACTTACAGATTCTTGAATCAGCTTTCTAGTGATATACATTTCATATAACGAAAATAAAAAAAGCCGAGGTGCACCCATGCCGAATTTATGCCAAAACCTGACCAAATGTTTTAATGGGTAGGCGGAAGAAGGCGTGGTCCAAATTAAAAAAAAACAAAAATTCCATTTTGGTGTTAGTTAAATTTGTGCAAAATCTTAAAGGTCTAGCTTTAAAACTACAATTAATGCCAAAAATATTTCTATTTTGCCCATAGTGCACTGGTTGGTGTGAAGTAAGCTCAGTTGAACTTAAAAAAAATAAAATTGCATAAGACATATATAAAAAAAACGTGGTTCCTCCCGGGCCGAAGTTGTTGTTCCAGGAGCTGTTCCGTGAGCTGTGCTACGTAACTTGTAAGGTTTGGGCAACTTTGGTGATTGTTGTGGACAGCTATTGGGTGTTGCTGTTCAGATTTTAGTGGCCGCTTTGCGCACCGCTTTTATGGCCGCTGTTGGGGCGCTTCGTTATCGTAACGGCGGCTGTAGCTGCTGTTGGCCTGTATTCAGGTGGACTCGGGTTGTCGTAGCTGTTTCTTGCCTGCTCTTCCAAGCGGTTGCAGTTGTTGGGGATGGTTTCGTTCCAAAATTAAACATTGGTTTAACAGTTACTGTAGTTGTTATAGCTGAAGAAACTGATGCCGGTGTCGTACCAAAGGTGAAGCTGCTACCGCTTGTACTTGATGCCGTAGCAGTTGTAGGAATTGCCAGCAGGTTCTACCAGCCCAAATGAGAAACCAGCCAAGGATGCCGATTGTTGCAGTGCCTTGAAAGTTAATGATGCTCTCGCCCTCGTCGTCCAAATTAAGAGAAAGAAGTCAATTTCCTTTGTTAGCGGAAGTACGCGCCTTTCGTCACGCTCTCCAAATTTTTCTGCCATTTACATTCGTTAACATAAAAATAAGGAGAAAGGCGTTCACACATGTGCCTTCAGACAAATGTGTGATGCATGGTACAATGCGTAAGGTAGTTGCACCCCAGCTACTTATTAGGGATATTCACATAGTTCACATCCCATCTGACCCTTTCAGTCCTTGCGATGTTCACTAGAACTATTCACCACTGACGCACTCGAAGTGCGATAGCTGGAAAGGACTTGTGACAGCTGCCCGACGTAAAAAAAACTGTCAGAATTTTAATGACATTTTAATGTCTGATTAAGATAAGAAAGAAAAATGTCGAATTTGAACGAGAGAAGAAAATGTCAGATGTCACATTAAGCAAGTAGGTCCGCTGTCAACGTCAAAGTGTCAGCTGTCAAAGTCATCTGTCAGCTGTCAAGAGACGTGTTGACTGTCCAAGTGAAAGTGTCAGCTGTCAAAGTCATCTGTCACACCTCGATCGCGTCAGCCGTGGTATGAGCAGTATGTCACTCATGTTTGCATACAACACTGCTATGGTGAATTCTGGCCTCCATGTTCGAATGTGAATTAAACTTCCCAGTTAAAGCCACCCTCAAACATGGAAGCAAGAACTCAACTTTGTGTGACGTTACACCTTGTGGAGCATACACTCCAAGTGATAAGCACTATTGCGACAAATACCAATGAGAGTATATTATAAGTAAGAATGCATGCATGACTATCAGATATATTTTTTTGGCATTTTTCGATGAGCGGTTCCCAGTTTAGAACTGCGGAAAAACGTTTGAACTAAACAGAACAAAAAAGCTACAAAACGAATAAAGTCTCTCTTCTTGTATTCCTTGGCTTGCGACCAGGCGACCAGAAAACAGAAGCAAGCAACATTCTTTTTATTTTCGATATGATTGTACCCCTTTTCTCTTCTGCCCTCTGCCCAACAAGCGCATCGTGAACCCTGTCTGTCTCTGTCGCTCTCGCATGTGCGCACTGTAGCGCATGCGCAAGTGTTTTTTTTCGATACTGATTTGTGAATGAATCTGTGTAAGGTGTAGCGCATGTGTAAGTGTTTTTTAGGCCGATATAAATTTGAATATATGTGTTTAAGCTTATACACTGATTTCAATGTATGTGTGTAAGCTGAAATGAAATAAATTTTGGATTTTTCATTTTTTGTCATTTCGCTTGACAAATGACAAAAGACAATAACCAAAGTGCTTGTATTTCTGAACTTGCTACCAGGCAATAAGAAAACAAAGCAAGCAATATTTTTTTTGTTTTTTGCTGTCGATATGATCTTACAACTTACCCTTCTCCCCGCTAACAAGCATGCGTGTGAATGAATGTGTTGTTGTTATTGTAGTCAGCTGTTAAGATTGTTTACATTTGTTGGTATAGTTAGCTAGAAATTTTCGGCGTTTTGAAGTTATTCTTATTGGAAGCTCTACAGTTGGCATTTTTGCTTAATAGAATTTTTAAAAAGATATTATCTATTTACGAGATATTCAACACATAAACTGATATTACTCTCAATGTTTATATGCAATATTTTTATTACTCTTCATTTCAGTATAGCCAATTTTTAATCAATATAAAAATTATTTATATACAATTATGTACCTATATTCTCTATATAACTACACTTGAAATTTTAAGCTATCCGAACAAGTGTATGCGTACTATAGAGTGCTCTATGGCCGGATAGTTTATTAAAATTTTTCTTCTTTCTTTGCTAACTTGTTAAAAGCTGATTTTAAGATTTTTAAAAATTCGCTGAAAAAAA
Organism: Coremacera marginata; assembly: GCA_914767935.1. Lineage (NCBI taxonomy): Eukaryota > Metazoa > Arthropoda > Insecta > Diptera > Sciomyzidae > Coremacera > Coremacera marginata. The sequence goes on from OU612045.1 coordinate 103,830,631, forward strand.
TGCAATGAAAACATTTAAAAACCCTTTTTCCTTTATAAAGTAATAAACAAAATTTTGTTAAATTTAATTTATTCTTATTATATTTAATTGCATACAGTTTTTTCCTGTTTTTTGGGGAACAGGGGGCGAACCTTCACATGGTGACGTGTCTGACCGCCTCAACCTGGCGAGGCCAGCATTATCCATGTCGAAATCGTCTCAAGTCGACTCAAACCTCCACGTGCTGTTCCCTGGGCAACGGCAAACTGGCATCCGTCAGTTTGACGGCTAATTTGAGCGGCGGGTCGCTGCATAGACCTTAAACATGGAATGTGCGCAGGGTTTGGGTCCCGCCACATTACGAATGCCCAACGAAAACTAAACCAGCCTCGGATAAGAACCCCAATTACGTTGACGACCACCGCAAACGAAAAACGGACAATGATTTACGGATATGCACCTGGAATGACCGAACCTTTTATAGGGAAGGTGCCACTATCCAACTGGCGGAAGCCCTCAAACCAATAAAGGCTGACATCACCGCCATCCAGGAAATGCGATGGAAAGGGCAAGGCTGCTCTAAACAAGCACACTGTGATATCTACTACAGCTGCCATGCGGAGAGGCGCGAATTTGGATGTGGATTCGTTGTTAGCCGGAAACTTCGCCACCTTGTTTCCCGGTTCACACCTGTGAAGGGAAGATTGGCCACGATCTGCATCAAGGCAACATTTTTCTCCATCAGCCTTATTTGCGCGCACGCCCCGACGGAGAAAAGGACAAAGACGCTTTCTACGCTAGTCTTGAGGACGTGTACGACCACCTTCCGGTCCATGACGTGAAAATAGTCCTCGGCGATTTTAATGCGAAATTCGGAAGGGAGGGCATCTTTGGCCCCACTGAACTGGCAGTTCAGTCTTCATGAGACCTCCAAGAACAACGGTCTAAGACTGATCGACTTCGCCGCGGCGCGAAACATGGTAGTTAGTAGCACTAGACTTAAGCACCTCGACATCCACAAGGCCACATGGCTATGCCCGGATCAAAAAACGCGAAACCAAATTGATCATGTTGTAATCGACGAAAGGCATGCCTCTAGTGTTCTAGATGTGCGTACATTTCGGGGGGTCAACATTGATCCCGACCATTATCTTGTTGCAGCCAAGATCCGCATGCGATTATGTAATGCGAAGAACATACGCACAGGAGTGCAAAGAAAGATAGATGTCGCTAAGCAGCAATTACAACGGACTGCCGAACCTACTCCGCTCAACTCTCGGTTAGGCTCAACCAACCAACCTCAGGACCCACTTCATATCCCACTTCATGCACGCTGCCGCTGAAGAAGTCATTAGTTTCTGGCGCCCGCAACCTCGGAAGCAATGGAATGATCAGGAGTGTCGCATCGCGACTGCAGTAAAAAACGCCTCATATAGAAAAACGCTGCAATCAGCTGCAACGCGAGCCGTGCGAGAAAACTACCGCGAAAAGAGGAAGGAAGAGAGGCGCCTTTTTAGACGCAAGAAAAGAGAGCAGGAAAAGCGTGAGAGTGAGGAACTAGGGGTATACCAGGGCAAGAAGGATGCACGAGAATTCTATCAACAGGTTAAGCGTCTAACCCAAGGTTTCAAGGCCGGAGCATCCACTTGTAGAGACGAAGATGGAGATCTGAATACGGATACGCAGTGTGTGTTGAGATTGTGGAGACGGCACTTCTCAAATTTACTTACTGGCGACGATTCCACCAATGCCGCCCATGGAGAGCGCAGTTCAGAGCCACCAATCAACGATGACGGAGTGGAAGTACCACCACCTAGCCATGAAGAGGTTCGAGTTGCTATCCAACGACTCAAAAACAATAAAGCAGCGGGTGCTGACGGACTGTCAGCTGAATTGTTTAAAACCGGCGGCGATGAATTGATAAGGCGCATGCATCAGCTCATTAGCAAAATATGGCTAGAAGAAAGCATGCCCGACGATTGGAACCTCAGAGTACTGTGCCCTCTACTTAAGAAAGGAGACCCAACAATCTGCGCAAGTTATAGAGGTATCAGTCTTATTTCCATCGCATATAAGGTTCTCTCAAGCGTACTGTGTGAAAGATTAAAGCCGATTACAAAAACACTGATTGGACCTTATCAGTGTGGCTTTCGACCTGGTAAGTCCACCATAGACCAAATTTTCACGCTACGACAAATCCTGGAGAAAACCCACGAAAATCAAATTGACACACACCATCTCTTTGTCGATTTTAAAGCTGCGTTCGATAGCCCGAGAAGGGATTGCCTATACGCAACAATGTCTGAGTTCGGTATACCTGCAAAGTTGATCAGACTTTGCAGAATGACGTTGAGCAACACACGCAGCTCCGTCAAGGTAGGAAATGACCTCTCCGAAACCTTCAATACCGAAAGAGGTTTCAGGCAAGGCGATCCACTGTCTTGCCATCTCTTTAACATCATCATGGAGGGGATCGTACGTAAGGCCGGTGTGCATCGTAATGGCATCATTTTCTACAAAGGCGTCCAGCTCCTTGCGTACGCTGATGATATTGATATTGTCGGCAGAACCAAGAGAGATGTTACCGCTGCTTTCGCCGCTATCGAAAAGGAATCAGCCAAAGTGGGTTTGACGATAAATGAGGGCAAAACAAAATATATGCTGTCTACAAACAAGGGAGCTCGGCGTTTAGACTCCCACGTTTCATCCGGCAGCTATAACTTTGAAGTAGTCAAGGAGTTTTTATACCTTGGCACCGCCATTAATTCCAACAACGAAATCTGCCTGGAGATAAAGCGAAGAACAATAATTGCTAATAGGTGCTACTACGGGCTCAGTAAGCAACTAAGTTCCAGAGCCCTCTCCCGATCGACAAAACTAACACACTACAAGACGCTCGTTCTACCTGTGCTGCTTTATGGCGCTGAGGCATGAGTAGTTCGCAAACTGATGCAGCCGCTCTGGGGGTGTTCGAGAGAAAAGTTCTTCGCAAGATCTTCGGTGCAGCTCGAGTCGGCGATGACTATCGCATCCGAATGAACCACGAGCTGTATGAGCTCTACGATGACATTGACGTAGTTCGGCGTATAGCTGTGCAGCGACTACGCTGGCTGGGTCATGTCCATCGTATGGACGACGAAGCTCCAGCGAAAAAGGTGCTCGAGGTGAGGGTCGCTGGTCAACGACGACGAGGGAGACCATGCCTCCGATGGATGGACCAGGCTGAGGAAGCCCTAACCGCACTTGGTGTATCCGATTGGAGAAGGCGCGCGCAAAGCAGAGGCGCCTGACAAGAGCTGATGAGGTCAGCCGAAACCCGGACACGGGTTGTTACGACCACCTAAGTAAGTAAGGAAGTATACAATTTTTTTATATCGATGGCCATACGTTGACACCTGGTAACTAACGATTTTTTGAAATTGATATTTTTAATATTTTTATAAAATTTTTAACCAAGCTTTTTCTTCCAAAATGACAAACAGAACACCAAACAAAGGCCCGAATTTTCTTTATACTTAATAACTTTTTCTTCTCATTTCAAAAATATTTAGTACTCATTATGTTTTATTTTTAAAAATAGAATTGCTGAGTATTTAGCTAAGTAGTTTAGTTTAGTTAAGTATTTAGTTAAGTATTTAGCTTCTCTTTAAAACTAATATTTTAAGTTAACTGTAAAAGTTAAAAAGTGTTGTGAGCACAACATTTTCAATTATGAAGCAGAATGGAATTTCAGTAACATTTATTTAAATTTTTTTTCTATAAAATAACTAAACGGTTGTTGCCTAGGAAAGAAATTTTAAAAATTTATATACAATTGATTTTTTCAATTAAGTAAAACAGTAAAGGCTAAGTTTGTATAACATTAAACATATTTATGATAATTATAAATGAAATAATAATATGATTTTGTTTGGTTACTGTTTGCCATTTTGGAAGAAAAAGCTTGGTTAAAATTTTTATACAAATATAAAAAATATCAATTTCAAAAATCATTAGTTGCGGGGTGTCAACGTATGGTCATCGATATAACAAAAATTGTATACAATAAAATATAGTAAGAATAAATTATATTTAAAAAATTTTGTTACTTTTTGTTTTAATTGCATTTATTTCAGCTAATTTTTAAAAATCTTAAAGTCAGCTTTTTACAAGTTAGCAAAGAAAGAAGAAATATTTTAATAAGCTATTCGTCCATAGAGCACACTATAGTACGCATACACTTGTTCTTACTTACTTACTTAGTTGGTCGTAACAACCCGTGTCCGGGTTTCAACTGACCTCATCAGCTCTCGCCAGGCGCCTCTGCTTTGCGCGCGCCTTCTCCAATCGGATACACCAAGTGCGGTTAGGGCTTCCTCAGCCTGGTCCATCCATCGGAGGCATGGTCTCCCTCGTCGTCGTTGACCAGCGACCCTCGCCTCGAGCACCTTTTTCGCTGGAGCTTCGTCGTTCATACGATGGACATGACACAGCCAGTGTAGTCGTTGCACAGTTATACGCCGGACTACGTCAATGTCATCGTAGAGCTCATACAGCTCGTGGTTCATTCGGATGCGATAGTCATCGCCGACTCGAACATGACCGAAGGTTTTGCGAAGAACTTTTCTCTCGAACACCCCCAGAGCGGCTGCGTCAGTTTGCGAAACTACCCATGCCTCAGCGCCATAAAGCAGCACAGGTAGAACGAGCGTCTTGTAGAGTGTTAGTTTTATCGATCGAGAGAGGGCTCTGGAACTTAGTTGCTTACTGAGCCCGTAGTAGCACCTATTAGCAATTATTGTTCTTCGCTTTATCTCCAGGCTGATTTCGTTTTTGGTATTAATGGCGGTGCCAAGGTTAACGAACTCCTTGACTACTTCAAAGTTATAGCTGCCGGATGAAACGTGGGAGTCTAAACGCCGAGCTCCCTTGTTTGTAGACAGCATATATTTTGTTTTGCCCTCATTTATCGTCAAACCCACTTTGGCTGATTCCTTTTCGATAGCGGCGAAAGCAGCGGTAACATCTCTCTTGGTTCTGCCGACAATATCAATATCATCAGCGTACGCAAGGAGCTGGACGCCTTTGTAGAAAATGATGCCATTACGATGCACACCGGCCTTACGTACGATCCCCTCCATGATGATGTTAAAGAGATGGCAAGACAGTGGATCGCCTTGCCTGAAACCTCTTTCGGTATTGAAGGTTTCGGAGAGGTCATTTCCTACCTTGACGGAGCTGCGTGTGTTGCTCAACGTCATTCTGCAAAGTCTGATCAACTTTGCAGGTATACCGAACTCAGACATTGTTGCGTATAGGCAATCCCTTCTCGGGCTATCGAACGCAGCTTTAAAATCGACAAAGAGATGGTGTGTGTCAATTTGATTTTCGTGGGTTTTCTCCAGGATTTGTCGTAGCGTGAAAATTTGGTCTATGGTGGACTTACCAGGTCGAAAGCCACACTGATAAGGTCCAATCAGTGTTTTTGTAATCGGCTTTAATCTTTCACACAGTACGCTTGAGAGAACCTTATATGCGATGGAAATAAGACTGATACCTCTATAACTTGCGCAGATTGTTGGGTCTCCTTTCTTAAGTATAGGGCACAGTACGCTGAGGTTCCAATCGTCGGGCATGCTTTCTTCTAGCCATATTTTGCTGATGAGCTGATGCATGCGCCTTATCAATTCATCGCCGCCGGTTTTAAACAATTCAGCTGACAGTCCGTCAGCACCCGCTGCTTTATTGTTTTTGAGTCGTTGGATAGCAACTCGAACCTCATCATGGCTAGGTGGTGGTACTTCCACTCCGTCATTGTTGATTGGTAGCTCTGAACTGCGCTCTCCATGGGCGGCATTGGTGGAATCGTCGCCAGCAAGTAAGTTGGAGAAGTGCCGTCTCCACAATCTCAGCACACACTGCGTATCCGTATTCAGATCTCCATTTTCGTCTCTACAAGCATACACTTGTTCGCATTGCTTAAAATTTCAAGTGTAGTTATATCGAGAATATAGGTACATAAATGTATATAAATAATTTTTATGTTGATTAAAAATTGGCTATACTGAAATGAAGAGTAAGAAAAATATTGCAATAAACATTGAGAGTAATATCTGTTTATGTGTTGAATAAATCGTAAATTGATATCTTTTTAAAAATTCTACTAAGCAAAAATGCCAACTGTAGAGCTTCTAATAAGAATAACTTCAAAACGCCGAAAATTTTTAGCTAACTATACCAACAAATGTAAACAATCTTAACAGCTGACTACAATAACAACAACACATTCATTCACACGCATGCTTGTTAGCGGGGAGAAGGGTAAGTTGTAAGATCATATCGACAGCAAAAAACAAAAAGAATATTGCTTGCTTTGTTTTCTGATTGCCTGGTAGAAAGATCAGAAATACAAGCCTTTTTGCTTTGGCCAAGCTAGCACAAACCAAACGAAAAATTAAAAATCCAAAATTTATTTCACTTCAGCTTACACACATACATTGAAATCAGTGTATCAGCTTACACACATACATTCAAATTTGTATCGACCTAAAAAGTACTCGACAGTATTGAAAAAAAAACACTTCCGCATGCGCTAAAGCGCGCACATGCGAAAGCGACAGAGACAGACAGGATTCACGATGCGCTTCTTGAGCAGAGGGCAGAAAAGAAAAGGGGTACGGTCATATCAAAAACAAAAAGAATGTTGCTTGCTTCTGTTTTCTGGTCGCCTGGTAGCAAGCCAAGGAATATAAGAAGAGAGACTTTATTCATTTTGTAGCGTTTTAGTTCTGTTTAGTTCTAACATTTTTCCGCAGTTCTAAACTCGGAACTGTTCATCGTAAAATGCAGAAAAAATATATCTGATAGTCATGCATACTCTTATTTATTATATAATCTTATTGTTATATAGTGTCAAAGTAATTGTGAAGGCATTAGATCGTTAAATTTACGGGCGTGGTCCTTTACTTAAAAAAGCTCCTAGGCTTATCGCGGACAAAAACCGATTTATCGAGTTCGCTTCAAAAGTTGAAAAAAGCTCTTTTAAAATCTGCCGACAACAGTCCTGCTAACATACTTGTTAACATAGATTGTTACTCAAACAGATATATGCTAAATCATATTCGTCGGCCGCTAACTTCACACCGGTGGCTAGGAAACAACGTGAATTGGCAAACAGCAGTGATGGAGCTTAAGCTACATTTCCGACCTCAAAAGGATTATGCAGAATTAAATAATGAATGATATTACAAGAGAAATAAATTATCAATTAAATTAATTATATGATTTTAAAAGTGATGAAGGAAAACCAAAAAATTTACTCCTGAGAATAATGATAGGTATCTTGTAGGAATTGTTATGGAAAAACTGGATAATCTTGTTCGCGATAATGTGCAAAAAAATTGCACTTTTATTGAAATGTATAACAGATTTGCTTATTTAAAACTTCTAGATGACGAACGAGCAGCTGATATTGCTCATCGCAAGGTAACAAATTCTTTTAGGGATAATTGTAGGAAAGATATAAGACATGAGACAAAGAGCAATTTTCGCCAAAATACAAATTTCTATAGATATAATAGCTCTAGTAACAAAAACGCTCATCCTAATATAGGACAACAAAGCAGTGCTTGTATTACAAATTCTAATATAAATTTTAATAATAATAGAAATCCATATAATAATAGTAATAACATAATAGATACCAAACATAATAATAGATACCAAAATAATAACAATAATAGACACCTAAGTATATATAAAAGCAGCCGATATGCAGAAAATAATAATAACAGTAATAGATACCCGAATAACAATAATCAGTACCCAAAAAAATATAATAACAATCGGTATACAGACAATAATAGTTTTATTAATCGATATCCGAATAATAACAATTCTCAATATCCAAATAATAATTATTCTAACCAAAGCTCTAATTATAATAATAATTTTGGTAATCGTAATCCAAACAATAATAATAACTCTGAAATAGGCGTAACCAAAATTATGACAGTAATAATGTTGTCCCAATGGAAGTGGAAAATTTAGAAAGACAAAATGAAAATTTTTCCATAGTGCCTCCAATAGAAAATTGCCCATAGTAACGCTTACTATATACAACCAAAAATGTAAATGCTTAATTGACACATATTCCGAAACAAGAATAATTAAACCACAACTCTTCCAAAATTATACAGAAAAATAACGACTAAACCCGCTGTTTTATGCGACAATTAACGGTACTGATGCTATAGATAATGAAATTATTACACTTTTTCCTAGGGAATTTCTTAAAAAGGGAACTATAGCATGGAAAATTATTGCATTAAATGGTAGGAAATATGACGCAATTATTGGCCAAATCTTGCTAACAACAATCAAGGCCACCGTAAATTTAGGAAAAAGGCAACTTGAAATAGATGAAACAACAATTCTTTTTGAAGATGATTCTCCTTACGAAATAAATGAAATAACGAATTTAGAATTTAGTGAGAGGTCAGCAATAGATAATTTAAACCTAGACCACCTTAATTCGGAGGAAGGAAACATGTTGAAAAATGTGTTAAAAGAATATAGGGATATTGTGTATAAAGAAGGGGATGACATTGGTTTTACGCAAGAAATCAAACATGAAATAGTAACAAGCTTTCATGTTCATAACAAAAAAAAAAAAAAAACACGAAATGCTCAAGCAGAGAATCATTAAAGAAAGCAACTCCCCATATAATTCGTTAGTGGATAGTACCAAAGAAACATTTGGATAAAACCAAAGAAACAGAACAGATCTGGTTAAACACAATCGCAAATAGTAATAGACTATCGAAAGCTAAATGATGTTACTATTAGTGACAAATTCTCAATCCCAAATATAGAAAATTATTGAATAAATTGAGCAAAGCACTGTACTTTAAGACGCTAGATTTAGCGAAGGGTTTTCACCAAATCGTCGTAAAGGAAGAAGATAAAAAAAAAACTGCGTTCTCAACTCCGTTTGGGCATTATGAATACGTCAGAATGCCATTCGGACTTAAGAACGCCCCATCAACTTTTCAGCGGTTGATGAACTCTATTCTTAGGGACTACGTTAATAAAATCTGTGTAGTCTACCTTGATGATATTTTAATCTTTTGTATTGAGTATTCGAAAAATATTGAACACTTTAAAAGAAGCCAAGCTTAAAATACAGGTTAATAAATGTTGTTTTTTAGAAAGGTACAAGTAATTCAAAATCTCAAACTACCAACCACTCCAAAGCAGATTAACCCTCCGATGAGTGAGAAGGTCCCTAGGGACCTTTTTGCCTTTTCAAACTGAAATTACTCCTACTTCGGCCACTACAACCCCCCCCCCCCCCCCAAAGTTACTCTGTATTCCAAGAGTATTTTGTTGCGCATCTTTTGGAAAAAAAATCAAGCCGATCGGATTAGTTATTGAGGTTTTAGTGAGAATAGTACGCGGACGTGTGAATAGGTCCGTATGGACCTTGTACTCAATTTCACTAATAAATGCATGTTTTTGGGCATCATTATAATTTTTTTATTGTTTCAACACATAATTTACTTGTTCTGAACACAAAGACCTAAACTCAAAGATATTAGGGATGATGGTAAAAACAAAAAATTCTAAGAAAAATTCGAAGACATGAACTTTATTGCTTTCAAGGAAAGGCACTATATTCTAATTTTATACTACTAGCAATAAACCAGTTCTTAGAATTTTTTGTTCTTAGTATTTTGTTCTTAGTATTTTTTGTTATTAGTATTTTTGTTCTTAGAATTTTTTCTTAGAATTTTTTGTTTTTATCATCATCCCTAATGTCTTTGAGTTTAGGTAGACGTACGAAAGAGTATAAAAGAAGTTGTAGTTTCGTAAACCAAATCAGTCAAAGTTTAGACAGCGAAGAGTAAAATCGTGTGTGATAGAAACAAAAATATAAATATGGCAGATGCAAGTAATTTGGACGTTTCTGAAATTGTTGTACGCCGTAGTACACGTTACCAGCAAATGACTGCGGATGAAAGACGTGCAGCTGATAGTAGATTTGCTGATTTTATGGACGAAGACATGGATGAAGAAATTGATATTGCTGCAATTGATAATTATGAAGTTGAGGATGATGAAGATCGCACATACCAACCTGCTGAAGAGTCAGATGCCGAAACTGAAGGATACGTCGAGCTAAATGAAGATACTGATGACGACGATGATGAAGAGGAAGAAAATGATGGACAGGAAACGAATGAAAGTTACTATATTGGTAAAGATGGCATCCAATGGAGTAAAAAAGCACCACTCTTCGCTGTCTAAACTTTGACTGATTTGGTTTACGAAACTACAACTTCTTTTATACTCTTTCGTACGTCTACCTAAACTCAAAGATATTAGGGATGATGGTAAAAACAAAAAATTCTAAGAAAAATTCGAAGACATGAACTTTATTGCTTTCAAGGAAAGGCACTATATTCTAATTTTATACTACTAGCAATAAACCAGTTCTTAGAATTTTTTGTTCTTAGTATTTTGTTCTTAGTATTTTTTGTTATTAGTATTTTTGTTCTTAGAATTTTTTCTTAGAATTTTTTGTTTTTATCATCATCCCTAATGTCTTTGAGTTTAGGTAGACGTACGAAAGAGTATAAAAGAAGTTGTAGTTTCGTAAACCAAATCAGTCAAAGTATAGACAGCGAAGAGTAAAATCGTGTGTGATAGAAACAAAAATATAAATATGGCAGATGCAAGTAATTTGGACGTTTCTGAAATTGTTGTACGCCGTAGTACACGTTACCAGCAAATGACTGCGGATGAAAGACGTGCAGCTGATAGTAGATTTGCTGATTTTATGGACGAAGACATGGATGAAGAAATTGATATTGCTGCAATTGATAATTATGAAGTTGAGGATGATGAAGATCGCACATACCAACCTGCTGAAGAGTCAGATGCCGAAACTGGAGGATACGTCGAGCTAAATGAAGATACTGATGACGACGATGATGAAGAGGAAGAAAATGATGGACAGGAAGCGAATGAAAGTTACTATATTGGTAAAGATGGCATCCAATGGAGTAAAAAAGCACCACCAACATCACGCACTCGTAATCATAACGTGGTCGGCTTTACATGAAAGAAACCAGGACCAACAGGAAATATACACGATCCCTATACAATAATGCGTTCAATCATGACAGAGGAAATAATACACTTAGTGCTACGTGAAACAAATCGTAAAGGCAGGGAGGTTACAGCTGCATGGAATTTGGCGAATCCCACGAAGAAAAAGGAGTGGAAGCCAGTGGCAGTGAAAATGTTTGACGCCTTTGTAGCTATTCTTTTGTATGCTGGACTCACAAGATCAAACCATGAACCAGCTATGGAATTATGGGACGCGACGCGTTGCCCAATATACAAAGCTGCGTTGTCGTACGATCGCTTCATGTGTATAAAGCAATTTATTCGATTCGACAGTGGAAATACTCGACAACAGTGACTCATCAACAGCAAAACTGCGGCTATTGACGATATTTGGCAAATGTTGCAACATAACTTGGCAGCAGCTTACACTCCTCATGAAACACTAACAGTTGATGAGCAGTTGTTCCATTACAGAGGCCGCACCCGCTTCACACAATATATTCCGTCAAAGCCAGCTAAGTATGGTTTGAAAGTATGGTGGTTATGCGACTCACAGAGTTATTATCCTGTGAAGGGAATGGTATATTCTGGAAAACTGCCAAACCAACAACGGGAGATAAGCCAAGGGCAGAACGTAGTGCTGGATCTTGTGGAAAAATATTTAGATGCTGGCCGTACTATATACGCGGATAATTTCTTTACCACTCTTGACTTGGCGCGTATTTTGTTGAGGAGGAAGACCGCATATGTTGGTACAGTGCGCTACAACAAAACATTCATTCCACAGGAGTTCAAGAAGAACCCGAAGCGCACCATCAATAGTACATTATTTGGGTTCAACGAAGGGGATATAGCGTTATGCTCATACGTGCCGAAAAAAAATAAAGTGGTGAACGTGCTCTCCACAATGCACTACACCTGCCTCGTTGACGAGCAAACCGAGAAGCGGTAGCCCTTTGCCATATTAGATTACAACGCCAACAAATGCGGCGTTGATACCATGGATCAAATGCTAGGCACTTACAGCTGCAAAAGAGCAACACAACGATGGTCGTTGGCCATGTTTTATAATATGCTGGACGTCGCTGCATTTGCTGCTTTTACGATTTACAACGAAATGAAGCCTATAAAAAGGAGTGACAGACGGCGGTCGTTCTTGTTACTGCTAACGAAACTCATATCCAAGGATACGCAATGCGATGGAAGCATTCGATGTCAGGGTAAGAAAAACATCTTCAAATTCAAGAATAGAATATATATTTATTTGTTTTTTATTTTTCTTTTCATTTCAGGTATTACCAAGACCGATGGAAGGCAATGCACCGTCGTTTGCGGCTAGGTCAAGTAGACCGTCATGTCGCCTTTGCCGTTCTGAGTACGGGCGGCAGCGGAAAACGCGGGCACACTGCTTCGGCTGCGGCAACGCTGTTTGCGGAGAACATAGCACACTTTTACATCGCTGCAACACTTGGGCACAGGGCGGGGGACAAGAAGTACACGCTCAACAACAATAATTTTTAAACTTTTTTTAATAGTCTTAAGAAAATTCAAGCAAAAAAAAAATTAAAAAAATTATTTTTGTATGTAGAATTTAGAATTAAAAAAAAAATTGTTTATATGAAAAAAACATGATTTACAAAAAAGGTCCGTAGGGACCTTTTCACACGGCCGTGAAGTTCAGAACTGTCACTCATCGGAGGGTTAAATCCTTTTTGGGTATAACCGGCTTCTATCGAAAATTTATAAAGGACTATGCCGAAATAGCACATTCATTAACAAAATTTTTAAAGAAAAATGCATGAATAAACACAAATGATCACAGTTTTATTATTGCTTATGAAAAATTTATAGAACTAATTACAAATCATCCAATACTTAGGTATCCCGATTGTAGTAGAAAATTTAAATTGATTACAGAAGCCAGCAAATTTGCAATTGGTGCCGTGCCAATGCAAGACAAACACCCCATATCTTACGCCTCTAGGACATTAAATGTACACGAGCAGAACTATTCAACTATTGAAAAGGAGCTATTGTAAAGTAGCTAGAAGGGGGAGTAAGGTATTTTAGACCATATTTATTTGGGAAAGAGTTTGAGCTACAGACTTACCATCAGCCAATAAAGTGGCTTCATGCAAAATACTGTGGTAAAAACATCAATCCACGGCGACAAAGATGGATTGTTCAATTAGGTGAATATAATATTAAAATAGACTTTATCAAAGGAAAATGTAAGAAAATTGCGGTTTTCCTAAGTAGAATAAATGTTGAAAGTAGTGAAACAAATCTAGTCGACGATATATCTATTAATAATTGTTTAGAAGATCTCGAAAATATGAGTTCTTGTGAAGAAAATTTAGATTGCATTAATTTATTTCAAAATATAAATAAAATAGAAGAGTTAAGTGAATCAGGAGATTCCTCGAGGGTCCAGACTAATCATGCCCAACAGGAAAATTGTGAAGACAATTTTCCAATTTTAGATACTATAGCTAACAGATTTAAATTTCAAATTATACTTGTAGAAAACAAAGAGGTGGATTTTGAAGTTTCATTGAAAAACAAACGAATCTATATAGATAAAAATGACTTAAATAGTGGTAATGCTAGGGACATCATAAGACGGCATTTAAAGACTGATCAAAAAGCAATTTTCTCTTATCTTAACGATTATGAATATAACCAATTACAGCGACAACTTATTGAAATATTCTCTAATCGGACGGTTTATAAATTTGTAAAATGTAGCTTTTTCGCTAAGGACATAGAAGACGAAGAACAGCTCAGAAAACAAATTGCACTTTTTCATAAAAACGAAACAGGTCATTCATTGATTATACCAACTTATGAGGGAATGAAGAACATTATATATCACCCTAGTTTAAAAACGGAAATAAATAAAGTATTAAATAATTGCGAAATTTGCACATCAGCGAAGTACGATAGGAATCCGATTAAAAAGAAATTTCACTTAACCGAAACCCCACTAACGATTGACGAAATAGCTCATGTCGATGTTTATGTTAACAACCAGCATTCCTTTATAAATTTTATAGATAAGTTTTCAAAATTCGCCACTAGTTTTTATTTAGAAGATAGAAACAGTTTGACAATAGTAGAAAAGTTAAAACAGTTCATTTCTAATCGGGGAAAGATTAAAAAAATTCATATTCGACAATGAATTTAAATCGAAAAACGTTGCAGAATTTTGTGAAAAAGAGAACATTCAATATCATATTACTAAACCTAATAGTCATACCGGAAATAGCGATGCAGAAAGACTTAACAGTACAATAACAGAAAAAATCAGAGCTCTAAACTTAGAAGATGAGCAACCAATGAAGTTGCAAATATTAAGTGCAATCAGTTTTTATAATACTTCCTATCATTCTACAATTAAATGCACCCCTTCTGATGTTCAGAACCAGAGGGTAGAGCACAGTAAAATAAAACAACGTATAGAAAACAGAAAACGTAGAAATATTAATAAAAAAAATAAATATCGTGAAGACTATACAGAGACAAGAACAACTTTGCTTTATTAAAAATTATAAATCACTTGGCCATAAAGAAGTACCAACATTTAGAAAATATAAATAAGAAAATATTCACACTTCTAATATAAAACGACCGTTAAAATTTTCAGATCATATTTTGTGATATTAATTCTAATATCTCTGATGATGCAAACCCAAACGCTGTTAAAAGTTAGTCCTATTCATGAAGACTCCGGATACATTAAGATAAAGCTTAAAGAAGTGGAAGTAGTCCAACAGGTTAATACAGTTATCCATATTATTAACCCCAATGAAATCAACGATATACTTCATAAAATAAATGCTAATATAGAAAATCTCGACATACCTAATAAGAATCTGTTAATATCAGAAATCAATATAATAAAGGAGAAGGTTAAAACAATTACTTACTAGGTTGTCCTCCACTTGGTCCCTCCAACGGAGATGCGGTCGTCCTCTTCTGCGTTGTCCGCCGCTGGGTATCGAATCGAATATTTTCTTCGCTGGAACGTCGTCGTCCATCCGCTCAACATGACCTAGCCAGCGAAGCCGCTCGATTTTTATGTGCTTTACTATGTCGATGTCTGCGTATAGCTCATACAGCTCATCGTTCCATCTTATTCGGTACTCGCCATTGACGCAGATTGGTCCGAAGATTTTATGAAGGATCTTTCTCTCGAACGCTCCTAAAATCTTTTCATCAGAACTGCTCAATGTCCAGGTTTGTGCTGCATATAACAGGACGGGCATGATTAGTGACTTATAGAGCGTGACTTTTGTTCGTCGAGAGAGAGCTCTGCTTCTCAATTGCCTACTGAGCCCAAAGTAACACCTGTTGGCAAGAGTTATCTTTCGTTTTATCTCTTTACTGATATTGTTGGTGGAGTTAATGCTGGAACCGAGGTAGACGAAGTCCTTCACAACCTCGAATGAGGTGTTATCAACAGTGAATTGGATGCCAATATGCTGGGACTATTTGTTTGCTGGCACCAGATATTTCGTCTCATCTGCGTTTACTGCAAGACCCATCCGACTCGACTCTTTTTCTAATTTGGAGAATGCTGCGCTGACTTCGCGTGTGTTATGGCCAATGGTATCAATGTCATCAGCATACGCTAGCAGCATAACACTGTTATAGTATATTGTGCCGCATTGTCTTAGATCAACAGTTCGAATGATCCTCTCCATAATTAGGTAAAAAAGTCGCACGATAAGGAATCACCTTGTCTGAAACCTCGTTTGGTAACATATGGGGGGATAGGTCCTTCCCAAATTTAACTTCGCTGCTGGTGTTGCTCAGTGTCATCCTGCATAGACGGATTCCTTTTGCAGGTATACCAGATTCAGACATAGTGGAATCGAGGTGATTCCTTATTAAACTCTCGAAAGCGGCTTTGTAATCGACTAAAAGATGATGGGTGTCGATTTGTTTCTTTAGCGTCTTTTCCAGGATTTGTCGTAGCGTGAATATCTGGTCAGTGGTAGATTTTCTAGGTCTGAAGCCACACTGATAAGGCCCAATCAGTTGGTTAACGATGGGCTTCAGTCTTTCACATAATACGCTCCATAGGGCCTTAAATGCGATACCTAGGAGCCTTATCCCACTGCAGTTGGCGCAAATAGTGGTATCGCCTTTCTTGTGGATTGTGCATTGTACACTGAGGTTCCCATCGTTTGGAATGCATTCTTTCGACCATATTCTGCACATGAGCTCGTGAATGCATTTAAATAAATCTTCGCCTCCGTTCTTAAACAGCTCAGCGGGTAGACCATCGGCCCCCGCGGCTTTGTTGTTCTTAAGCCGTGTTATTGCTGTCCAGACTTCATTATAATCGGGCAGCGGAACTTCAACGCTGTCATCCATAATTGGGGTTTCCGATATATCATCTCTATTGGCGGGATTGTTGTTATCATCGCCATTGAGAAGACTAGAGAAGTGTTCCCTCTATAACGTCAGCATACTATGGATATCTGTCACTAGATTCCTGTTTCCATCCTTGCAGAAAGAGTCCCTGGTCTTAGACCCATCGGCCACATGTCTTATCTTTTCGAAAAACTTTCGGACCTCGTTCCTGCCACCATACATTTCAATCTTCTAACACTCTCGCTTTTCTCCCTCTCTTTTTTCCACTTGAAAAGACGCTCTCGTCCCTCCTCTTCTCTTTGTATCACTCCTTAACAGCACGCGCTACAACCGAGTGCAGGGTGGTTTTGTAGGTGGCGTTTTTCTCTGCAGTGGCGTCGCGACACTCTCGGCCGTTCCACTGGTTTCGGCGGAGATGGTGGTAGCCAATAACCTCTTTGGCAGCCGTTGTGTGCCCACTGCGTGCATATATCGTCGATCGGAGAAGTGCTTTCTTCAAGCAGGAGTGAGGTTCGAGTGGCGAAGGCTTTGGCTGTCCGTTTTCACTGTAGCTTGGCGATGTCTAGCTTTCTCTGTGTAGGATTGCGCGCATTCTTTGCAGCGCACAGACGTGTACGGATCTTATCTGTGACAAGATAATGATCCGGGTCTATGTTAGCACCACGGATAGTACACCACGCTGCAGTACAGGAAGAGTGCCTTCCGTCAATCAAAACGTGATCAATTTGATTGCACGTTTTTTGGTCAGAGGACAACCAGGCGGCCTTATGAATATTGAGATGCTTGAATGTAGTGCTACTTATAACCATGTTTCGTGCTGCGGCGAAGTCAATATTAAGCTCATTCAAGCTTCATTCCGTTATCGGTTGTGTTGTCGTGGAGGCTGAACTTTCCGACTGTTCGACTAAAGATGTTTTCCTTGCCCATCTTAGCGTTGAAGTCACCAAGAATAATTTTTATGTCGTGAGGGGGGCAGCGCTCGTAATCGCCTTCAAGGCGCTCGTAGAAAGTATCTTTGATTTCATCGTCGTTGTCGTCTGTCGGAGCATGCGCACACATTAGGCTTATAGGAAAGAATTTTGTCTTATGCTGATTATGGCAAGTCGTTCGTTCACAGGAGTGAATCGCAGGACGTGATCCCGTAATCTCTTGCCAAGTACAAATCCGCACCCAAACTCGTGCCTCTCCACATGGTCGCTGTAGTAGATATCACAGGATGCTTGCCAAGATCAAGCATCGCATTTCCCTTCCCTTCCCTTCCCTTCCATCGCATTTCTTGGATTGCAGTGATATCAGCTTTGAAGGGATGGCCGAAGGGAACTGGCGAATCGACTGAGGAGATATTTCGACTACAACCCCAGACGATGGCCGAAGAAATGTTAAATAGGGATCTATGGCAAAAAGCTGGCGAATCGACTGAGGAGATATTTCGACTACAACCCCAGACGATGGCCGAAGAAAATATGAATGTTGAATATGTAAATGTTAATAACAAAATGAAGTTAATAATAAAGTAATACTATATATATATATCTGATTGAAGCAAAAGGTAAATTTAATTCAGTTAGATTCAGGACTATTTGGATTAGGATGCAGTTGGCCTAACTGGGGAGATATTTCGACTACAACCCCAGTGTCGGCTGACAGGTTTATTTATGGCGGAAAAGGGGGAAATTTCTATGACCAGGCTGAAGAGATATTTCGACTTCAACCCCAGCTTGATCAAAGAAAGGATAGGTAAGGAGGGTTAAGGTGGTGCTAGGTCTCGCTTGATTTTAGCGATTAACTCAGATCTAAACAATACACTAAATAACTATATAATGTGAAATAAATATATAATGTGAAGCTGATACTCTTTTCCTGGGTGGTTTCTTATACTTGGCGGCGCTTGTTGACGTCTGTGTCAGTGTCGCAATCCATAAAAGCGACTGAAGTCGTGGAGGCAGCGCTGCGTGCTGCGGGGATTCGGCGGCGCTTCTGCTGGCGTTGGCGGCGCAGTCCACTTGGCGTCTCTGTAGATGATGGCTGCGCGGCTTGCGTGACGTTCTTATCGACGTCGAAGGCTCAGGCGCATTCTAGGCATCAGCTGAGGCGACGAGGCGATCCGCAGTCCGACTTGACTATACGCGTTTGAACGTTCCCGACTACGTGCTGCACGGTTTGGCAGCTGCTCATACGATGACTTATTTATTCTCGACACTATGCTGACGATGGTTACTACTTGACTCACTCCTGCTTAATCACCAACTGACCAAGTTCTCTCTGATGTTGGCCCTTTTATAGCTGTCGGCTGCTTGTTCTTCCTACAAGCATGCATAGTGTTTACTTCTCCCTCTCACTTATGTGAAGTTGCTGTACTGGCCTACGTGACTTTTAGCATGCACTTGGCTGGTGGCGTGATGTCTGTACCTGGTGCATATTTATGTGTGCACATCAGCATCATCCGATTATTTCGTTATTGCTCATGTGGCTCTCAATAAGTGGAATCCGTTGTACATGCAAATAGAGAAGTAAAAGTAAATAATTGGAGGCTGACGCAATAATGACCTACCCAGCGCGAACATTATGCAATAAGGCATGAAGCGCGGCTTCTGGGGTAAGGTCTTATGAATTGCATGAACTCCTTTGGGAATCAACAGAGCCCTCGTCTAACCACTATTTTCCCTACTCAATAAGAAAACTGAATAAATCCTAATATGTTTAAATTCATTTGGTTTTATTATTATTCTTTTCCTTTTACGTTCCATATTTAGCTTATTGTAAGTACTGGTCTATATTCATGAGTTCTTAACCTATAACTAATCCTAATTTTCCTTTTTTTTTTCTAACATTAAATAAATTTTATTTTGGCTAATTTTATTTTTATATCCGAAGCGACTGCGTGGGGTAAATATGTCCCTGCTCGTCTAGAGCCTACAGCGGCCATTCCTAATGGGTGGTTGCGGCGTGTCGCGCGGGTGTGGAGTGCATCCTCGCCCCATGGTGACCCGGTCGGAAATCTAGAAAAAACGGAAAACATTAAAACATGTAATGGCAAAATTCTCTGGGAATTTTTGTCCTTACATCTTTTATAACTTTTAATTGAAATGGTTTTTTTACGTGGTGGGCTTCAAACCCGGCGCTTAACCTATGTAAGGCTAGGAGACCCGCCGCTAAAATTCGCCGTCAATCTGACGGATGCCAGTTTGCCGTTGCCCAGGGAACACCACGTGGATGTTTGAGTCGACTTTGGACGATTTCGACATGGATAATGCTGGCCTCGCCGGGTTGAGGCGGTCAGACACGTTGCCATGTGAAGTTTCACCACTGTTACCCTAATTTACACCCAAATAATTACACCTAATCAAAAAAAAAGAAAGAGAGGTTTAATCAATGCAGTCGGATCATAATACAAATGGCTATTTGGAATGATGGACAATGACGATAGATATGAAATAATAGAACACTTAGGGATCATAGACAGAAACAATCACAATGCCATCGTAACACTCAATAAGCAAATTACAATTAATTCCTATTTCAATGACTCATTTACAAAATTGAAGGAAGCAATAAAAGATGACAGAACCCAAATAATGGAAGCATAAAAAATGCTTTACACGAAAACATAATCCAAAATTGCGTTGATCGAAATTTAACCATATCAAAAAGTTATCTAATTACACTAGGCGCCAAAATCCAAAAAAATTTCTGTGATCCACATGTCACCAATTTTTTCTTATGGACTTTGGCCTTCTAAGCACGAATATCACAATAAAAAAATTTCATTGATTCATTGATTTTGAGATATGATTTTTTGAAAAATTTCCCCTTTTTCCAGGATGTAGTGTCATAAATAGCAACCTATCTCGAAAACGAATTAACCAATTTAAAAAAAAAAATTAAATCAAGACAATTAAATTACCTAAAAATGCTTAGAACAAACTTTGCCATTTGGCTCAGTAAATTTAACGAAATTAGAAGAAATTCGGCGATTTTTAAAAAAAAAATCGAAATCTCAAAAAAAATCTCCGTTTATCATCTTTTACGTAAAGAAAGTTCTTTGATTAAAAAAACACACTGCTTTTGAGGAAAACTCATGGTAGAATAATGAAGTTAAAGACCATTGAATAAAGATACCAAAATTCTACTTTTTTATGATTTTTTCATTTAATGCCGGTTAATTTAATAAACACATCTGAAATTATTTTTTAATTAAAAACTTTTATTTTTAACGAAATATTAAATATCTACATAAATATTAAGATATTTAATACAGAATAAAAAGAATACCAAAAAAAATATTGACTTAAATAGGAAAGGAAATAAGATACAGATGTTGAATTAGAAAGCGATAAAATAAGTTCAGAAAGTATTCGAAAATAAAATTGTTTGGCAATGGTTTAAAAATTATTTTTTCCCTTTTTTGTCAATTATATTCAGATATATAAAAAGTTTTTTTAAATTTTTTTTAAATTGGTTAATTCGTTTTCGAGATAGGCTGCTATTTATGACACTACATCCTGGAAAATGGGAAATTTTCCAAAAAATCATATCTCAAAAACATATCCATGGGAAATTTTTTTATTGTGATATTCGTGTCAATAAAAAAAGGCCAAAGTCCATAAGAAAAAATTAGTGGCATGTGGATCACAAAATGGGTGGCGCCCAGTGTTATTAATTATCAATAATTGTTTGTCAATAACAAAGACATAATACATGAAAAATATTTTTACTCAAATAGTAAAGAAATAAATAACACAAAAACTATATCGATTCCATTTAAAAATAATGTGAGCGAGCACTTTTCTAATATTAAGCAAAATTGAAGAATTGAAATTCCACAAGAACATCTCTAGTGGAATATATATACCTTTTTTTATCTTCGTAGTTTTAGTTGTCATAGCTTTGTTCAATTTTAAAAAAGCTAATGTAAAATTTATTAATAAGAAAACAATTGTAAAAAAAAACACGATTCAGGAGTATCTTGAATAAAAGGAGGGTGGAGTGACAACCCAGACACTGTAGTCTGAAATAAGCCCTGCATTTGTTAAACTGTGGGAAAATGCTAACCAGGCAGAACCCAGCACAAACACAAAATTGTTAAATATATAAGCTTATCTTTTTGTATTCTTTATATTTGCACTAATGCATGTAAAAGCTTATGTTTAAAAGGAAGATTTAATAACAATAAAAACAGTTCTGAAGTTTAACTCAACAAAATCGGTGGTTGCATTTATTCAACTGATCTATTTTTTTCGAGTAAAGTCAGTTTTCTCGCGCTTTTTATATAGCCCTGAAGGAAAAAATCCTTTTATATTTTTTAAAATTTTTAGTGCTTTTTTGACTTTCGATCCCAGTAGAAACTTATGAAACTGAAATCAATGGGAAAATTTAGTTC
The DNA here is from genome assembly GCA_914767935.1 of Coremacera marginata. Lineage (NCBI taxonomy): Eukaryota > Metazoa > Arthropoda > Insecta > Diptera > Sciomyzidae > Coremacera > Coremacera marginata. The sequence continues at coordinate 103,852,484 of OU612045.1, forward strand.
CATGTATTCTAAGTAGACACTCATTTAAAACTTGAACTTAAGTAGCATGAAAGTTATTAACACGGTTATACCAAAATCATAGATTTTAAAAGATTTTGAGAATTGCCCATATATAAAAATATATATGTTTGAAACAATGAAAAAAAGGGAATAAAAAAATATTTTTTTTTGCCCCGACGGGGATTCAATGCAGTCCCCTATCTTGGCACTATACTATAGCAAACTATAGCGCGTTACATTGTGCAGCCATCGAATGCTTTTACTTCGCATATTGTTCATACATTAGTATGAACAAATAATAAGCAAAATGTCAGCATAGTCAGTCAATTGGTTGACCAAAATATCATTGTTGAAAAGTAAGTAAACAACTTTCGGGTGATTTCAAAGAAAAAACCCTTGGAAAGAAAACACCAGGCAGTCTTGGTTGCAAGATATTGCCGCAGAAATCACCCAGAAAACAAATCAAACTCCGGCTTTTCGGCTTCGGTCAAACCTCAAACGGGTTTTCGCCTCTGGCCACCCTATTTTTAAGTATCCGTGTGTTCCAGAATTGTAAGGCCTTCTGCCATCGGCATTCTGCCGCCTGATTAAATCTTCCCTCAGCCGGCGTGAGCACTTTACCACTACACCCGAATGTAAAGTACAGGGTGGTTAAATTTTAAGGGCCGATGTTGAATGTGAACCACACCTAAACGTCAAGTTTTTTCTGCATTTCATTTGACAATTCTCAATTTCAGACTAACTCAATTTGAACCATGGAAAGCTACTCAATCTACCAAAGCGTTAAAGTTATTCAGGCTTAATATGAAAATAGGCGTTCAAATCAAAATGCATATCGCGCACTTCGTGATTTTTTCGGTCAATTTAATCGGCCAAATGAGCGCACAATCGGAAAAATCGTGCAAAAATTTGAGCAAACCGGGTCTGTACGAGATATGAAAACTCCAGTGCATGCTCGTACAGCTCGTACTGCAGAAAATATTGCTGCTGTTCGCGATAGTTTGGCTGAAGAGCCGTCCACCTCAACTCGTCGTCGTGCCCAACAATTGCACCTCTCACACTCGTCATTTATGAACATTATGCATCAAAATTGGAAGATATGAATGTGGACGATATGTGGTTTCAACAGGACGGTGCCACTTGCCACACAGCTAACGAAACAATGGCTCTTTTGCGTGACAAATTCAATGACCGTGTTATCTCACGTGGTGGCGATGTCAATTGGCCGCCAAGATCATGTGATTTGACACCGTTAGACTTTTTTCATTTGGGGTTATTTGAAAGAAAAGGTGTACGTCGATAAGCCAGCAAAAATTCAAGAGCTAAAGGATGAGATAATTTGGCACATTAACGGCATAGAACCTCTCTTATGTCTCAGCGTCATCAAAAATTTGGACCAACGGATGAAGGTGTGCCGCCGAGGTCGCGGCGGCTATTTGGCCGATATTTTGTTCCATACATAATTGAACCGTACCAATGTTATCATAATAAAAAGAAATGACAATAATTTCCTAAATAATTTGTGTTAATAAAATAAATAGATGTTGTGATCCCTCCGAGCTAAAATCTTCGCGTTTAGTGGTAGAGGTGGCCTCCGAGTCCAACCGTGACAAGTTCTGCGTTTTACAAAACTATTTATTGTTTTTTGAAGCGAAGCTTTTTACGCCTCGTTCTGTGATTTGCTTGACTGAAATTTCAAAAACGACACTTTTTAATTTCGACAGTGTTCTTCATAGAAATTGATGTTTCTTAGTTCTTTACGTCTGTGATAAGAAGAAATTGTAATTTCAATATATTAAAAATATTTCTTCGATCCTCGTCGTGGAATTGAACCCGCGACGTTGTGATTAAAAATTCAGCACACTGCCCACTGCTCCAAAAGCCTCTGTTACAGCTATGTTGCAGTAGAGCACAATAATCTCTTAATAGATAAAGGGTTGTGTATTGGCTATTCTTCACATAAAAATTTTCCACATAAAATGTTCTAGTTGCAACTACTTGCTACAAGATGTCCCCAGCATCCGTGTTTTAATAAAGTACAATTTAAGCTATGTTGCAGCAGATTGAAAAATCTATACATTAAAAGGATTGCTTATTGGCTTTTCTCCATATCCAGTATATTACATATTAAGCAGCTATCCACATATAACAAAAATGTTGCTTTTACTTGTTACATACAAGATGTCCTCAGCATCGGTAAAAATTAACAAATGCCCGCAAGTGTGTTCATTGAAATAACAATGAATGTAGCACGTAATAAAATAAATAAAATCATAATGGAATGTAAAAAAACTTGCTGGCGTGAATCAGAGATCTGCAACAAGTAGCTTGAAAATCAAGTTACTTGAAAAAGTAACAAGTTGAAAAAGTGAAAAGTTTCGACTTGACTTGTAGAAACTTGATTTGTTTCTACCCTACATGTAACGGCTTGCTTCTGAAAAACGAATCCTAAGTCCGACTTGATTCTATTTTGTTTCTTTCCTACATGAGTTAGTAGAAAAATCAAGTTTTCTACTTTTCAAGTCTGTTTTCAAGTCTATGTGACCGCATTTGTGAGAGCATTTGTTTGTTTGTTGGCTTCATATATAATGCGGAGTTTGTGAGTCGTTTTTTTTTTGTGTTGGAAAAGTTATTGCATTGTGGATGTTTGTTAATGTTTTTTTTTTTGCTTTATTTGCTATCTTACGCTGCAGCCACACGTGGTAGTAGTGGCAGGCCAGCAAAGAATATGCATTTACTTCGAAAATATTTCAAAATAATCAACAAATTACGCTGCGGCCACACGTGATAGCAAATTATAGCAAATGGACATTGGAGAATTTAGAGTATTTCAAATTTAATGAAACGCTTTATATCAGTAAATAATGATGTAGGGATAATGTGATGGAAAAACGAGGAGAAGGGATGTTAAGACTACATACGGAAAAAAATATCAACAAACATTTTTAAAAATGGTTTTTTATTATAAAATTTAGAAAGTCGTATAATTGACACATTCGATGTAATTTAAGTGATTTGTTGTAAAATTTATACTCTTATGATACAAGAACTTCCACACTAATTTAAAAAAATTAATTATATAAAAGCATACATATGTATATCAAAAACTTCTGACGTAGAATTACGTCTCACACGACCATTCCATATGCTACGGTTGGGTCAATTGACCACTTAGTGTGAATAATTTGTTAATGAATTTGAAGCATTTTGTTGAGCTCACAGAAATATACCATTGCATGTATTTATTTTACAAAAATGTTTGTTTACACTATTAATAAAAAAGATAAATTTCCATGAGCTCTAACATATGTTTGGAAAAAAATGTATTTATTTAAAAAGTCAAAATAATAATGAACACATCTTCAATGACTTTTGATTACTTCATTCTCAGAGGTTACTAGGGTGGTTAATTGCGTACAGAAATCGGTTTTATGTGCACGTTGAGCCTTTGGTGTGCGTAAAGTACTGATCGTACAATGTTGATTTAAACATTTGTTGGTCTGGCTGATCCTCACTGGAGGAAAAATCCATATTTAAACTCTCTAACTTATATACATTTTAAACAATTACATGAAATATAAAGCCTACATTTGATATTTCTGTTTATTATACTCATAGTTTTTGTATGTGATTCAATCTATGTACTGAGTGTTGTTGTTAAACGCAAGAGAAAATGAAATTCATGAAATTTACGAACACAAACTTCGAAACTTAACGAAACAATTGCCGCATTGGTTCTTGTATATGATACAATCTATAGCCGCGTTTTTTCCAACATCCAAATGTGATTTGGATTACGATTTAGAGTGAAAAAATCAGTTTTACAGCTAGATGGCGTTGTGAACATATGATGAGCTGGATTTTGCTTTGCATGCAAATCGGATTTGGATGTTGGAAAAAACCCAGCTTATGTGCTGAGAGTTGCTGTTTACAGCTTAGTATGCTGTAGGAACGAAAATTTTTGGGCATATAATTCTACACGCGAACTTTTGATGTAAAGTCGAAATTTTTTGTGTGGAGAAAAAGCACTTATAATAATAAACTAAATAAATTTGTTATATAACACATACTTACTGCTTTCTTTTATTGTTGAATGTAAAAATTCCACTGCAATTAAATGTACGGGCATATAAATGGCAGCGAAATTCTGATATTTTATCTCTTCACACATGGTTGTGAACTTGGCTACACTGAACAAATTTTTTCCTTCAACAGCGTACTACCTAGCGAAGAAAATCCGCTGCCTGGTCGCTGTCAAAAAACTCAATGTACTTCTTATGGGAATTTTATTTTCGTTTCTACAGCATACTGAGCTTAACGCAAAAGGGCATTGCCAATTAAGCAAATAACTGCAATCGACAAGTTAGTGAGCACAAACTTTGAACTTTAACGAAATAATTGAACGTATGTTATTGTTCCTTTTTTTGAAAAGCTTTGTCATTGCTTTCTTTAAGTTTTTCGCTAAATTTGTTTTAAAAATATGTCATCAAAACCGAATTGCAGCAAATATTATTCGAATCGAAGACAACAGTTAAAAACTTAATTCAAAACGGATAAAAGTGTGCTCTACAACTACTGCACATGCTTAGTCTGAATCACTTCATAGAATGTAAGTAAAATTTTCTAGGAATATTATATATATATATATAATAAGTCGGGGATTGGCCGAATCAGACCACACTGGGTCCCTTTTCGTCCCCTATTTGACGAAGGATGCTACTGCTCGGAGCACTCATAAGTGAGCATGCTCCTTATATAAGCACCCTTTGTCACCTCAAGCATGTCCTTGTAGGTCAGTTAACCAATCTCGGCTTCGTAAATAAATGGACGTCCCAGAATGGTCAACCTTATGCTTGCCAACGCCGGACACTGGCACAGAATGAGTGCTGCTGTTTCCGGCTCCTCTAGGCACAACCTACACGCATCGTCCTCGGTCAGAGCCATCTTCCTTAGATGGTACATGTAGGGACCGTATCCTGTGACCAGTGCAGTAAGCCAGCTTAAAGTCTGCCGATTGTATCGGGTGACTTTTGCTGCCTCACTACTCTACCATTTCACGGCCGCCTTTGATTGCCTGCAATTACCAGCTTCTTCCCACCTTGTACGGTGTTCCGAGTCCGTCCATTGCTTAATAAGGCCTGCCACCATGTTGTCGCCTATGGCGATACGTGGTTCTGGTCCACAGAATTCTTCTGCTGATCATTCTCTTGCTAAAGAATCAGCCTTTTCATTCTGCTCTATGCCAGAATGTCCTCGCACCCACATAAGTGTGAGCTCATTTGTCTGAGCGCACCTATTGAGTTTGGTAAGACATTCCATGGCCAACCTAGAAGTAATATCTGTCCGTTGCATGCACCTAATCACCGACTGATTGTCAAGGGCAATGACAATTTTCTTGCCATTTACCCGGTCATCTATCAAGTGGTCCAGCGCATGCACTACACCAAGCATTTCCGCCTGGTATACAGACACGAACCTTCCCAGCCTCCGTGCACAGGATAGGTTCAACTCTTCTGAGTAGACGCCTGACCCGGCTCTGCCATTCATCAGAGAGCCGTCTGTGAATATACTGATGTCGCTACCAGCGGTTTCTTCACAAACGGATGCATCTGTTATTAGAGTTTTTAACATTTTTCTGTTATTCTCACTCTCTGCCTTCAGTCCATAGGCATACACGTCTCCCTGACATTTCGCTGTGTAATGCCCAGGATGCGCATATGACCATGGAGGGCTGTTGCTCCATGCCACGTAGCATTTCGCAACATCCTGAGGGCTGTTAGAGCTGCCGTTTTCTTTATTTCTAAATCCAATGGCAGCATACCTAACAAAACCTCCATTGCGCTTGTTGGAGTGGTGCGTATTACCCCTGTTATTCCAACACACGCCAGCCGTTGGACTCTGTCTAGTCTCTTCTTAATGGTTTTCTGACTGACTTTTGTCCACCAGAACACCGAAGCATACGTGATGACAGGTCTAACCATCATAGTGTAGATCCATTTCATAGCCTCTGGGTTTAGCCCCCATTTTAGACCACATACGCGTCTACACTGAAACAGAACCCTCTTGGCTTTTTGAATCCTGTCTCTTACATGTTCGTTCCAGTTCAGTTTACTATCTAGAGTTACCCCTAGATATTTAACTTTCGTGGACATGTTGATTTCAGCTCCAAAAAGTCTGAGTGGTTCTCTCCTCAGGCCTACCCTCTTTCTAGTAAAGAGAATATTGTCTGATTATCCTGCGTTCACGGTGAGGCCTTGTTCTCGACACCACTCCTCCACTATTCGGAGTACTCCCTTCATTATGTCAGAAATGGTGTCAATGAACTTACCACAGACCACCAACGCAATATCATCTGCATACCCTATCGTGTGTATGCCCGAATCATCTAGTCTAGCCCAAAGTGAGTCCACAGTGATGTTCCACAGGGTTGGCGATAAAACCCCTCCTTGAGGACATTCTCTACTTACTCTACTACTTACCTACTCTACTCTCTCTAGTCTTGACTCTACCGTTCTGAATGTTGGCAGCCCTGTGCTTGAGCATATTGTCTACCCAATTTGTTATAATTGGGCTTACATTGCGCTCTGTCAGAGCCTGTCGCAGCCTTCCAAAGCATATTTTGTCGAAAGCACCCTCGATGTCCATAAATGTGGCCATCGCGATGCCTCCTGAAAATATCTCTTTTTCAGCCACTCTAACTAATTTATGAAGAGCACTCTCCGTAGACTTGCCTGCTCTATAAGCATATTGGCATCTACTCAGAGGATTACGCATCAGTGAAGTGCTCTCAAGACAGTCAACCATCACTCTTTCCATCGTTTTCAAGAGGAAAGACGTAAGGCTGATCGGTCTGAACGACTTCGCCTCCGCATAATCTTTTTTTCCGGGTTTCGGGAGAAAGACAACTTTCGCCTCTCTCCAGACTCTCGGAACATACCCAGTCGCTAAGCAAGTAACGAATATACCCCACAGCCTAGGTGCAATGAGATCTTCCCCCCATTGCACCATAGCCGGAAATATACCGTCCATCCCTGATGTTTTGTACGGAGCAAATGAGCGTATAGCACTCCTCACCCCGTCCATAGTGATCATTCTTTCGGCTTCCAGTCTATCAACCCCGTGCATCCCTTTCTTCAGGTTTGTCCATGGGTCATCAGACTTAAAACTTCCAGGAAAATGCACCTCCATCAGAACTTGCATCGACTCTTCCAGGTTCTCTGCCATGGTTCCATCCGTTTTCCGGATCAGTCCCACTTTGGAGAATGGATCTTTTGAAACCATTTTCTGAAGCCTGCATGCTTCTGAAATAGTTTCCATCCCAGAGCAGAAGTCTCTCCACGACTGCCTTTTACGGTGTCGTATGAGGTTCTTCAGTTGCCTTTTCCGTGCCTTGTATTCTGCCCATGTTTCTGGGGTTCTCCCTCTCATGTGCCGATTGAAGGCCTTCCTAAACTTCTTCTTCAGAGATTCGAGTTCCGTACACCACCATGGCGTCGGATCACCCTCGTCTATTGAAGTTGTAGGACATGCCACCTCGTAAGCTTCGACCATGGCCGAACTAAGATGTTTGACATGGCTTTCCACTTCCGCTGTGTTCCCTGGTACTTTTATAGCTTTTTGGGTCAGTGTTTCCCTCAACTTCGCCTTATATTTCACAGAATCCGTGTTCTTGGGAATCCTGACCTTCCTGCTACTTTGCAGGCGTCGGATTCCGAACTTGACTTCAAACTGAATGGATCTGTGGTCCGACATGGTTAGCCTATCCACGACCCTCCAGTTTTCTATTCTGCTCAGAATCTTTCTGCAAATAAGAGTGACGTCAATCACTTCCGCTCGCCTTGCATCAACGAAAGTCGGCCGTACTCCTCTATTTGCTACCAACAGATTATACCTCTCCACAAATTCAAGCAGTTGCTCTCCTCTGTCATTGTTGTTGGTGCTTCCCCACGCAGTATTATGCGCGTTGGCATCACATCCTATGATCACTCCAATGCCTCTTTCCTCACAGTACTTTACCAGGTTCTCCACCTCTTTTGAAGGTGGCTGGTCCGGAGAGTCGTAAGGAAGATACGCTGAAGCCATCATACCTGTACCATCCCCGATTCTCACAACGGTAAGATCCGGGGAACATAGGTGTGGCATATGTACCGCTAGTATACTATGTCTCACCAGGATACAGGTCCTCCGTTTGCCATCTGCCACCGGTTGGTACAGCGTGACTTTCTGCTCTGAGAGACCTTTGGTTCTATTGTGAAGAATCCAAGGTTCTTGGAGCATTGCTATGTCAATTCCATCCTCCTGCATGCAACGCATCATCATTGCTGATGCTGCCCTACTATGGTGTAGATTGAGCTGACACACCACAAGGTTTTCCTAGTACGGGCCCACCACCTGCCCTGGTGGTTCCTCCCTTGCAGAATTCCCCACCAGCCCCGTACCAGGGGTTTCGTCGAGCTCACCTTGCATTCTTTTGGAATTTGATGAGAGCTTGATCAAGGCCGCAGTTGAGTTTCCCTCCTACCAGCCTGATCGCTTCCCTCTCATCCGTCCGGCACCACGCAGTGAACTTGACGCCTCCTTCCTATGCATCTCTGAACTTCATTGCATTGCAAACTCTCCATTTAGAAGTGTCCGCAACGCACCGGTTCTGGGTCTGCAACCTCCTAAGGATGACCTCCTTGCTTTCGGAAGTACCGTAAACAATGATGAACATCCTTCTAACGTCCTTTAATGCGTATAGTCGGTCGACCCGCAACTCAGCCCCTTCCCATAGGTTCATGAGCTTTGGCACGGTTCGGCACAGGCATACCTTAGATGATGGGTTCTTGCACTTGAGTACAATAATTCCATCCTCCAAGTTTGCATTGCCAACAAATCCTACATCACCATCGCTTTCATTGATGGTGTCGAGAGCCTCCAAGAGGGCGGATTTAAAGGCCGCCAACTGGGACTCTCCCAACTGACCATCGATGGAGCAATCAACGATGCCCATTAAGAGGTTCTTTTCCGCTACCGTAGCATAGGATGAACGGCCGCTTCCAATAATCCCTTCCGGGTTGAATTTCCCTCCCGCTGAAGCCTTCGACTTCGCGGACGCAACTCTTTGTGTAGGCAAAGGTTTGCTACCGCTCGGTTTATGGCTATCAGCCCTCCACGATTTCCACGGGCTATGGACTTTTGAGGGTCGTCCACCAACTTCCATCGTCCTTTCTTTATGTGGAAGGCTATCAACCTTTACAGGATGTCCACCTTCCCCGTCCTTAGCAGAAGAGCTAACAGCCATGAGCTGTCCACCTTTCGACTCACATGTTCGAGTCACCCCGTTATCGACTTCGCCGGAAGATCCAGGTTGTTCCCTGAATCTTTTACCCTTGTTCGTTTTCGGGGTGGACTCATCGCATGACATGCTTTGGAATTGATCCGTCATATTATTGACTGGGGACTCCAAAGCAATCTCCCCCGCAGTTCTGCCCGCCTTCTTACGCTTCCTCCTTCGCCTTTGCTTCTCCCTATCAAGGAGCCGCTTAGCCTCGGACTCAGCTTTCTTCCCTGGTGTTGCAGCTTCGACGGGTCTGGCTGACAATTCCACTCCTTTCGGAGCTTTATCGTCCACCAGGCCCGGCGGGTTACCTTGCGGCTTCCCGCACCCTTCCACCGTTAAATCCTTTTGGGATTCCACCGCTTCGGGACTCGTCCCCACAGCGAACGGACAGAGATCCCCATTATCCGCCCTACCCTACTAAAGTACAACAGGGAGTGGGCTGCCCTGAGGAGACACCATTCGCGATCTAAAACCCCTAGACCCTGCACCACCGGTGCAATCTCCCTCGGCATGGCGTCTACAACCTTAGAAATGTGGGGGTGACTTTTGGTTCGTTGCTCCACAAAGCCTAACCCAATAGCCATTGTGTCTTTGCAACTTAAGCCCCTACATCGCGTCAAGATTGTCACCCGTGCGTAGAGGCACGGGTATATTAAATTCTAGGAATATTAATATATGACTAATATAATATGACTAATGAATGATATAATATTAATATATACCATATGGCAAATATGTTTCGCATGTAGCCAAGAAGAACAAGCTTCTAATTCAACTGCAGCCTCAACTGATGTAAGTTTATAAGTTGTCAACACCTCACATATTATTGGAAGCAAATGATATGTCCAATCGACGATTTGTTGCAGCAGATAAATATGGTACACATGAGTTGCAGAGGCTCTAATAAAAAAAATCTTATTGATAACCTTGTACATAAATCCCAATACATTCTTACAGAACATTGAACTTTTTACATCTTTAAGCCTACTCGCTTATAGTAAAGACGTTAGCGAAATTAGTCTTTCATTGGCAAAGTTTATTTTTGATTATACCGAATCATTCTAATAGGAGATTTCAACTTAGATATATCACTAACGGAAAATGAGAAGTTTTTAAGTTTTATGAATTTAAATTACAACTTGAACCTCTTATCCAAAATATCTTCAACAACATTGCGAAGTTCCTGTATCGACATCGTATTTGTAAGATATATTGACCGTATAAGCTGTTACAAATATATTTCTTACTTTTCCTATCATAAGCCAATTTTAATAAAAATTTTCAGCAATGATAATTAAATTTCTTCTTGTACTGTATTAAAAGCCTTTAGTACCTGAAATGATATGTAATAAATTGTACCACCTTTTGACTTATGAAATTATATTGTTCGTCTGTTGTTATTATGAATACATGATATGCAATATATTCAAACATTATACCAACTTTTTCTATCTTTTAGTATCAATAAGAATTACAAAACTTGAGTGTTTTATGTATAATTCTACGTCTTGTATTACGACATAGTCGAAACTGCTGTATACTTTTTTTATTAATTTTTATTAAAATAAAAATACTCTCAGCGTTACGGGTGGGACGTTACGAGTGATACATGACAAATACTTTTTACATTGTCCTTTTATTCAAGATTGTTATCATGGTGGAGACCCTAAAGCAACATAACAAAAAACTGGGTATTTTTTATTCATTCTTACTAAAAGTTTTTTTATAAACAAAACATTTGGCGTTCTTTTAAGTCAAAAGCAGTTTACTTATCAGGTTATTGTCTTTTACTTGCAAGGCAGCAAATTTAATGAATTTTTCATATAACTTTCAGATTTTTTGGGGGACAAATTTTTGAAAAATTGAAAAGTGCATTTTATTATGCTTAAAGCTTGTATTTTTATATTTTTAATGACGAAAAACTATTTATATCCCAAGATACATTTGATTTAGTTTTTTAAATCGTGGTTGAAATATTCGTTAAATGACCGCAGAGTCACAAAATAGCAAAATTTTAGAAGAAAAAAAATCACATTTTTGTTCAGTAGCTTGCTTATGATGTTGCTGCTGAAATCACGAACGATTAAGAGCGATAGAGCATTTAAAGACGAGACGAGAGCATCCTTGTTTATTATGAGATCAGAAAGACATTGCTCTCGCCTTCTTTAGTTGGAGCGATAAACCGGTTTATATTCGTAAAAGCTGCCGGAAAAATGTTACTCTAAACCTGTTAGATTTTTGTTTGGACTCTTTCCATTGTAGATCACTCTACAGTTTAAACGATAAGCCGGTTTATGTGAGTAAAAGAGGCTAGAAAAATGTCATTCTGAAGCTGTTATTTTTTAAACTTAAATTAAGTGCTTATTCCACAATCATGATAAGCCTTATGATTTTGTAAATCAATATTTTTTGTGCGTTAAATTACTTTTATTTTATTGTGTTTTATTTACATGTCTATATACTTTTAGTATGAAATGTTTTTTATTTTTAAGCCCAATAAATTAAGTAATGCAATTTTTAGTTTTTTGTCAATGCTCCAAATAACTTGTTTTTAAATATTTTACTATACATGAAATATATATGAAGTTTAAAATAAATATCGTCTTTTAAAATTAAAAATTCGGCTTTTTACTTAGGACCACGTCAAAATGTAAAATAATATTTTTGTTGAATTAATTGTACCTTGTAGAAAGTAACAAATTTAAATATAAGCTGCATCAAGATTTATTTCTAAGATCCACTACTTAACTCATAACTTTATTGATAGCTTAATTGGCTTAGCTTACTTTAAAGTAAGTGATATGCTAAAAAGTTTTTTCTAACGCTTTTAACGTTTAAAAAAAACTCCACTGTGCGCACCACCACAATGAAGACCACTCCACACCACAGCTGAAAACGCTTCATTTAACACTATGCTCACGTATCCCACTATACGCGCGGCCCTAAAGTCTAATAACAACAAACAAAAAAAAATTTGACCAAAAACAATATACAACAAAAAAACATAGCAAAATAAAAATAAAACTACATCCAACATAAACTTTAATCCAATGCTTTGAAGTACAAATGTTTTCTCAACTCGAAAAACGAAGTTTGCACTGATGGCACAAATTTATTTCTATGCAATTAGTAGGCAAAATTATTGCTTTTTGCCTACATTCCAAGTTTCCACATATTAAGTTTCCTACATATCAAGTTTCCACATTTGAAGTATCCTACATTTGGTGACTTGATTTTTGGTGCGACTTGATTGACGCAAACTTGTAGTTTGCCTGCCTCAACTTGCAGGGAGTTGAAAAATTAAAGGAAACACCAAATGAATCCAATCATGCAGATCTCTGGTGTGAATATTAACGTGTGTTTTTTAATTTACTTTATGTTATTTAACATTTTTTTATTTGGAAGCTATTTTATTAAAAAAAAGCCACTAAATTATTAAATCTATGTCCAACTATCAATCTATGTCGTCAATCTATGTCGTTGTGTGTCCAACGATGCACCTGTGCTTTTTTTTCTTGAAACTATTTTTGCCCAGGAGTTGCAAGATCCCTTGGACGGACCCTGAAGTGGCTGAGCCTACCCCAGCCTAAGAGAAAAAAAACTCGTTTCAAATGGAACCCAAGCAGGGACTACAGCAAAAGCTTCCCGAAAAGGAAGACATCGCGGAAAGTCTACAAAGGCACGAGGGTGGTCCCAAGAGTACCCTTAGTTTGTTAGGTCATAAAGAAAACACAATAAATTTGTGAATTTTTATTTCTCAACATAGTCTCCTTTCAGCTCGACACACGTTTCTCAGCAATGTTCAATAGCTTCGATACTCGGTTTAAAGTGAGAACCGTCGAGTACCTCAAAAAAGGCATCAACCACAGATACCACCTTTTCATTGTTGGAAAATCTTTTACCACTGAGCCATTTTTCTAAGTTTGGAAAAAGAAAATAGTCCGAGGGAGGCTAAATTTGGCGAATATTGTGCAAGAGAAAGTAGTTCGACCTTTAATGTATAAATTTAGGCCAAAGCGATAGTGGATGTGTGAAACAACAATTTCTTTTACGCCAAATGCGGCCATTTTTCTTGATTTCATCACACAAACGCTGCAATAGTTCGCATAATACTCGCCGTTGATTATTTTAACTTTTTGAAGATCTCGCGCATCTCAAAAAACTGACGCCATGACCTTGCCTGCAGATGAAACTGTCTTCACCTTTTTTGGCGCCGATTATCCCATTCAGTCCATTGTATTGACTGTTCCTTCGTCTTAGGTGTGAAGTGATGGACCCATGTTTCATACATGGTTATGAATAGACGCAAAAACTCGACTTTAGTGTTGCCGATAAAACGTCCTCACGACGCTGTTTTTGTTTCATTGCGAGAAAACCTGGCACCCATCTTGCGCACAGCTTTCTCATGTCCAAATTTTAAGTCAATATGCGATGTACAACACTTTTTGAAATGCCTACCTTGCTTACTAGCTTACTTTTAATCAACGGTCATCCAATACCATTCGGTAGATTTTCTTTAACATTTCCGGCGTGGTCACCTCATTTGGTTGGACACTGCAAAGTTCGTCTTGGCTGCTCGTACGGCCTAATTTAAGCTCTGCCACCCAATACTTTACTGTTCTAAACTATATCTAATGTAGATGTTTGCATCATTGTGTAATTATATTGAATATTTTGGTCGTTATGAATTTTTTAGCTAGAAATGTACTTATTTGGATATATCGAGTTTGAGGATTTTGACTATACAAGTCCCCAAAAATCCAAAATTTTTAAAAACGATAGCATGCACAGTTTAAGCATAGTCTTAAGCTATTTTCTGCAAAACAAAAAAAACCGAAATTAGGTAAACCGGGAAGAAAAGTTATACCTGTAGAAACTTGATTTTTTTTTTAAAGACTTAGTGCCCTATTCCAGCATTTCGATCACAAAAAAAAAAATTATTAAAAATCGAAAACATATATTTATCACTCGGAGCAACTTTAGTACATCTCTGGTCTTGTTCGTGAGTCTTCGATTCACTTTTGTTTGGTTTCGTTTTTTAATAACATTTCTTCACAACCGGTCCAGTCGTTCAGGCGCTATTGAGCCATATATATTTTATTACTTTAAGTGCCCACTATCTAAAGTTTTTGAAACTTCTGATAGCCTGTCTTTAATTTTTGAGTCGGGAGTATCTTCATACTAAATTTCAACAATCGTTTCGCCAGAAACTTATTGCATAAAAATGAGAAACCAACAAGCAAAGCAGCAACTAAAGAAAAAAGCACACAATTCACACGCAAGCAAAAAAAATATTTTTAGTGCTGAAAACAAAATATCTGCTATCCCTTGGTTTGTAGTATTTTCGTATTGAATTTTATCACAGTTGGTCTAGGCGTTATAATTAGATATTTATTACATATCCAGCAATTAACTTTACAGATTGTTACAGATAACCTGAACGACTGGACTGGTTGTGAAGAAATTTGATACAAAATTTGAAATTTGAACAAAGCTAAGCCGAAGACTCACGAACAAGACCAGAGATGAACGAAGTCATTTCGAAGGCGAACGAAGATGCACCGTAGGCTAAAGACCAAAATTTAAGATAAACTTGATAAACATTAAATTAGCTGTAACTTTTTTCCCTACGAATGAAATGAAAAAGTTTCTTTACAAAAGTTTAATGATTTTTTGTGAACTTTTATTTTCTCAAAAAAGTAATTAAAGTTTTAGGGGTACTGAGGAAATAAGACGAAACATTGAAATATCTAGTAAAAAATGATCTCAGAGGTAAAAAAGTTGTAACAGTTGACGAACTGTTGTCCATATTGAGACCTATCCAATGACATACTTTCTTTACGATCGGTTAAAAACTGGTAAAGTTATTTTAAAAAACCATTTTGGGTCCACCTAAAAAATAAACTGTAACGGTACTAAACTCTCTTAATATTAACTTTCAAATGAGGGGTGCGTCTTTTTAAATTTTTCCATATGGGGTGACCCAACTTAGCATGTGTATATCTTAAGCACTCACAGCTAATCTGTCAAATTGATATATAAAAAAAAAGTTAAGCTTAATACCTTTTCAACAAGATCAATTAATGTAATTCCAATGAAAAACGTATTTTTTACAGCGGTTTTAGCAAAATGTGTTTTTAAAACCTTCAAACCTTCAAATGACAAATTATTTATAGAATCTAGCAAAATGGACAAATTATAAAGGAGAAGCTTATAGTGTTCTTACACCTCAAGAGAGCGAAAAATGTTCAGAACTGCTTCCAATTCATCGCTTTCAATATCTAAACTTAAGTCCGTAGCTTTGGTGAAAGCGAGCAAATCCACTGTACGCAGAGTTCTTATGAGTGCAGAGTACCTAAAGCTCCAGAAACTGAAGAAAAAAGTACCACTCAACGATGTGCTCAACGACAACGGTTGCAATTCGCAAAAAGCTACATGACGTGGGATGTGTAAAAGCAGCTGACTCAAAATGATTGGCGAAAAATTCTCCGGGTGCGTATAATTATTATATTCACGATATCCGAAAGAAGGAAAAGTTTTTAAGCCGCCATCATAGTCGGGAATGTAGAGTTATGGTATGGGGTAAAATATCGTACTACGGTACAATAGATTTATATATTCAGGAATTTAAAATGACTGGAACTCACTCCAAAAATCTTCTGGAATCAGTGGATCCTTGAACTTGGTAATGCATCGATACACACTGCTGGTGTTGTAAATGGATAAAAAAATCAAAATATCAAAGTTGTGCCGTGGTCACCATATTCAACCGACTTAAATTTTATTGAAAATGTTTGGGGGTGGCAAATGGGGGACAATACGAGACTAAGGAAACATTAATTGATGGAATCAAGTCAGATTGGGGCGAAATTTCAGTCCGCTACATTAAATCGTTGTATGAATCAATAACAAATCGTATCTTTGAAGTTATTTTAGAAAACGGAGGCCCAACACACTATTAAATTGATTTTTTTTACATACTCCAGACAAAATAAAAAGTTATTAAAAAAAAATTTTACTTTTTATGCAGTTTGTGTTTCTTAGTGTAGCTCGAATCCTATGAACCGAAAATAATCAATTTCTTGAGTGTTCTTAATTCAACAGAAAAATTGTTAGGTTGAGACTAAAATTTATTGTTGTTGTTTTAATCACTACACATGTTTTATACTCTTATTCTGTAAATTTATTTCTCCCCTTGCTCTCTCTCATTAAAAATTACAACAGTTTCTTTTCTTCATTCTCGACGGCTCTAACCAGATGGCCAGGGGCCCTACTCTGTATTGAGATGCGCCAATCAATGCGATGCGAAAGTTAAATGCAAAGCGTACGCAAACCCGTACAATCAAATAAATTTTGCCTTTTTTTTTTTGTTGCATCGCAATAGAGGGTAGGGCCCCAGAGTGTATAATATGAAGAAGGTCTGGCAGGTAATGAAATTGAATGGCTGCCTGAAGAGCCCTTTTTTGGCGATCACGATTTCTCGATTTTAGCACTTCTGAAACAAAGAATCCAAGAAAATTCTTATAAAATACGTGTCTATAACATGAACTACCACGCAATGAAAAATCGTATTAGTGATGAAATTAACTAGTTGAACTAAAATTAGTCAAGAAAATACTAGATGTTTCACAAGATAAATTTAGATGTTTCACTAGTTAATCTAGCCAAAAAATTATTAGTCATTTTAATTTTAATTGTTTTTCTTGCGAAAAATTAACTGCTCATAAATTACCTTGTTTATTTGCTAGATACAAACAAGCTTGTTAAAATATATTAGAATTTTACTCTGCGGGTACTTCTTTACCACTTTTTTTTCACGTTCATCAATGGCATTTCAATAATTGCAATAATGTCACTATGAATGACTATGCCGATGATCTTCAATTATATTTATCCAGACCTGTTGTGCTCAACGAAGATCTATGTGTTAGAATAAATGAAGATTTGAATATAGTTGCAGAATGGGCCAAATTTAACAAGCTTAAACTTGTTAAATACCCACCAAACCATATAATATACCCACCAAACCATGGGTATAGTTTCTCAAACAATTATTTTCCTCCAATTCACCGGAACGATGTTGAATTGAAAGTTGTTAGTAAGGCTTCTAATATTGGTTTATTAAATAAATAGTTTCCTATCCTGTGGGGATCGATATTATGTATTAAGAAATCTGAAAATGGCTGCAGCATTCGTTCCTGTCGAAACGAGACGAAAACCAGTCTTGCAACTGATGATGCCAATTATAACTTACTCGGAATTCGTTTATAGTAATCTGGATTCACGGTCATCTGACAAGTTGCTAGTTGTTTTGAATTATGCTTCCCCTTATGTTTATGGTGCAGAAGTTTTACTGTGTATCAGTCTTCCTTCTAGAATGTTTTGGGGCATTAGTTTTATTTTTGAAAACGATCCAATTAGAACACTGTAACCGAACTATAATTTTTTTAAGTGCCGTTGGGAATGAATTTTATTTGGCGATAATAGCCTTTTTTGTTTATAGTCGATTAGTTTTATATTCATTTCACGGCTTGAATTTTTGGATATTATCGTAAACAGGTGAGTTTCATTTATAAAAAAAAAAGATTAAAACAAACGCGGTTACGAAAATCCTTTAAAAAAATGTTTGTAAAGAGTGTTTTCACCGCATTTCATCGAAATTTCACATGAAACATATTTAAATGTAGTGAAAAGCATCCAAAGTTTTTTTTAAGAGAGATTACATTTAGATTGTAGGGTTTTCGGAAAAATCTTTATAAAAAAATGGATAGAAGTGCACTTATCACGAAACTGTCGTGATGAAGTGTTTGGTGTTTTTAGAGCGCACCAACGCTCGAGAGAGGATGGTTTTAGAGCCGTGCTTAGTGAAAGAATTAAACGAAATTTTTAGCTGTTGAGCGAAGTCATAGTTCAGTTAATCTCTGATTTTAATTTTCAATTTCAAGGGATTAAATATTAAAATAACCAGTATTTTCTTAAAACTAATTTACAATTATTTTAACGTTATTTCTCATTATTTACAAGCCTTTTCCCATTATACAAGTACAAAAATCTAAACTGTGATTAGTTATCAGTTAGTACTTATTGATTTATATTTCGTAGGTATTTTTGTCATGTTGCCTCGAAAAGTCAGTCACATTTCTGCTAGTGTAACATGATGCGTATTTTCGTTTGTTTTGCCGATAGTCAATGAACGGGTAGTCACGAGTGCAATAAGAAAGAGCGTCATGAGTTCAAGGTGTTTATGTTTATTTTATTTTTGGCCAGCATGTTTTAAAATATGAAAGTGAGTGTGTAATTTATTTAAATGTAATTGTTGCCATGTGTTAAACAGTTGTTCTAACTGAAAGTCTTATGTGGTTGGACTGAGTGACTGTGTAAGTAACACCCTTATATATAAAACACATCCTTTTTCGAATTATGGCGTCAATTTTGATCCTAAGGGATTAGTTTTGAGGGTTAAACTGTTCTATTAAATTATTTTGCAGGTAATTTATGTATTTATTTATTTTCAGTCAATGCACAAAGTTCTTACAGACTATACAAAAATAATAAACTTAAATTATTTAAATAAATAAAGTAATACTTTAAACATAACTATTAAATAAATGCTATTTAATAATAAATTATGAAATCAAATTATTTAAATAAAAAAAGCAATACTTTAAAAATTACTATCTAGTAAATGCTTCATAGCTAATTTAGGTACAGACGCCAAAGAACCCAGGTTCGAATCCCCAATCTGACACAGAAGTTTTTTCAATTGAATTCATTTTTCTGTTCGGCCGTCACCTCTCTGCAGGCAATGGCAAACCTCAGAGAGTAAAAAATTGCCTCGATCATTTGTGTTCAAACATTCACAACAAACACAACACAATTGATCATAAGAAGCTCGGTCAAAGTCCTTTGCAGAGCTGAAATGGCCATTTAGTTGTTTTTTCTCGTTTTAATAATGATGGACAATCAATAGTACCCGTAACAAAATCAAAGATGAATAAGAGCGATGCAATCATTCTTCTATTTTGGAGAGATTTCAAATGGATAAGTTAACATCGCGCATTATATGATGGAAGAGGATCATCAATAGGGGATCAGGGGGCGAACCTTCACATGGCAACGTGTCTGACTGCCTCAACCTGGCGAGGTCAGCATTATCCACGTCGAAATGGTCCCAAGTCGACTCAAACCTCCTCGTGGTGTTTCCTCCTCAAACTGGCATCCTGACATCCATTAGAGCAATCAATTAGAGCAATTAATTTGAGCAACGGGTCGCTCCGTGGACCTTAAACAAGAAATGTGCGCAGGGTTTGGGTCCCGCCACATTACTACTGCCCAATGAAAACTAAACCAGCCTCGAATAAGAACCCCAATTACGTTGACGACCACTACTAAAAAAACGGACAATGATTTACGAATATGCACCTGGAATGTCCGAACCCTTTATAGGGAAGGTGCCATTATCCAACTGGCGGAAGCCCTCAAAACAATAAAAGCTGACATCACCGCTATCCAGGAAATGCGATGGAAAGGGCAAAGCTGCTCCAAACAAGCACACTGCGATACCTACTACAGCTTCCATGGGGAGAGGAGCAAATTCCGATGTGGATATGTCGCTAGCCGGAAACTACGCCACCTTGTTTTTCGGTTCACACATGTGAACGAAAGATTGGTCACGATCATTATGAAGGCAAAATTTTTCTTCATTAGCCTTATTTTCGCTCACGCCCCGACAGAGAAAAAGAACGAAGCCGTCAAGGACGCTTTCTACGATACTCTTGAGGACATAAGCGACCACCATTTGGTCCATGACGTGAAAATAGTCCTCGGCTTTTTAAATGCAAAAGTCCGAAGGGAAGGCATCTTTGGCCCATCTGTCGGTTAGTTCAGTCTCCATGAGACCTCCACGAACAACGGTCTAAGACTGATCGACTTCGCCGCTGCGCAAAACATGGTAGCTTATAGCACCAGACATAAACACTACGACATCCACAAGGTCACCTGGCTTTCCCCGGATCAAAAAACGCGAAACCAAATTGATCATGTTGTAATCGACGGAAGGCATGCCACTAGTGTTCTAGATGTGCGTTCATTCCGGAGGGGTCAACATTAACTCCGACCACTATCTTGTTTCAGCCAAGATCCGCATGCGATTATGCAATGCGAAGAACATACGCACAGGAATGCAACGAAAGTTAAATGTCGCTAGCTGCAATTACAACGGCCTGCCGAAGCCTACTCCGCTCAACTCTCGGTTAAGCTCAACCAACCAACTTCTGGACCCGACGACGCCGGCGGACTTTGGGCGCATATATCCCACTCCATGCGCGCTGCCGCTGAAGAAGCCATTGGTTTCCGGTGCCCGCAACCTCGGAACCAATGGTACGATCAGGAGTGTCGCATCGCGACAGCAGTAAAAAACGCAGCATATAGAAAAACGCTGCAGTCAGCTGCAACGCGAGCCGTGCGAAAAAACTACCGCGAAAAGAGGAAGGAAGAGAGGCGCCTTTTCAGACGCAAGAAAAATGAGCAGGAAAAGCGTGAACATGAGGACCTAGAGGTATACCAGGGCAAGAAGGATGCACGAAAATTCTATCAACAGGTTAAGTGTCTAGCCCAAGGTATGAAACCCAGAGCATCCACTTGTAGCGACGAAAATGAAGAAATGAATAAGGATACACAGTGTGTGTTGAGATTGTGGAGACAGCATTCTCCAATTTACTTACAGGCGACGATTCCACCAATGCCGATAATGGAGAGCGCAGTTCAGCACCACCTATCAACGATGACGGAGTGGAAGTATCTGCACCTAGCCATGAAGAGGTACGAGTTGCTATCCAACGACGCAAAAACAATAAAGCAGAGGGTGCTGACGGCCTGTCAGCTGAATTGTTTAAATCCGGTGGCGATGAATTGATAAGGCGCATGCATCAGCTCATCAGCAATATATGGCAAGTGGAAAGCATGCCCGACGATTGGAACCTCAGCGTACTGTGCCCTATACTTAAGAAAGGAGACCCAACAATCTGTGCCAGCTATCGAGGTATCAGTCTTATTTCCATCGCATATAAGGTTCTAGCAAGCGTACTGTGTGAAAGATAAAAGCCGATTACAAAAATACTGATTGGACCTTATCAGTGTGGCTTTCAACCTGGAAAGTCCACTATAGACCAGATTTTCACACTATGACAAATCCTGGAAAAATCCAACGAATATCAAATAGACACACATCATCTCTTTGTCGATTTTAAAACTGTGTTCGATAGCCCGAGAAGGGATTTCCTACACGCAACAATGTCTGAGTTCTGTTTTGTTGAACAACACATGCAGCTACGTCACGGTAGGAAATGACCTCTCTGAAACCTTGAATACCGTAAGAGGTTATCCATTGTCTTGCGATCTCTTCAACATCATCGTACGAAAGACCGGTGTGCATCGTAATGACACCATTTTCTACAAAGATATCCAGCTCCTTGCGTACGCAGATTATATTTATATTGTATAACAAGAGAGACGTTAGCAGTGCTTTCACCGCTCTCGAAAAGGAATCAGCCAAAGTGGGTTTGACGATAATTGAGGGTAAAATAAAGTATATGCTGTCTACAAACAAGGGAGAGCGGCGTTCAGACTCCCATGTCTCATCCGGCAGCTATAACTTTGAAGTAGTCAAGGAGTTTGTATACCTTGGCACCGCCATTAATAACAACAACAAAATCAGCCTGGAGATAAAGCGAAGAACAATAATTGCTAAAAGGTGCTACTACGGGCTCAGTATGCAACTAAGTTTCAGAGCCCTCTCTCGATCGACAAAACTAAAACTTGCTCGTTCTACCTGTGCTGGTTTATGGCGCTGAGGCATGGGTAGTTTCGCAAACTGACGCAGCTTCTCTGGGGGTGTTCGAGAGAAAAATTCTTCGCAAAATCTTCGGTCCTGTTCGAGTCGATGACGACTATCGCATCCGAATGAACCACGAGCTGTATGAGCTCTACGAAGGCATTAACGTAGTTTGTTGTATAACTGTGCATCTTTTATGCTGGGTGAGTCATGTCCATCGTATGGACGACGAAGCTCCAGCAAAAAAGGTGATCGAGGCGAGGGTCGCTGGTCACCGACGACGAGATAGACCATGCCTCCGATAGATGGACCAGGCCGAGAAAGACCTAACCGCACTTGGTGTATCCGATTGGAGAAGGCGCGCGCAAAGTAGAGGCACATGGCGAGAGCTGATGAGGTCGGCCAAAACCCGAACACGGGTTGTTACGGTTGTTACGGTAAAAATAGCATAAAATTTAATTTTTGAAAGTCAATAAAAGTTCAAATAACACATAATTTTAAAAAAATGTTTGTGCCAAATTTTTTGGTATGGGTAAGAAATTTATTTTTTTATTATATTTGGGTATGCGTTCTGTGAAAAATAAAAAGTTATAAGCAAAAAACTGTTTTTTTTACTAAAAAGGACCTTCAGGAGAATCAAAAACGCTCCTTGAAATTTTCTCCGATTTGAAAAAAAGTATGAAGAAATCGTTTTTATGAATTCCTTTAACTTTTGAGACGGTGAACGGTGGAATCTTAATTTCGATCCGGTCTATTAGACATATAAATCAAAATTGCTATTGAATTCCAAATAATTTCTTTTAAATATAAGCCAAGTTTTTGTTCTCTCAATCTGTGACTATGCTGTATTTTTTAATGTTCGTTAGACAATGTACTAGCGCAATTTTCAAAACTTTTTTGACATGAAAAAGTAAATGTATTGAAATTTTAATGTACTGGAGTGCTACATTTTTAGCCAATCAAATTTTAAGGATCAGTTCATGTATCTTGAAGCTGCAGTAGCGCAACAAAAGGGGGTTTTGGGGTTAAAACCCCCCAAAATTATCTTAGCAAAAAGAGAAATAGGAAACAATCAAAGTAATGACACGAAAAGTAATCAAAAGTTTTTATCAAAAGAATGATAACCCAAAATATTAATTTCAAATCTATTGTCTTTGAGCCTTAATCTTTTAAACTATCTATGTTTTATCCGTTCAGAATACATTTGTTGAATTTAATTTGAAAAAAGTGGAAAACAACACTGCAATTGCGCCACCCATGGAATGACCAACTAAGGTGAAAGGGTGTTTAGTTCATTAGATAGAGCTGTGGTTGAAGTACTAATACTTTATTATTAAATTACCACACAATTAATTTGTTGCTTCACAATATAATATTGTATAGAATTTATTTATTAAACTCTAAGCATAGGCTAGGTTAGGTTAATCCGGCCGCCTCCTGGCGGAGGCTCACATAGACCAATTCTGATCCTTAGTGGTACCGAGTGTAAGGACCTGTACGGAGTTAGCTAAAATCGGTGAAGATTTGTACTGAATTCACAAATCAAAGGAGAATTTCTTCAGAGATTTTGGCCACATATTGTAGTGACAGAAACGTCGATGAGCCTAAGTATTTGAGTCTTGATCTAAGTAGAGCGGGGCCTGTGCATAGTAGGTGTTCCAGGGTTTCAGCCCTGCCTGGTTCCTTGCGCTTCCTACAGTTGTCATCCGTTGTGATGCCCATCTTCTTCGCGTGAGCTGCCGCCATGCAGTGACCCGTGAGGACACCAACCAGTGTCCTGCATTCTCTGCGCGGTCGTGCGAGGATGAACATAGTCCGTTTATTGCATCGCGCATCACACATGATTTTTGCGATTCTGCATGTTGTCGTATCTCTCCATCTACGACTCACTGCTTGTGCGGCCCTATCCTCGAGATTTCTGTACAGCTCTTGCAATGGGATAGGTACATATTGTATGGAGTCTAATTTCAGCCCGGCGCTGACCTTTGCTAGTCCATTTGCCTTTTCATTTCCGTCAGTGCCCTGGTGGCTTGGAACCCAGTAGATACGTACTCTCTTTAAAGCGCATAGTGCATCTAGTGCTTCCCTGCTTGCCAGGCATTTGTGGACCTGATGGTAGCGGAGCATATGGATTTGATCGCCGCTTGGCTGTCTACAAAGATGTTAAAATTGGCGTGATGTGTGTTTATGTAAAGGGCAGTCTCTGCTGCCTTCCTTATAGCGAATACTTCCGCCTGGAAGATGCTGCAGTGGTTTGGCAGCTTATAAGGCTGACTTATCGCTGGTTCTGCACAGTAGACTGCCGCTCCCACTCCCGTGTGCAGTTTAGAGCCATCAGTGAATATGTTGACCGCCCGCTGTGCTTGTTCTATACCATGGCACCAGTCGTTTGGTCCTAGGCGTATTGATATTCTTGAGTCTATCACTGTGCAAGGTATCATGTAGTCCGTGCTACTGGATAAATCTTTGCTGATAGTACAATGCCCAAACCGTTGTTTGTGCATGTTATTTACCGCCGTAAGGCACTGTGGCGTTTTCCCGGCTATTAGTTTTGCGTGTATGTCTAGGGGGTCCATAGATAAAATTGTTTCTAGTGCTTCGTTGGAGTAAATTTCAGCGCCCATGTCATGCAGATCATTGCCTGCCACTGTGTTTTCTCCAAGTGTTTAAGGTATATTGATTTTTCCACCGCCGGCCACCACACGATAATTCCATAAAGTCGAATTGGACGCACTACCGTTACGTAGATCCAATGCATCAAAGAGGGTGAGAGACCCCAAGTGCTGTCCAGCATCTTCTTGGATGCTTATAGCGCATTGGTGGCTTTCTTCACTCTCTCGTTGACATTGATTCTGCATGATAGTTTGCTGTCCAGGACGACTCCTAGATACTTCGTATGGGTTTTCGGGATGAGGTTTATATTATTTATTTCCGGTGGTATCCACGGCGGTATCTTGTACCTTTTCGTAAAAAGAACCAGATCTGTTTTCTCGGCGTTGATGTTAAGGCCGACTGAGTTAGTCCATCTGAGCACCTCCCTGAGAGTGCTTTGCATTATTGAACTTATTGTTGGTAGACATTCCCCATTACAATTATGCTTATATCGTCTGCATAAGCTGTTATCTTCGGAGCTCTACCTTCAAAGTTTTTGAGTAATTCGTTAACAAGTAGATTCCATAGTAAGGGCGATAGAACCCCCCCCTGGGGTGTACCCCTCCTAACTTCCCTTTCCATGGTAGTAGTGCCCCACTCAGCTTGAACCCTTCTACAATTTAGAAGATTGTCTATCCATAGGTCGATTGCTGGTGATGCCTCTATTGTGCGTAAGCTATTGAGTATTGCAGCAGTTGATATATTGTTGAATGCGCCTGAGATGTCCAGAAATGCACCAAGTGCGTATTCTTTGTGGTGGAGGGCTTTTTCTATGGGTGCTACTAGGGAGTGTAGCGCCGTCTCAACCGATTTCGCTTTCGTGTACACGTGTTGGTTAGTTGCCAGGAACTGGTTTGCACCGTTCCTTAGGTGCAGGTCCATCAGTTTCTCTAGAGTTTTGAGTGCAAAGGAAGTACGACTAATGGGCCTGTAGCCCTTTGGATACAGGTGACTGCTCTTGCCTGATTTCGGCTAGAATACAACTCTTGGTACTCTCCAGGCTACAGGAACATAATTCAGTCTGAAGCATCCTTTGTATAGGGCCAAAAGCCAAGGAGTGACTCGTCGTTTGGCCGCTTGCAGCATGGCAGGGACAATGCCGTCTGGTTCTGGAGATTTATATTCTGAGAACGAATCTATAGCCCACAGGATTTTAACTGGTGTTATAAGGTCATTTGGGAACTGTAGCGGGTTAGCCACACACAGGAAAGTGTGCCTTCAAGAGCACATCAAGTGCTTCCTGGCTGCTTTCCGTCCACGCACCGTTGTCTTTACGTAGCTGGCTCTGAATTAAGGTCTGCTTGAAAGTAGCTTCCTTCGCCTCGCTGTGTCTGTGGTTTTCTCTATACTTGAGCAGAAGTTCTTCCATGCGAACCTCTTTACCTTACGAACGTTGGTCTTGAAGAGTTTGAGCCTGCATTTGTATTCCCCCCATATTTCTTCCTGGTCAGCTGCTTTAGCTAGTTTGAAGAAATCTAGCAGGTCGCGTCTTTTCTCTACAAGGTCAGGGTTCCACCACGGTGGTCTGAGCTTCCGCTTCGTTCACATGGGCTTACCAGAAGAGTGATACGCTTTGAGAAGCTGACTTGTGAGGGTCTTCAGGGACCCTTCTATGTCGGATTCTGTATATATGAGTTTAGGGGTAGGTAGCCTGTTCTCAATGATATTTCTATACATATTCCAGTTGGTGTTTCTGGGGTTTCTAAATATATTTTGAGCCGGGGTATAGTTAAACCTAATATTAAAACTACTATATTTGTGGTCTGAGAAGGAGGGCTGTTCTAGCACCCTCCAATCAGTGATCAGACTGTTAGTATCTGAGGTAAGCGTTAGGTCTAGCATATTTGACGAGGCTGGGCCTACAAACGTGGGTTCCTCGCCTATGTTAGCTACGCTTAGGTTAGTTTGTAAAATAAAGTTAAGCATGGACTCACCTCGATCATAATATGTCTGGGCTAGCCCACACTGAGTGGTGTGCGTTGGCATCTGCTCCGATGATAAGCGTCTACTTCTTCTTGCTGCTTGTGGCCCTCAGCCTCCGAAGCTCTTCTGGTGGTGCGTCTCTGTCATGCGCCATGTAGCAAGATGCGACCAGGATCGGCTTGTCCACATCGCCCTCTAGCGCCACGACTGTGAGATCATCAGTGCTGTAATAAGATATTAAATACGTATAAATGCATTTCCTTGTGAGGATGGCCGTTCTTGTTCTACTTACTGTTGTAAAAAACGTATTGTGGTTTTGTGATTTTAGGCTGGAGACCGTGTTACCCGAGCCTATCCACTATCCTAATTGATCACAATTTCTTAAATTTTTAATTATTTTTTTAATGCAAATAAAACACTTTTTATATAAACTTATTCTTAGTAATTATTAGCTGCATTCCCGTCGTTGATCTAGAGCCTGGCTTATTTTATTCACGATGCAAAAACAAAAATTAGAACTAGCTCTTTTCCTGGCTCTATTTCTGATCTTACAATGCTGCCATGTTTAAAGACTTTTTTTCAAAACGAACATAGTTGGCAAATCTGAAGTACTCTTCGACGAGTTTTCTTACTGCTCGCAACCGTATTTTGACACTTCATAGCGAGTGGTACCAAATTGTAATAAAGTTGAACTAAAACAATTCCACTGAGATTTGATCTGCTCCAATGCCACGGGAATGCAGCTATTATGTATGTTATTATTTGTTTGTTAACTTTACCATACTTTCATATGCAAATATTACTGCACAAAGTTGCAATTTACTACTGTGAGGTGAACAGTGACTGATGGGGCCTAAAATTTGACCTGGAATTTCCAGTCATAAATAAAGGTGCAGCATGTTTTGAAGAAGATACCTATCAAATAAAATCGCAAATAGATCAAGTGATTGCTCGATAGCTTTTGTCAATATTAGACAAAATTCCAAAATAATTTCACGCATATCTTCAAAAAATTTAAGCAGGCGTAAAAAAACGACAAATTTTACCAGCCTAAAGCGGGTAAAAAAAGTGGGAATAAAATATAAATAACATGCCTTTAAAATATGGATCCTCTTCCTTTATAATTTGTTAATAGTTTACTTGACTATTGACTTTTTAACATATTCTTTGAGACAAACACCTTGTTTATTTATTAAAGGAATCAATTCCAAAAAATGTCCATCATCAATGAACTGATCTTGTAACGTATAAGCTGCATCCTGTTAATTTTCTCTGAAACTAATTCATATTTTGCATATATAATTTATATAATGTTAATAATTCTTTTAAGAATATCACACCCATTTGTATTTACATGAGTCAAAGACTTTACTCCAGATATTTGATTGAAACAACTTAAGTTTTTAATACACCAAGATTTCAATGTTGGTGTAAAATATAAATAAGCTTCAGAAGAGTTTAAATGTCCAGAAGTTTTTGCATGCTCTTTTACAGATTGGTGCATACACCTTTTACTTTTTGGATTAAAAAAAAATACAGTATCAATTTTATCACTTTCATTTTCTTTCGATGCTTTTTGGCTATTTCTTAACGTTTTTGTTGCATTTTTAGCAGAATTTTCTCGGAACCTTCTTTAATTTTTTGTGAAGACATTTCTATAAAAAATTTATTATATTATTTCTCAAAGCTCTATGGTCCACCCTTCCATAAAAAAGTAGTATATAGAATACTAGCAATTGCAATATAGTTAAGGGAGGGATCTATAAAAGTATATTCTAAGTTTGTTTAGAAAATTGTTTTAATTTGATATGTATATTTATAAATGTTCTTTAAAATAGTAACTATTTGAAAGATATGTAATAAATGCAAATGTGAAACAAAGACTAAATTTTGCTAATTTAAACGGTTAAGGATAATTTTCTGATGTGCTATACGGCAACCGGCCCCAAATTGCACAGGCCCTACTGGAATTCTCCAGATCCTCCAGTATGGTCAGTCCGTCACTGGAGGTGAAGAAGTTGAATGGTAAGATGTTGCTTGCCCTGGCTGAGGTTTTTACCTGGAACTATTAGTGCAAAAATCGGACTTATTAACCAGTACACAATAGCCGCTGCAGTAATGTATTTTTTTTTATATTTAAGTCTAACCTATTTTATAAGTCCAACCTATTTTAAAATTCCCCAAAAAAAAAAATGTCTGGTTGCGCGCCTGCTGAAGCTGTATTTGTATTCCAAAAATGTACCGCATTGTCCCGTTTTCTTATGAGCGCAATCCTGTAACACAAAGTTTTAGAGTTGAGAACCCTATTCTGGGACCATCCTCGTATAGAAATTATAGCATACCGAATATGACAAACTTATCAACCGACAGAGATGTCATGAATACAGTTCTGAATTTGGGGACTTAGCTTTGATGGAACCCAACCATTTTACGATTTTTTGGAAAATATTGAAGAACTCGCCGAATGTTATCAAATTCCATTAAATAATCTCTTGCTGCCCATGAAAGTGCTATGTAAAGGAAAAGCCAAGGACTGGTGGCGCTACAAGCGAGACGTAATACCATACGAGTACGTTCATGGAAGGATTTCAAAGAAGCCATAATGAAGTTCTTTCTGCCTCCCCGGTATTTACAAAGGTTAGAAGATGATATTGTGACGTGGTTTTATTCAAAGGCTGGGGCTACTCAGCTGTCCCAGGATCAAACATAGGATCCACTAACCTTCATCAAATAATAAGATGCAGTTGGTTTCAATTCAAAATCACTTATGTTTATTTAACAATATTTAGTTTAGTATTAGAATAATGCTTAGTATGATACTACTTATGCAGCGCAATAGTCAGTCTTGCAACAGTGGTAAATGGGTATGTTTAAGTTTGTAAGTTTGTGAGTGAGTGCCAGCAGTTGGTAGTCGGTTGAGGGTTGGGGGTTAGTGGTTGAATCTCAGCAGCTAATGCCGGATAAATCGCTTATACGGTATCTGGTTTTCCGATATAGTCGGTATCGGTGTTGGTGTCTCGCCAAAGATGCTGCTCAACCCTAAGAAACAAAGCTAAGAAGGAAGCTCATTAATATTATTAATATAAGCTGAAGGTAGCAGTGATTTCCCTCAATTCACAATTAAGTCAGTTCGATGCACCTGACCAAAAAAGTAGAGGCTTTAGTCAATTCCGACCAAAGCTAGTACCAAGCGGTAGCAAAATAAAAGCAAACAGAACATAGGCTTCGTTGAATTTACAACGATCTCTATGCGATGCCCTGAGCAAGTACGTAGAGTCTTCAGTCAATTTACACTGAAGCCATTGCCAAGCAGAAACAAAATAAAACTAAACAGAGCAGAGGCTTCGTTCAATTCACAACGATCTCTATGCGATGCCCTGAGCAAGTTAGTAGAGACTTCAGTCAATTCACACTGAATCCATTGCCAAGCAGACAAACACTACAAACAACCAGCGGCAGAGCTTTCAGAAGCAGAGGCTTCGTTCAATTCACAACGAAACCTGTGCGACGCCCGTGAACAAAATATCAAAGACTTCAGTCAATTCAGACCAAAGTCAGTGCCAGACAGAACCAAAAATAAGCCAAGCAGAGGCAGAGCTCGCAGAGGCAGAGGATTCGTTCAATTCACAACGAAACCTGTGCGACGCACAAGAACAAAATTGCAAAGACTTCAGTCAATTCACACCAAAGTCTGTGCCAGGCAGAACCAAGAACAAACTAAGCAGAGGCAGAGGCTTCGTTCAAATCACAACGAACCCTATGCTACGCACATGAATAAAAAAACAGAGACTTCAATCAGTTCCCACTGAAGTCAATGCCGCAACACGATATGTATTTGCAGAAGCAGAGGCCTTGTTCAATTGCTACGCCCTGAGCTAGCTAACTTAGCAGCGTCTTCGGTCAATTCACACCGAAGTCCGTGCCAAACAGAAACAAAATATTATTTTACAGTAGCAGAGCCAGTGAAGGCAGAGGCTTCGTCCAATTCACGACGAAGTCTATGCAACGCATGTGGACAAGCTAGCAGAAACTTCGGTCAAGTCACACCGAAGCAACCGTCACGCTTTGCCCTGTAGCTGCACTGCAGTTGGTATGTGCAGACTTTTCTCGTCTGTGCAATGCACATATCCCACTGTAACCGTTTGAGACTTACCTAAAAAGGAAAGCCAGTTCAATTACTGGCTGTGGGGCAGCCTTTTACGTGAGTCGTCAAGGTTCTTACCTTTCAGGAACTATAAAGTGGCGAAAGTAAACATCAGCCATGCCTATCACTGCTGTTGTGGCTGGTATAATCTTCAGTACTTATTTATGTGTCTATTTGTCAATCTATTATTGATGCCTGTTGTTGTTGTTATATTTTTCGGTACTTGTTTTGATGTTTTAATACATTTTTGTGTTAGAGTTTTCGGGACTTGGTTTGAACTTGTTTATTATTGCTGCCTGTTGTCGTTGGTATAGTTTTCTGTGACACGTGTTCGTATGTTTTGTAAGTTCATTGTTGGTTGCTCTTGGCTGCAAATAGTTCTAAAACTAGCTTATGATATTTAAACAGGGTAGCGCATATAATTTATAACATGTTATAATAGTTTTATATTAAGTATTTATACGGGGTAGCGTTATGAGCTGTTGTTATAATGTAATGCTCAAATTGAGCAAGTATGTATTATTTTATTTATGTTTTCTTGAAATTTGTTTTCGAACGTATTATATATTTCGGCAGTATTGGATGATTTCATATTTTTTATTATAATATTATCTAGATAAGATGCTTTCTTGCCTAATATTTCATTAATAGTCTCCCAGGTTTTTCTCATATCATGCTATATTCATACAATTGATCCTGAAAGAATCTTTTTCTTGCGGCTTTTGTAACATAGATATTTTTAGTGGTAACATTTCTAAAAGATTTATACTCAATTTCTCTTTGCTTACCTCCTGGTTAAACTAGCCATCTTTTATACAATTTGTCTCTATGTTTGCAGTGTTTCACTAGTTTATCAGTAATGCAAGGGCTTCTTGTTCTTTTTTTCGTTTTTTTGTTTTCAATTTGTGCCTTTAGATAAATGTCATTAAACGTGCATTTTAATTGTTCGTATATTTCATCAACATTATTTAAGCACAAAATATTTTCCCAGTTGGCGTCAATAATAAGTGCATTTGCACAATGCTGATTGACACATTTTCTCTTTTATTTGTTTTCATTTTTATTTTGTTTTTTTTCATGCAATTCTTCATATGAGAGCGTAGTGGTCCGAGTTGTCAGCTTTGACTATAGATAACAGAGTATCACTTTCTTTATATCAGATAAAAAAATGATACATGCTTGTGCTTGTTGTTTTGCGCGTGATGTCTACTCGCATGCTTTGGTTTGTGTTGTTGGTGTTTTGCATAGTAGTAGTAGAAGTAGTTAGTTTATTTTATCTTTTAAATTCTTACAAAATGTGGCTTAATAATAGTAAAAATTTAATTAGTTAATGCGGTTATAAGATTATAAGATTATATACATAGGCGCCGGAAGCTCATCTCAACTGAAGGGGCAGTATAACTAGGGGGCATAACATTTTTTTCACAATAAAAAATTTGTATTTATTTAAACCATTTTTTATTATATGAAAACTATAATTTAATGAAAAAAACATGTCATTGAAAGGTTTGTTCACGTACTTTACTTGTAGGGAGCAAGTCCGTATTAAGACTAGATGTCGCCCGGGGCAAAGAAAAATTTTTCCGCGTTTTATACATTCTCACGGAAAAACTTACGTAAACAAAGCACTTTCAGCTAACTTTGAATTTATTTTGATAGTTTATTTAATTTCTTATATTTCACCTGCGTATAAACTTTTTGTAATACTTTTTAGCGGGCATAACGAAATCGAATGCCACATTTTTTTGTATGAGCTCCTAAAATCAGATTAGACTAATTTGGGGAAGAGAAAAACGAATCTGGAGCTCGTTTTTCATTTTGAAACTTGGTTCATATGTTACAGGTGAAAATGTCAACTCCGCCTAAAGGCGAAAATTGGGTATGGACACAAAAAATAAGTAGAAACGTGTGATTTAGATATTTAATAATAAAAGGGGCAGTTCACAATGAAACACAAATGAAATAGTCATTTATCGAATAAAACGTTTAAGAAAATAATTAGTAAACTTATAATATGGTGGATAGTTGTTGAAAGCTTAAAAACATTTTTTTTGTCTGCAAATTACATGAATTCAAATTACATTTCACTCAAACAGTTTGTAATTCTGATTAGAACCAGACATTTTAAACATTTTTCCCCGAATTTATCAGGAAATTCACACCAAAGTATTTTTCGCTTTCGATGGTATGGTATCATTATTTCGCGGCAATAAACCAACGCAGGTTGAAAGCAGCCGTATGTTTTTGTGCCGAGCCACAAAACATTGCTTATTTCAATACAAAACACTGTATTCAATACAAAACACTGTATTGACAAATTCTTCAGCACATACACGCTCAACTTTTTCAAAAACACTGTATTGACAAATTCTGACAAAACACTGTACTGACAAAACACTGTATTGACAAATTCTTCAGCACATACACGCTCAACTTTTTCAAATCAAGTGCGGCATCAGACCGTAGAGTTTTATGTTTGATACGAGACTTGGTCGCACCATTCCCAAACTGTAAGTGCCATGATATTTCAAATAAAGCATCAAACCAACAAACGTGTAAAATTTGTGAAATAAATATAATTGGAATAAGCATGTGCTTTGATAATCGAACAATGACATAGGATGCAGCTCCAAGATCGGGGCAGTTTTCAAGAACTACATTTCGCCAGCGCCTGAATAAATTTCAAATGTATAAGAAAAGCCTTAAAGGTATCGCATAGCGAGAATAACTTCGATCCCCACTTGTTTCGTTTGGCCTTGCATTTTCGTAGGACACATTTACTCGTCAACACTAAGATGCTGACGTATTGGAATCGAATCAAATCTTCCGTTGAAGTGTGAGATCACAGGTCTCATTTTGAGCAATCGATCGTAGGCAGGTGCATCTTTCTCAAGAGCCAAACGATTACTATAGTTATTATTATGCAGATTAATTCGTAGCTGTTCGGTTGTAGCTATTAACGCTGCAAGTAGAATCCTTTAGGAAACCTAATGTGTTCAATCTCGGATTTGTTGATATTAAAAACATTGAAATAAAAATAAAAGGGTCGGTGAGAGGTTTGGATTTTTAATATGTTTAAGTTTATTTGTCTAACCAGCTTTAAGCTTTAATAATAAGAGTGCTTAATACTTAGCAGATAGAAATAAGGTAGCTTCGTTATTAATATCGTATAAAGGAAAATTAGAATTAATAAGAACAAGATAGGATTTTTAGAACAGCCTGTAGCGCCATCTAGTAAGAACTAGTAATTACAATTAACAGATGGCGAGTCATTGTTTGTCGAATGGATCAAAACAGTATTTTCCCCAAAATGCCAAACTTTCAGTTAGCAAAAAACCAAGATAAAAAATAAGATACCACAGAATTTGCGTTACTCCAATGCGTCTGTTTTGAGTCTAATTAAAATATCCTTTGTCAAGCTTTGATCAACTAAAAACCAAAAACTGAAGCAAATAAAATTATCGAATCTGATAATTTGCGAAATCGTATGTGTTTTGAAAGTTTGTCAACAAACTTGTTTGTAAAAAGATAATTGAAACATTGATATAGTGTGTTCAAAACATTCAAAGGACCCTAAAAAACTAGTTAATTTATAGGTAGCTTGAGGTCCTTCTTTTTCCAAATGATTTATTTCAATTCAGATCAATCATTTCTTATATCGCTTGCAATTCTATCGATGAACCAGCATAATAAAGCAGCTGGGCCATCCTTTTCTTCTTTCAATTCAATTAGTTTTTGGTTTTTAAGGGAGGAAGAACGGGGGGTAAGGGTTTTAGCTTAAAAAAAACACTTTTTTTTAAAGTATGGATTGAGCAAATCTATTCAAACCTTTTGTATATTATTCACTTTTAACAATATTCTGTAATTTTTTTTCATGCGGAAATATTAAAAAACAAGCCGGTGACAGAGCTTGCCCCAATACGTCTTAGGAAAATAACAATTTGCGGTGTTCACAATATTTCGGTCGGAAATTATCTGAAATCAAAAACCATTAAAATTTAGTCAAAGTATCATTAAATCCTCACCCCAAAGTTCTATGATTATGTTTTTTTCATTTATATATTTGTGGTGGCCATCTTAAGTCTAAACGGCTATTTTCCATGAAAAATTCCACAATTTTGTGGGTGGGAAACCCCCTAATGTAAAAAAATTTTAATTAAACGATGAGGGGAGGTATTTTATGTGTCGAAAATGTGTGCCAAGTTTGAAATGAATCGGTCAAGTACTTTTCAAATGGCAGTGAACACGGACTTTAAATTTGACACAATATTCTTTATTTTATTCATATAAAGAAATGGTAAAAAATTAGAAAATGCCTTACCCCATTAAGTCTTTTGCATTTATTTTTATTTTTAATCCTTAAGGCAAATTCATGCGCATTCAACAGTTAATGCCTAGGTCGGGCGTTTTGCTCGTACGAAATCATTTATAATGTCCTTATAAGTTAGTTTTTGTACTAGATAAATGCCCCTAAATTTGTTTTAATTCGTTTTAATGTAGAAAATAAGCTTTCTTCTGAACTGTTTGAAGTAGAAATACTAAAATATTAGACGGAGAGCCAGCGCTTTAAAAACTGTTTTCATTTAAAAAGGTTGATTTTCTTTGGAATTGATCATGGCATAATAATTTACAAGGTAGCCCTGACAACTACCTTTTTTCTCACGAGCGGCGATCGGGCGGGTTATATATGCTATCAAACATGTCAAGTTTTGCATACTAATTATTTGGATTTAAAAAAGCTGAAAATTGTTATATAGAATGTATATTGTCATGGGCACCTTAGCGCAGCTTATTGTAGACCGACCTTTATAGCCTTTTTACGCTTTCCTGAAAATGTTTTTTATTGAATTTTCTGCCATACAACGATATTCTTGACAGTTTGACAGTTCGGTCGCATGAGATGCCAAATTGAGTCGATTTTACATCTACGTAACTATCTCCGTTCATGCACGGTAAAAGTACATTTTTATTCTCCGAGGTTGAAATTACACCAAACGGTAGCCAAATAAATTTCGAGCAGCGACATCTGGCTGTCAGTTGAGATTATATAGCATCGAAAAGCTTCGGCGAATAATTCATACCGTTTGGCCTTTTAGCCTATCTCGGCTTACCTTCTAAAATGGAATGCTCGTGTATGTATTTCTCAGCCAATCACGACCAAGCTTCTAAACGATCATAAGTTTTGGTTCGTGGCGTGATTCGAGCGGGACTCGAAGCTTTGTCGGTGACTGTAGGTTTTTATGGACGAAAACACGGCGTCCGACAATTTCCCGTGTAAAAGCTTACTAACGGGTACAAATTTGGCACCATTGGCCAGAATTGTTTAAAAAAAAATACACCCCTGGGTACACGTTGCGCAAGCAGCGAAGATAGAATATTGGGCATTAGTTGTTTGATAGTTGCCAAGAAGACGAGTGTGCGTTGTTCGTTCCGTCGCAAGTCAAAAATAAAATTCGTGAAAATTTGACGCTACGATCAATTTTCACACAATATATTATTCACAATATAATGCAAAAATACATGTTGATACTATATCTAAACGCCGGGCTATTACCCAAAACTAATCAGTAGATTAAAATAATATGGAGCTATAGGAAAATTTTCAGTTCTACAGACTTTCATTCACCACTGTCTTTGCTTCGCAGTAAACAGTATTAAATGAGGTTTTAAGAAAAATAAAAATCCAGCTGTTTGTTTAATGCAACCGGAATAAAAAAAATTTAATACCACCGAGCTATATTTAGTAATTAATTCAATCAGGCTTGATCATTATTTTTTTTTTTTTTTTTTTTTAGAAATAACTTAAGACCGTACTTAAAATTGAGTGCAGGAAATACCGATCGAACGTACGTTGTTTTTTTTTTTTTTTGTCTGTGGTAAGTAACGATATCGCGAATTGTTTATACCTGTTTGCATATAATTTATTCTCACAAGCTGACATACAATTGATATAAGAGATGTTTTTTTTTTTTAAATTATTGTGAATAAAAAAAAATGTATTGTTTTTTACTATGCGTAATAGACAGGCATGTAGACTTTATGTATGCTAGTTCTTTGCGGTATTAGTCTAATCTATCATGTAAGTCCCAACTGAAAGTCTAACGATGGTTTATAAGGGATGGCAATTACCGTGGTGTGCCGAAAGTTTAGCCTGTCAATCTACCCTCAAAAAACTATATTACCATATATAATTCATGACTATATACATACATACATGTTAAAAATACAAAATCGTGCCAAAAACCTGTATCCACTTGGCCTGTTTTTTTTTTCGTTTGTTGTTTTCTTTGTTTCATTCCTGGTGTTTTCTTTTCCTTCTCCTTGGCTTGTCCCTGTCGCCTGTGGTTGTTGTTGTTTGAATTGCTTGTGGATGTAAGCGATGGAGTTGTTGCAGAGCCTGAGTGTGATGATGTTGTTGTTGTTGTTGTTGCTTGCTTGTTGTTGTTGTGGGTGGTTTAGCTGACGTTCAAAATGACGCTGGCTGTAGGTTTTGCTGCTGAGGTGAGAAAACGTTTAGCCCAACTGGGATATTGGCTAACACAGAGGCTTGCTGTTGTTGTTGCTTGCTTGTTTTGGCGGCACAACAACAACAACAACAACGCTCGTTTCGTTCGTTGATGCTGCACTTACACGTTTTGACTTCTCGCCGTAGTTGTTGTTGCTCGTTCTGCTAGTATTGCTGGTATTACTTGCAACGATAATTCGTTCAGTTGATGTTTCAACAATTTGCGACAATTGCTGACGTGTTTTTTTCTTTGCCTTTGATAGCCACTACTTGTAGGGTCGTCAATATATTTAACAGCGTTTCTAACTCTTTGTTGTTCGTTGTCGTTGTTGCTGCTACATTTTGCTGTAGTTGGTGTTGATGGTGGTCATTGGGGCTGAAGATGTGGAGAATTATGTAGTGGTTGTGAGTGATGCGAATTGTTGGTGATAGCGTTGTTTCTTGTTGTTGTTGCTGCTGGCACGTTTTTTGGGCACTTGCTATCTAAAGTGGCCAACTAAACTGGGTAATGGCGCTGATTCAGAGTTATAGTTAGCCCCTTCCTTCCATGCAAAAACAATATAATATAAAATTAATAAAAATTATCGAAATTCTTAATAATTGCTTACTCCAAATTTCGCAAACAATTATTAAGAATTCTGGTTGACCAATTTCCGGTCGCACAGTAAATTACGGCATAATCAATATTCTTAATAATTCTTTGCTCCAAATGTCGCAAATAATTATTAAGAATTCTGTCTGACCAACTTCCGTTCACACAGTATGCTTTAGAAAAGCTTTGATTGCACTTTTCACTTGAACCTATTTTGGCAGCGCTGACCAACGCAGCGCAACACACACACAAATTCATAGATACATGCAGGCACGGCAAAAACTTGCTTTAAAAACAAATGTTGTAATAATTTTAAGTTAGTTGATTGACAGCTCAAGGAAAATAAAGTAATATTTTAAACTATTTAAAATTGGGTTTTTTTTCCATTTTCGAACAATTCGAAAAATTAACTGGCGACGAGGATGGGATACTCGGATGTATTCCTAGTGTAATACAGCGTATATTAATACTTAGCCGGGTATCGCGAACGAATAAAAAAGAAACTATTTCTATTAAGTGAGTGAACTAATTGGAAAAAAATAGAAACTATTTCTATAAAATTAGTGAATTAAAATAGAAACTATTTCTATAAAATTAGTGAATTAAACTAGGAACTATTTCTATAAAGTGAGTAAACTAACTGAAAAAAATAAATAGATTAGTGAACTGAATAAATAGAAACCATTTCTATTAAAATTGTGATCTAAACTACAGAGAAATAATTTAACTTGTGAACTAAAATAAATATAAACTATTTGTGAAAAAGAAATTTTATTGGAAGCCACTTCTCAAACAAAATTCCGTAATTGACTCAAGAAACTCGAATTGTTTATGCAGAATAACAGTTAGAAAAAAAAAGTGTCAAAACCAATATTTTAAACACTCAAGCCAAATAAAACAAAAAGTGAAACAAACCAAGCTTACAAAATTTTCTTTGCACGAACAAAACTCAAATCCTGAAAATACTAAAAACGAAAATCAACATTTTAACAACCAGATCAGCGAAGTACACCGAAGTGCGAAAAAACAAGAAGAACAGCGAAGAAGACATCTTAAACATCCTCTCTTCTAACTACTCCAACGCTAACAAACTCCATCATCAACAACGAAGTCACCGTAGTAAGAACCTTCATATTTTTATATTTTAAGTCCAAAATTATATATCACATATTTTATATTACAAATACATTATAAATTAATTAAGAATATAAAAAAAAGTAAATGGAAGATTATTATATAACCCAGGCTGAATTATATTCTTATGGCAGACAAGCAGATATTAATAGAGAATTAGCAGATTTCATTAAACAAATCAAAAAAGAGGCCAAAAATAAATACAAATTAAACAAATTGAAAAACGCTGTTACAATTTTTCCCATGAGATTTTAAACAAATCTCAATTTTTCAAATTTTTTTTTATTATTTTTGCACTGTTATATGGAAGACAATTTTGACGTATTATATAGGGCAATTGAGGGTGTTCAACAAGCAATAGACAATCAAAGAGAAATTTTAACAAGAGAAGATTCAGGAAATATAAACATGACAGCCTCATTAACAATTGACCCTCTCAAATACCTTGATAGACTCCCTAAGTATAGTGGAAATACAAACGATCTACCAACATTCATCACACTAATCGACCGAATCCACCCCTTACTGACGAGATATGACACTTTAGCACAGAGCATCTTTTCAGATAAAATAAAATCAAAATTAACAGGAAAAGCAAAAGAAGCAATAGAAATAGATAACAATGCTATATCCTCGAAAGACATAAAAACGATACTTTTAAATAACTTTTCCGACCGAAAATCGATAGACGAACTCTTTAATGACTTGAGAGGAACGAATTTTAAAAATAATAGCTTTATAATGACCTAAAGTTCATTCTAAGGCGACTCAATATAAAGACTAAAACAGAACTGTCAACAGCTACCACTGAAGAAGAAATCGAACAAACCGTTAACCTTAACATAAAAGCTGCGCTTCAAACATTCAGAGCAAAACTACCAGAGCCTATGAGGTCAATCTTATATTGCAGAGATCCTAAAACTTTAGAGCAAGCAATAGGCATATTACATGAAGCAAACTATGCTTATTACAACCCATTTAAATCAGAAAATAGACCGATTAGAAGAACCAATGAACACACAACTAGACCAACAGATCGATATAACAACAATCGACAAAACAAAGATGAATATAATTACAGAAATAATACGACTAACCGTAGCAATTACAACAATAACTACTCAAACAATCCTAACAATACAAACATTTATCACAATAACCGCTTTAACAATCAACCAAATAATAATTATAACCGCTTTAACAATCAACCAAATAATATTTATAGCCGCAATAACCGTTACAATAATGAATCAGGTAACTCGTATAATTATAACCGAAACAGTGCAAGCGGCTTCCACAATAACAATAATAACAATTATAACAACAACAATTACAACAATAATAGTTATAACAACGAAAGAAATAGAAACCAGGCTAGAATTAATTATCCCCCTCAACAAGCGGTGGAACCAATGGAAATCGGAAAAATTGAAACCAGTTCTATAGCCCAAAATTTTCGTTTACCGGCCTCAAAAACAATTTACCACATATAGAAATAGAAACGAAGTTAGGTGTGTTAAAATTAATAATAGATTCGGGAGCGACCCAATCTATAATCAACCCTGGATTATGCGATCCAAAGTGGAATGTACCCACAGGGCCAATGAATTTAAAGGGTGATTTTTTAAGAGCTTGATAACTTTTTTTTTAAAAAAAACGCATAAAATTTGCAAAATCTCATCGGTTCTTTATTTGAAACGTTAGATTGGTCCATGACATTTACTTTTTGAAGATAATTTCATTTAAATGTTGACCGCGGCTGCGTCTTAGGTGGTCCATTCGGAAAGTCCAATTTTGGGCAACTTTTTCGAGCATTTTTTTTGTTGCCAAAAATGGAAGAACTGAACTTGGTTGACATGTGGTTTCAACAAGATGGCGCTACATGCCACACAGCTCGCGATTCTATGGCCATTTTGAGGGAAAACTTCGGAGAACAATTAATCTCAAGAAATGGACCGGTAAGTTGGCCACCAAGATCATGCAATTTGACGCCTTTAGACTATTTTTTGTGGGGCTACGTCAAGTCTAAAGTCTACAGAAATAAGCCAGCAACTATTCCAGCTTTGGAAGACAACATTTCCGAAGAAATTCGGGCTATTCCGGCCGAAATGCTCGAAAAAGTTGCCCAAAATTGGACTTTCCGAATGGACCACCTAAGACGCAGCCGCGGTCAACATTTAAATGAAATTATCTTCAAAAAGTAAATGTCATGGACCAATCTAACGTTTCAAATAAAGAACCGATGAGATTTTGCAAATTTTATGCGTTTTTTTTAAAAAAAAAGTTATCAAGCTCTTAAAAAATCACCCTTTACAAACACTAAAACACACAATAGAAGTTAACGAAAGGGTAGCTATCCCTTGCTTTAAAGAATTCGGTAAAATAGACGAAAAATTTGATTTTTTCGTAAGTAAATTTCATAATATGTAAGATGGTATAATTGGAAACAACATATTGATCCCCTTAAAAGGCGTTATCAATTTTAAAGAGAATAAACTGTTTATAGGTGAAAAAGAATTAGAACTAAAATTTTTAACAAATACGGATAACAAATACTGTTTCACAGACAAAGGAACTTACGAGATTGAGGTTCCAGTAACAAATAAAGAAGGTTTAGTTTACCCGACAATGATATAATACTAATAAAAGGCGTATACGACGCACATGATCATAAAATAAAAGCCAAACTACTAATTAAAACCGACGGAGTAAAAAACGTCGTAGTACATAAACAAGAATGCATTCAAGTTACGGACGAAAATTTCTGCATATATACATTTGACGAAAACGATAGAAACTTGACAATAAAACATAACATTTAAAACTCCCTTTACGTACACTACAAAAAAAAAGAAAAATATAAACTTTCATAAAATCTAAGCAGTATCGAAACTACACTATATAAAAAAAAAATTTTTAATGGAAAACTTAGAAGAATACTAACATAAGCGACACTACAAATACTTAATTGAGGTTAGATTAAATAAAAACCCAAAGTTTCGCATGGACCGTATTAAATGTCCCATTGTTTGTGAGTTTTTTTTATTTTTTTTCGTAAACTCCTATGTAACAAACTCACTTGTACACATTTCTTTTCAATACCCCTATTATTAGCACTATTTAATTTTCCCGTTTATTAAAACGAAGCCTACTGGAGACTATAATAACTAGAGAAAAAAAAAATTATTTTAATAATGTTAAGCTAAATATTAGTATTTATTTAAATCTTTATCGTGACAGAATATAAGTAATCACAATATTTTGCTTATCCTAGCTACATTCTGTGCGAATTAGTTACTATACGCATATAAGAGAGAAAAAGAAAAAAAAAACATGAGGGAAATAAAACTTTAAACAAAGAAACTTCTTTGTAACCACAGATTTTCAAAATAACTATGAAGCTGCAAATCCATATCTAAGTAACGGGACTAAAGACTACGACGGATATCAACAAAATCCCAACGATTTTGAAAGCGGATATCAATATCCAGACTCTGAAGCAAATGCATACGGCGAGCCTCAGCAGAACTTTTATTACAACGACCCTAGTGACATATTTTCACCACACATGAACGAAATAAAACAAGCAACTTCTGATACTTTGCAAGGAAATCAGAGCGCTAGTTCAACTCCAGAAACACGATATTTTGACTCTATTCCCAAACAATTAGATAATATTAATTTTTCGTCTTCACTTCCTTATTATGAATTTGTCACTAGAAGTGGAGACGTCCTTAATTTCCTAATATATACGTGATCGAATAAGAAATTTATTCAATCGAAAAGAGTACAAAATCCTGAAAAAAATCAAGAATCATTTTTCGTTAATTCGGTAGCGGGAAAAATTGAAGTTAATCATCATACAATTGCAAACATTTTAAAAAATTATTAAAATTAAATAATTAATATTTAATTATTTATTTAAAATAAATATTTTAAATAGAAAAAAAAATTTTCCCCAATTAAAATTTTTTATTGTACCTGGCCTAAGGTCTTTCGATGGCATAAAAGGTAATGACACATTAAAACAGGAGCTGTAATACATACAGATAAATATGTCATGACAATTCTACACAATTTAGTTATTCCCTTAAAACAACAGACTGCACAAGATGTGAATAACATCAACTTACGTGTCTT
The DNA here is from genome assembly GCA_914767935.1 of Coremacera marginata. Lineage (NCBI taxonomy): Eukaryota > Metazoa > Arthropoda > Insecta > Diptera > Sciomyzidae > Coremacera > Coremacera marginata. Next base: position 103,895,728 of record OU612045.1, read on the forward strand.
ACATTTAACAGAAAATCAGAAAGAAAAGCTAGTTAATTTAATTAAAAGCTGTCCACATTTGTTTTCCGATCCCAATAGAAGTTTGACATACACCACAGTAGTTAAAGGAAAAATTCGAACAACTAACGATACTCCCATTTATTCGAAGTCTTACCCGTACCATATGGCTTTAAAAGAAGAAGTAGAGAAGCAAGTCGAGGAACTTCCAGCGGATAGTATTATACGACCATCACGTTCACCATACAACTCCCCAGTATGGGTCGTCCCGAAAAAAATGGACGCATCAGGGGTGAAAAAATATCGCATGGTAATTGACTACCGTAAGCTCAATGATGCCACTATCCCTGACAGATATCCCTCTAAGAGAATGCGATATCGAAAAAACCGCATTTTCCGTTAATAATGGAAAATATGAGTTTCTCAGATTGCCGTTCGGATTAAAGAACGCCCCGGCTATTTTCTAGAGAACGTTAGACGATATACTTCGAAAGCATATTGGTAAGAGGTGCTATGTTTATATCGATGATATAATCATTTTTGCCAAAAATTTAGAAGAACACCTTGAAAATCTAAGAATTGTTATGAAGACACTTGAAGTTGCAAATATGAAAGTGCAGCTAGATAAGTGTTAGTTTTTAAGAAAAGATGTAGAATTCCTTGGAGTTGTGGTAGGGATAAATGGAATTAAAACGAATCCATCCAAAGTAGAAGCAATAGACAAGATGCCAGAACCAAGAACATTAAAAGAACTTTGCTCATTCCTCGGAATGTCGGGGTATTACAGGCGATTTATCAAGGATTATGCTAAAATCGCTAAAACCCTAACAAATCTTTTACGAGGGGAAGATGGACGAGTGTCCAAACATGCTTCCAAAAGTAAATTGATTATGATGAAAATGCAGTTGAGTCATTTAACAAAATCAAAAATGCATTAGTTTCGAAAGAAGTAACTCTTTCACATCCAAATTTTAAAAAAGAATTTGAATTGACCACAGGTGGCTCAAATTATGCGATAGGAGCTCTCCTTTCACAAAATGATAAGCCGATAACATTTATTTCAAGATCGCTATCAAAAACAGAGGAACATTATGCCACAAATGAAAAGGAATTGCTGGCAATAATTTGGTCGCTTAATTCACTCAGAAATTACCTGTACGGTTAAAAAAAATTAAAAATAGATCATCAACCACTTACCTATGCATTGAGTTCGAAAAATGCAAATAGCAAAATGAAAAGATGGAAGGCCATCTTAGAATAATACAGTTATCAGCAAATTTACAAACCTGGTAAGGCAAACGTGGTAGCTGATACTTTATCAAGAATACCAGTCGAAATTAATTCACTAACTCCTACAATTCATAGCGATGAAAGCTCCGGCCATAATTTGATAACTTGCGTTGAAACTGCAGTAAACGTTTTCAAAATTCGAATTATTCTTAAAATCGACGAAACTTCCACATACCAATTTAAAATGGCTTTTCCAGGAATCCATAGACATATAATTATAGAGCAACAATATACAGAAGAAAAACTTTTACAACTTTTAAAAAGATATTTAAATCCTTCGGTTGTAAATGGTATTCTCACAGAAGAAAGAATTATGGGAATGGGATACAGAATATTTATCCCCTTCATTTCTCCAGCTACAAAGTACGATATACCCAAAACTTTCGTTGAAGACATAACCAACGAACAGGAATAGGAAAATATAATTCTCGAAACTCATCCTCACGAAAGCTCACCGAAACCCTCTTGAAAATAAGTCCCAAATACTTGAAAAATACTATTTTCCCTCAATGATCAATAAAATAAAAACATAACGAAAATTAGCATGTAAGGAGTACAAGTACGAAATACATCCCAATCAAATTCAATTAGGTGAAACGCCAATAAGGTACATATAGATTTATTTCTGACAGAAAATAAAATAGTTATGACGGCACTGGACAAATTTACGAAATATGCTCTGACAAAAATTCTTAAAAGTATATCAATAGAAGACAGAAGACGACCACTTAGAGACGTAATATTTTCATTTGGAGTCCCTAAATCTATTATCATAGACAACGAACCATCTCTTAATTCAGCCTCAATGAAGTTCATGATGAACGATGAATTAGGTATCAATATTTACACATCGCCACCATACCGAAGTTAAGCTAACGAACAAGTTGAAAGATTTCATTCAACTTTGGTTGAAATAATGCGATGTCTTAAAGAAAATGGAATACAAAGAAATTTCGAAGAACTCTTGGAACGAGCTGTATCTGAATATAACCACTCAGTTACAGGGAAAAGTCAGTTACAGGCCAGTAGATTTATTTTTTGGAAGAAACGTGGGCCTTATGTCCGGATCATTATGAAAGAGTTAGAAATCTAAATATTGAAACACTACAAAAGAAACAAAAGAAAGATTTAGACTACCATAATAAAAATAAGCCCGATCCTAAACATTATCTACGAGGACAAATAATTTATGTCAAAAGAAATAGGCGACTAGGGACAAAACTTTCGAAAGCTTTTACCAAAGAAATAGTTAGGGAAAACCGAAATAGCACAGTCGTGACCGAGACCGGCAGAATAGTACACAAAAGTTTAATAAGGAACTAATAATGTTTTTTCTATCCTCCCACTTCTTACAGTTAATAATTTGTTTCTTTGCTTTATGCAAAGCCAATCTTCAAATATTGGATTATTCAAACACGCAACTGGTAACAATAGAGACTGGATTAGCCAAACTACAAGCAGGAACATTTAAAATCATTCACATCATAGACTTAAAGAAATACGAATCAATAACCTCGAGATAGTATTTAGAACTAAAATTAATACGAACCACACCTTATACCCATTTATTTCCAACGAGATTGAAGATATAAAAAACCATTTAAGCAGACGCAGTATAAACAGAAGTACCAAACGATCACTCGACTTTATCGGCAGTGCATGGAAGTGGATAGCTGGGAAACCAGACCACTCTGACCAAATAATTTTAACTGAAAAAATTAACAACGCTCTAGAAAATAACAATAAACAACTGATTATTAACAGAATTACAATAGACAAAATGAATGAAATTACTAACAGAACGAATACAATTTTAAAAGTGATTCAGGCAGACACAAAATACAGAAATAGCTACAAATGAGGAATCAATTATTTACATCATTAGCTTGCCGGAAACCAATACTGAATATTGTAAAAAAATTATCGTAAAACCAGTTAAAATTAAAACAAAAATTATCAAAATCAATTATGATTTAATATTGCAATGTGAACATCAAATTTATGGAATCAAAAATAATTGTAAGACATATAATAAATTATCTATTTGTTTGCATAGAAATGTAGTAGACTTAAGAAATTCAACATGCATTAAAAATTTACTAGCAATCCAAAAGTCATCCTGCCAATTAATTAACGACCAGCACATACCGGAAATAGAGAAATTTCAACAGAACTAATATTTTTAAATCAATTCAACGGATCTATCAAAATTAATAACGAAACAAGCATTCTAGAAGGGACATTCTTAATTAAACACCACAATGAAACCATACAGATCAAAAAAATAACTACGCACCGTTGCCTACTTTACTACAAGCGAAAATTTTATCAAGAGATACCGAAGAGGTACTTTAATTAGAAATAATGAAAGAATTGAATGTGAAGAACACCGAATTTATCGAATCATTAGATGTACGCAACAAGATATCATTAACATCATTCATTGTGGTAGCTAGCCTTATAGTATTATTTGGGATAATTATGACAATAAATCACATACGCAGAGAAACGAAAGATGAAAAAACCAATACAATAAACCTAAAAGAACAACACCCCCAACTTTCGGAATTGGCAATTGAGAAGCTTAACCAAATCTTTAACAGGTCAACCGAGGACGGTTGAAATTAGGAGGGGAAGAGTTAAGAACAAATAAATAACAAATTAGAGTAAAATTCCATTCCCACAAAATAGAATGCTGACGCAGTGTCTGCAGTTTCTACAGTCACGTATTCAAAAACAACGACAACGACAAATGCACAAATCTTCACATGCACAGATCTTCACATGAAATACGATCCGCTCATCCAGCTGGGCAATAGATAAATTTGGTTTGCTGTAAGTTAATTCTGTTAGAATAAGTAAGTGTTAAAATAGAATCAAAACAATAAAGTTGGCTTCGGCCTTTTTTTAAAAAGCACTCCAAGTGTAAAAAAGTTTACATACATACAAACTCGCTGTATGCCAACCACTAATCGCAGAAGAATGGTTATGATACCAAATAAAAGATCAAAATTCTTTAAGTCTACATCCCTGAAAAATTTTAAAATAAGTTTTGTCCCATAATTGCATGGTAATTGCAATTTATACTTTTAAGTGAATTTGTGCGTTTTTTGCTCGTAGAATCTAAACAAATTACTTAACCACTGTTTGGATAAGTACGATTTAAGTACCAAATGAAAGGTCAAGGGTTAACCTTTAAATCTGTATCCTTGGAAAAATTTTCAAAATTAGGTTTGGCTCACACACACCCCGCCTCAAGTGGTCAAAAGGTTCACTGCTGTGACGACAAAATCGGCAAATGTACATCGCTTCTTTATCACTTCGATATGAAAACTTCGTTGAATTTAAAATCGTAGCTGCTTCACTGCCCGAGTTATTGGCTGAATACATTTATACCCCCACGCGCACTACGTACTGATATATTAACTCTGTCAATATGTTTCTACCGTAGGTATAGAAAAGTATATATATTCTTGATCAGCATTAACTTTTAAGTCGCATTAACAATGTGCAATTGTCTGATTGTCTGTCCGCCTATCTGTCCTTCTATATGTCTGTGATCACGATTGCAGCCGTCATTTTTGAACAAGCATAATGAAATTCAGAATATAAGGATATATTTTAAAAATAAGGATCAAAATCAGAAGTGAGCCAAATCAAATGAAAACCCCGCCTTCCTGCCATACAAAGTGACGTCATCAAAATAGCAAAACTTTCATAAATTCCTCAAAAATGCATGTTTTGAAATGATATTTTACACATAAGCTTTGATATTTAATAACAGTAGATCTTTATATGCAGTTGTGTATAATTAATATTATAGCCTTAAATATTGGCAAAGTTATAGTTGAAAGCACTAATGATTCCCCGGAAATCATTTCGAATTCGGAAATTATGACGCAATAGCGAAGCCAGAATCTCGTTTTGTTGTTTATTGGGTATATATCAGGGCTATTAGTTTCGCTCACGTTTTTAACCCGCTCACTCTTTTCAAAAACTTGAGCACACTCAGAATGCCGCTCAGAATGTAAGCTCATAAAAAGTGAGCTATTAACAGTCTTGGTATATATATTGGTGATCACAGACATATAGAAGGACAGACAGGCAGACAGACAAACAGATAGACGGGCATGATTAAAGCGACTAAGACCTTTTCCACACTTGGTCAACGCAACTCCAACTCAAGTTGCTAGCCTGTGTATTTATACCGGAACCTTCCGATTAAGCAACTTGCGCACAACAAGTTCTCGACATGTTCTACGCGGCTTTCCGCAATTTTTTTTGTGAATTCAATTATTTGTAGTGCGGTATGCTATATATTAATCAACATGAATAAGTTCATTAATTAGTTCCTTTTTTTTAATAATAGAATCTAGAAGAAATAGTTTGCAGTATAAATGAGCAAGGGTAGAGTATTAAATTAGTGTAAGAAGCACGACTTTTGAAGCAAGTCTGAAAGTATTCGGTTTATAATGGCATTGCTTTCAACTTTTTCGCTGTTGCGTTGAAGTTGCGTTGGAATTGCGTTGACCAAGTGTGGAACACGCCTAAGGTGTTGATGAATATATGAATTGAAAATATATAGGTATACTTTTCTATACCTGTCACGGCTTCTTATGAGTGTAACAAACGGATTGACAGAATTAATAAGTATATCAGTACGTAGCGCGCGTTGGGGTATAAATGTATTTAGCCAATAACTGGGACAGCGAAGTAGCTACGATTTTAATTTCAACGAAGTTTTCATATCGAAGTGATGAAGAATCGTTGTACATTTGCCGATTTTGTCGTCACAGCAGTGAACCTTTTGACCACTTGAGGCGGTGTGTAAGACACACCTTATTTTGAAAATTTTTGCAAGGATACAGATATAAAGGTTGACCCTTGCCCTTTAATTTAGTACTTAAATCGTGCTTATCCAAGCAGTGGTTTGAACACTACGACCACAAAAACCCACAAATTCACTTAAAAGTATAAATTGCAATTAACATGCAATTATGGGACAAGATAGACTTAAAGGATTAGACTTAAGGGCTGACTTTTGACCTTTCATTTCGTATCACAACCGTTCTTCTGCGATTAATGGTTTGCATACAGCGAGTTTGTATGTATGTACATCCTTGTCTGAGCTTGTATGGTGCTGCACATACATTGTGGCTGACTGACCAGCTCTGTTCCGACATTGAACTGACTGACTGTCATAACTGTTATTTATATGCAATACACAATCTGTATAACAATTTTCAGCCTTTTTAAATCCAAATAATAACTATGCAAAACTTGACATGTTTGATAGCATATATGACCCGCCTGTTCTACAGTTCGCTTGACTGACCGTGTCTGTGTGTGTACAAAACTACGATAATCAATTCCAAAAAAAATTAACCTTTTTATATAAAAACAGTTTTTAAAGCGCTGGCTCCTACAGGTATGCTACACAGGCCAGTATACTGGCCCTCTAGTTCGAAAAACTCAATACATTCACACTTTTTTACAAATACACTCACACTGGATTCACTTTCACGGCACTTTCATCGCTACTAGCAACGAAATTTCAGAGCCAGTCGATTTTGACAGCAGCGGCTAGTGTATGTCAAAAAGGGGGATATCAGTGTTGTTTTTAATTACTTTTGATGGATTCATTTCGGTTTTCCCTCAATTTCGTACTTTATTACGGGTTTTCCTCGATACCATACAGGAAGCAACACTGATAACTTGTTTACATTTACAAAACATATAAGACAAATGTGAAAAGTTGTAAATAGAAGTGAAAAATATACAATTCTATATACAACAAATATACAAAAAAATATATAATGGAAAGAAAATTAACTCAAAAACAAATCATTAAATTAAATTGATTCAAAGCAGCGAGAACCTTCGCATACGATGAAATTTTTTTAATGAACTTTCACGAGCATGTGTAGCACCTCTTGCATGAAAGTTCGAAATTCTTCGAATCATTCGAACAGTACACGTATTCTTTCGCACTTTCACTGTCACTGGCCTGTGTAACTGGCCTGTTAGTCTTTAAGCTTCAAAGCGTACAGCGAAAGTCTCAAAATATCTAAGCGTCGACTCTAACCCCGAAACTATTAGGCTTGTATTTTGAAAGAACAATTTTGATGGAAGAGTTGCAAGGAAAAAGCCCTTCATTAATGAAGTGAACAAAAATAAAGAGAATACATTTTTCAAAAACCTATGAAGATAAAGATTTCGAGTATTGGAGCCATATTTTATTTTCGGATGAGAGTAAATATAATATGTTTCAATCGGATGGTCATTCTTATGCATGAAGAAAACATAAAGAAGAGCTGCAGAAGAAGAACTTACCCCGTGCTTAACATGGTGGTGATTTCGTAATGGTCTTGGGCTTCATGTCTGTGGTTGGACCCGGAAACTTGTGCTTCGTACAAGGTGTAATGAACAACAAGTAATACATAACCACTTAAAAATAAAATTGGGCCCAGAGTACTGAGAAGTTGGGCATAAAGACAGTTTTTATTTTTATAAAGACAACTGCCCTAAGCACAAAGCACTTTATGTGCGCTATGGCTTATGTATAATTGACCAAAATTGCCTGAAACTCCTTCATAATCACTCAATATTAACGCAACTGAACATTTCTGGGCTAACTTTGAAAATCAATTTGAAATTCATACCATTAGAAACAAAATTAACTTTGAAACTGCACTTAAAGAAGAGTGGTCTAAAAAATATCCTCTGGTCTGCAGTCAATGTCAAAACTCCAAAAGTTCTGAGGAATAAAAAGGGTTTGCCGACAACATATAGGCTTTATATTTTTCATTAATAAAATTATTTATAACTACCATTAAATATACATGCCCGAGTTAATTTTTGTTATGGATTTTCTTCTTGAACTATACATTTATTAAATTTTTTAAAAGTATATTTGAGTACCTAAATTAAAAAAATAATATAATAAAAAATTTGTGGTCCCTTAACTTTATTTTTTCATGTATATTGTCATTATTCGTGTTCCCTACTTCTTTGTTAAGCCACTGTATGTATGTATATTGTGCTTATTGTTTATATTGAGCTTGTTTTTAACGTGCACGTTTTTTATTTATGTTGTACTCAATTTATTGTGCTAGGATTTGTTCAATAAAAATGACTTCTTATCTCATATAGATATATATTTTCCACTGTAAGAAGTGCTGAGTTTTATTCACAAAAGTATGCATATGGAAAGGTAAGGTCGTTCGAGGTGGTGAGATGAGCTACGAATCCTGAACAAGAAGCTCGGTAAATTTCCTTTCAAGAGCTTATACAGTTAATTTGTTGATTTTTTTATAGTTGTCAACTTCTTATTCACTGTAAAGTATTTTAGTGTCTTTTTAGTGCACCTTGTTATTACACTGACATTAAAAGGCTATTATAAAGTATTAGTTTTAATAAAAAAAAATATAAAATTACCTGAACAACACTGGGGTATTTTGTTTTACAAATATAATTTTAAAGATACACTTAATCCATGTGCCTTCACAGCATGGCAGAATTCTAACGTAGGGCCGAGTCGCTTAGTGCCCTCACGCGTCAACGAATAGTGAATAACGAGAATGCCGGCTAGTTGTCAGACGACGAATTTCGTAGAAACTGCAAACGAAGTAAATAAATAATGTTTCCAAGTTGTAAACTGTGTTGTCGCGTGTGTTAAATTTGTGATAATTTGAGTGAAAATATTATAAAAACAATGTAATAAAAACTATAAAATGTGCAAGAATCTTAAAAATGCAAGAAAACTTGTAGCAATTCTAACCTTAAATCAACTGCGAAACGTGAGCATAAAGAAACTTTAGATGAACAGCTGATTTTGACAACTAGCCGGCATTTTCTCTGCCATCTACTTCATTCTTCTCCGATTCGACCCTACCTTATAGTTCTACCATGCTTCACAGTACAGCTTCTTATGGTTCTCTGTATGTAAATTAGAAAAAAACAATCTGTTACCTGTTTCAGCATTTTCTTCGGCCATTTCGGGAACATCATTTAGATCCAACATCTATAACAAGACATGATTTTATTGAAACAAACGGAGACAATTTTATGTTGAGCATACCAATACAAGCATTTTTAGCTTACAACTTTTATATGAAATCACAAAACGAAATTAGACAAGAATCTGGTTGGATATCTTTCTTATATTTATGTACAATATTTGTTGCAATAACAAATCAGGTAAGTACAGATTTTAAAAGATATAGTGTATTTTATTTGTATTTATTTTTTTACTTTTGAATAACAAGCACAACAAAGTTAAATAACCTCTTGTGACAGTACTGGCAACATAGAAGTACAAGCAATTTATAGCATTTATAACTTATACATAATATAACATTTAAAATAATTGGATTTAAATATTTAGAAAACTACAATGTCTAAAAAGGAAAGAAATGTTTAAACAAATAATATTTTTAGCTTAACATAGAGCCGAAAGAAACACCCTACCTATTTATCATTATTCTTATTACAACGAAGAAAAATGCAAAGCTAATTTATTTTTAAATTGCACAGCGTTATTGTTAGATCTTAAATTATTAGGAAGCGCGTTATTATTAGGAGGCAATTCGGTTGTTATCCTTCCTGTCTTGGAGGCGAATCCCACTACTAGCAGCCTTGATGCTGAGAGTAGTGCAGATTAACCTCCACCACTCAAAGGCTGCGTCCGCCAGTCTCATCCTCCGGAGAAGACGTCGTCCTGAACCAGGAGCCGTCGATAGTCTGCGGCCTGGTGTGCGGACTCAGGACTCCAAATTACACCCTATTGTACACCAAATCTCAAGGTAAGCTAAGAGCGTGTATTGTAATAAAAAATAACCTGAGTGCATTTACTCTCTCTAATTTCAGCAACAAGGACACCGTGGCCATAAGCGTCGAGATAGGTCAAATTAGTTTGTGTTGTGGCGATCTTCATTTTTAATTTTTGAAATACTTTGCTTAATTTTTATCAGCATTTTATTTCTCTAAAAAAAAAACTTTTTTTGAATTTGAATTTTGAAGAATTAATATTTTTTCACTTTTCTAAAATTTTTTCTTTTCCTGTAATATAAATAAATTTTAAATAAAACTAAATAGTTCTTGTTTCATTTAGTTCGAACTATATTGGTGACCCACGAATATTACACGCATAATGTCTCTTACGCATTCGCCACCACGTTCTGCACGCGCTGCAGAACAAAGTCAAAGTTTCCAAGACAATGTTGCACCAAGCCATTCACCACGTCATGCGGAATCAGTACAAGGAGATAAAACACACATCGGAGCTATTGGCATTTGCAAAATCCCTCCTTTTTGGAAAACCAATCCACAGTTATAGTTTGCGCAGGTGGAAACAATATGTAGAGAACAACGGATTACTCGCGGTGATACAAAATTTGATCACATCCTTTGCAGTTTGGATTCGGTGACATTGGAATTCGTTAGTGATTTAATAATCTCACCACCATCAGATATGGGTGCAGGTATGAAGCGTTAAAAAAGAAACTTATTGATGCAGAGTTCACTGAAAAAAAGCTGCATCGACTTTTAACAGGACACTCAATTGGAGATCAAAAACCATCGCATTTTTTACAATTTATGCGGAATTCTGGATCTGGTCAGGTGAGTGAGTCAGTTTTAAAAACGTTATTTTTGGAGCAAGTGCCTGAAAACGCCCGAGCAATTTTAGTAGGAAATAAAGGCACTCTCGACGAAATTGCAGAGCAAGCCGACAAAATACTTGAACAGCTCTCTCCGTCAATCTCAGAAGTTTCAGACTCCTCATTTGCAACCATTTTGGATAAAATTGATGCTCTTGAAAAACGTTTTGACAATTTTCGAACTAGATCTCCAACCCGAGAAGATTTGTCAAAAAAACGTCGAAATAATAGCCGTAGACGATCAAGGTGCCGTATAGTTAATAAGTAATAGTGTTGGTACCACAATAATTTTAATAATTTAAAAAGAAATGTGTTTTTCCTTGTACGTTTTCAAAAAACTAAATTTTTTTTCGAAACTAGCGGCATCCGAAAATATTTCAATTAATTCTTGCCGCCTTTTTATTAAAGATCGTCAATCCAGACATAAATTCTTAATTGACACCGGTGCAGACGTGTCAGTCTTGCCAAAAACCATGTTCGTTTCTTTTAAACCACCTTAATTCGCAACAGAAGGAGCGAATGTGCCTGTAAATCTCTTTGCAGCGAATGGTATCAAAATCCAAACATTCGAGACGGTGGTTTTAGAACTAGATCTTGGTCTACGCCGAAAACTTAAATGGAGATTTGTGGTAGCTGATGTTACTAAAGCAATAATTGGGTCAGATTTTTTAATTCATTTCCATTTGCTTCCTGACCCAAAAAACAAACACCTTGTTGATGGTAAAACACTCATCAGGTCAAAAGTCATCAGGTCAAAAGTACAAGTAACGCAAGAACCCTCCCTTGGAATCACTGTTGTTTTGAAGAACAACTCACCATTCACTAACTTTTTGCCAGAATTCCAGACATTTATAGAGTGTCTAATATTCTTCAGAGATTGCCAGAACACACCATATATCACCACATTGAGACAAGCGGACCACCTCGTCATGCCAAATGCAGACGTTTAGATATCGACAAACTGACTGCCGCGAAAAAGGATTTCGAGTACATGCTAGAGGTTGGCATTATTCGACCATCTAAGTCTCAATGGTCCAGTGCACTAAACATGGTACCCAAAAAGAATGGCGAATGGCGTTGTTGTGGGGACTATCGTGCACTGAACAAACTCACAGTAACAGACCGATACAACATACCATTTGTTACTGACTGCAATCAGCATCTCAGTGGTTGTACTATTTTTCCAACTTTGGTTGGAAGGTCGTAACACCTTTTGGCCTATATGAATACGTTAAAATGCCATTCGGACTACGAAATGCTGCGCAGAGCTTTCAGAGATTAATGGACACAATTTTGCAAGGATGTGATTTCGTATTTTGCTACCTTGATGATGTACTTGTAAATAAAAGAACAGGTGTATTACGTTTCTATTTATATAAGTACATATTTATTTCTTTTTCTTTTTCTACACGTCTTAACTTCATGCGTGCTTATACTAGCGAGGTTAGCAAAAAACTAAAACTTCTGTTGAAATATTCACAATATTCCAACACGCCTCCTTGAATTTTCAACAGAAAATTTATAATCAATTTTCATTATATGTATTAACAGTATTTTTAATTTTTCATGTGCAAACCTTTCTTATTTTATACAGAATTGAATAATTTCTCGTATACATAATTTCTTATAACTAATTCAATATTTTTAGTATATACATACATTACTTATTCAGTATTACATAGCTTATTTATTATAATTAATTCAATATTTTTATTACTCAATAAATTATTAAATGCTTTCAAATTAATTTAAACGTTTTTCAAAAAATTTTAGATTTTCCGTATACATAGTTTTCTTCTAAGTAATTCAATATATTAATACACAATTTTTTTTTTTTTTTAATACTTTCAAATTAATCTTAACGCTTTTCGATTTTTTATACATTTTTCTTTGTTTAAGCTTTTGGTCAATATATCAGCTAAGTTTAATTTTGAATCAATTTTTATTATATCTATTACGCCGTTCTCAAAGTTTTCATTTACATAATGATATTGTACTTCTATATGTTTCGAATTTTTTGTAAAATTGCCAAATTTAGCGATTGCTACCGCTCTAGAGTTATCTTCATACATTTTAAATGGTTTATTGATTTTTAAATCGAAAGACTAGTTTAATAAATTTTTTATAAACAAAACCTAACTCACTGCTTCTGACATTGCAGTATATTCTGCAAAAGTGGAGCATTTTGTTACTGTATTTTGTTTACGAGTTTTCCAATATATTAAGTTGCCATACATTACATTACAAAACCTGTTGTCGATTTTCTATCAATATTATCTCCTGCGTAATCAGAATCTACCATGCAGTCTAAAGTTCCATTTCTTAAATGATCATAATAAGTCAATTTTAAGCCTTTAGTTTTATAAAGATATTTCAAAATTCTCATTGCGTATTTAAAATGCGTTTGATCATAGCAGCTCTGGAATCTACTCAAATAATTAACGCTATAAGCAATATCGGGTCTTGTGCCTGTACTCCGCAAGAATCTTGCGAAATATTTGCAGACTTTTTTGGGTCTGTCTTCAATAATGCTACATTACCAAATAATTATAACGATTTCTCAAACATTAACCAAATTGTAAATGTGTCAAGTATGACAATTTCTTACGAAGAAGTCTTTGAAGTTTTGCGAGGTTTGGACACTAATAAAGGCGCTGGTTTTGATTTGCTTCCTCCGGTGTTTTTTAAGCAATGCGCTTCGACACTTTTTATTGCTTTAACGCTTATATTTAATAAATCACTCTCCACTGGCATATTCTTAGATGAATGGAAAACTGCATTTATATCGCCAATTTTTAAATCTGGTCAAAAATTTTTCATAGAAAACTATAGACCGATTGTTAAGCTATCAGTTATTCCTAAGCTTTTAGATAAGATTGTCAATGTGAGATTGTTTTCGGAGATCAAAAATTATATTGTAACGCAACAACATGGTTTTTTCGCGGGTAGATCAACGTGCACTAATCTAACAATTTTTACAAATTTTTGTATCAATTCTGTTGAAAATGGCTTGCAAGTTGACGTACTCTATACCGACTTTGTTAAAGCATTTGATAGCTTGGTTCATTCGATTTTATTGCAAAAACTTGAAAAGTTGGGGTTTCATTCCGTATTTTTGGAATGGATTTCTTCCTATTTATCGAATCGACAATTAGTTGTTAAAGTGGATAACCATTATTCAAAGCCCATTGTCGTTAATTCAGGCGTGCCTCAAGGTAGCCACTTAGGTCCCCTGCTTTTTAACTTGTTTATAAATGATATCCCACAAATATTTCAGTTCAGAGAATGCTTGTTATATGCGGACGACTTAAAAATTTTTATTAAAGTTGGGCATATTTCTGATTGCTTCAATTTGCAGGAAGACATAAGATCATTTCTCTTATGGTGCAATAAGAATGGAATGAATTTAAATTATTCTAAATGCAAAGCTCTGACTTACTCCCATAAGAGTTATCCAATTTTATATAATTATTCTTATGGCAATAATAACGTTTTCTTAAGAGATAAAATTGTAAAAGATTTAGGTTTATATTTTAATACCAAGCTTTCTTTTAGCTACCATCGTGAGTTCATGATATCTAAAGCTTGTTCTCAACTGGGATTTCTAAAAAGAAATTCGAAAGAATTTTTAGATCCTTTGACTGCAAAAACACTTTATGTTAGTTTAGTTAGATCTCAATTTGAATACTCAAGTATTGTGTGGGACCCTTATTATTAATGTGAGATCAGTCGTATTGAACGAATTCAAAAAAAATTTTCAAGATTTGCTCTACGCCGTAGGTTTTCATTTGAGAATATGCCATCTTATGATGAGCGTTGCAACTTATTAGGCTTGCAAAACTTGTCGCAAAGAAGGCATGCACAGAGCGTTTTATTTATTAAGCGCATTTTAGATAGCAATATTAATTGTCCGGAACAACTTGCTTTAGTTCCATTCTATGCTCCGATACGACCATTAAGGGAGAGTGCTTTGTTTTACGTTCCATTTCATAGAACTAATTATGGCATAAATGAGCCCATATCTAGATGTTTGATGTATTGTAACGTCATTGCGAATTTTAGTAATGATTTTAATGTTTTTAAAAGGAATGTTTTTGAAATGTTTAAATAACTATCACTGGTATTATATTATAGTATTGTATCTATTATTATTATCACTGGTGGAAATATTTTTGTAATTATGAAATAGTCTGTAAGATATTATATCAGTAGACTAAATTTAAAATAATTAAATAATTAAATAAATAAATAAATAATAATGTATAATAATTCACCAATTAAGTTTCTTTATTTAATTCTTTCATCAATCTCTTTTGCTTGATCTAGCTTTAGATTACTCTCCATTGGAGTAACGTATAATTTACAACTTTCTATATTATACTTTGCAGCCAAAGGTTCAATATATTTTGTTTGACTCAATGTCATTTTGTTTCTTTCGTTATTATAATCAATATCAATTGCAATGTAACTACCGATTTTACCTAAATATTTCATTGAGAATTTCTGCATCAAACTAGCTTTAAATTCATCAACTTTGTTTTTATCTCTAGAGCGGATTAAAAGATCATCAACAAAAACTAGTATATAAGTTAAGAACAAATAAATTGCAACTTAGATCCAAAATTCCATTCCCACAAAATAGAATGCTGACGCAGTGTCTGCAGTTTCCACAGTCACGTACTCGAAAACAACAACAACGAAAAAGCATAAAAACTTCATATGGAATATGATCCGCGCGTCCGGCAGAGCAGTTAGTAAATTTGGCTTGCATTTATTTAATTATCTTAAAATAAGTTCAGTTGTCAATTAATAGTGAAACAATAAAGTTGGCTTCGGCCTTTTTTTAAAAACAACTCAAAGTCGTAAAAAACTTAACTGGCGCCCGAGCAGGGACCCAAATGTAGAGTTCGGGATATATTAAATCTTTGGAGCAGCAATTTGGGGCCAAAAAACCCAACAGTGAAGTTCTGGATAAAATCGATCTTTGGACAACCGTTGGCGGATTTTCAACAATAAAGTCAAGGAATAAAGTAACTACGAGGTGCCTCAGTACGAACGGAAAGGGAGAACACCAAGAGCTCAACCTCCTCTGACACAGCTGGAATGATATTCGTAAGAATAGTTTTAAGACATTTTAAGTGAAAGAAAAAAATATCGAAAAAAGGAAAATTGATAATAATTTTAAGTGAAGAAATTTTTTAATTCTAAAGCGAGAATAAAAAAAGAATAAATCTTAAGTGAAGAAAATTTGTCTGGAAAATTAAAAGAAAAATTAATAATAATCTTAAACTAAAGAAAAATAATAGTTCTAAAGTGAATAATAATTTTAAACTAAGAAATTGAAAAAAAAATTCTAAAGTGAAAAAATTTTTAAGAAAAATTAATTGAAAGAAAGAATTAATTACTCAACTTAGAAAATATATAACTTTATTTATATCTAAATTTTATATTTGGATATTGTCTGATTCCACTGAAAACAACACATTATTATTAATTCCAAATTCAAACCATAGTAAATTAAGAAAACTTATAAAGACAGTTTTTTTACAAACAAAAAAATAAAGTAAAAATTGCATTCGTGAGAAATGACTAACGTAACTGCTGACGAATTAGCAGAACAATTAAACAGACTGAATTTTAATAATACGACACCCAGCAACTCAAATCAACCATTAAAAATGGACAAAACACTGCAACAACAAATAACTGACTTAGTGACCTCAACGATACAAAATTTAAATAATCCTTTTCTAAATGAAGATAACACGGACTGCCAATTAGAATTGACTAGGGAAAATATTAATGAGCTAGATAGAGTCCCAGACATAGTGAAATGTCTTAGGGAATTTTCAGGGGCTCCGGGAGAATTTAACTCCTGGAGAAGAACCACAGATCGCATATTTTCAGTATATGATAACCTAAAAGGAACTCCAAAGTACTATGCGATACTCCATACGGTTAGGCATAAAATTGTAGGAGAAGCGGATACCGCGTTGGAATCCTATAGAACTCCACTAAATTGGGTGAAAATTAAACAGTGCTTAATGATGCACTACTCTGATAAGAGGGATATTGGTACCTTGGAGTACCAACTCACCACGTTAGCGCAACGAAATAATTCAATTCAAGAATTCTATCAGAAAGTGTATCAGCACTTATCATTAATACTAGACAAAATTTCCTGCCTTGACATAAGTGAAGACTCACTGCAAGCTATGACCAACTGCTATAGAGACAAGGCATTGGATACATTTATTCGAGGACTCAACGGAGACTTACCCCGTTTACTTAGCATAAGAGAATCTACGTAACTTCCGCAGGCTCTTAATTTATGTCAAAAACTTGAAAACATGACTTTCCGTATGAATTACGCACAGAACAGTTCAATCAATTACAAAATGATACCACCTAGACCACCAAAAAAATTTAATTTTCCCACAAATAGAAATAATTTTCATCCTGAATTAGTTCATTGGCCATCTGCCGGAAATACCAATCCCTTCATTCAAAATAAAATAAACCCATTCCTAAATAACACTTGGAGAACCCAAAATCACCAGGGAACAAATCCTTTTATTCAAAAATAATACATTTCAGCCAAACTTCCAATTTCCAAAACCAAACCAAACATTTAATTCCAGACCGAACATGCCTCCCAAACCACCACAGCCTATGGAGATAGACCATTCGATACAAACGAGAAACGTAAATTACCAGAATAGGCCTAATTTTCAGCACAGTAACAATGGACAAAAACGACCAATGACCTTCCAAACACACCCTCCAAACAAGGTTCAAAGAAATTTCTTTGTCAGCACAGACCTTCAGAATTGTCACGAAGTTCAACATCCATATTCAAGTAACGAAACTTACAATTATGACATATATCAGCCTAGTCCCTACGATTTTGAAACTGGATATCAATATCCAGACCATGACGCAAATGCTTATGCCGAGTTTCAGCAAAATTATTTCCAGGAAACTTTACAATCACCGGCTTACAACGACCCTAATGACATATTTTCACCACACATGGGTGAAGCAAATCAAACATCTTCTGATATTCTACAAGGAAGCCAGAGTGCTGGTTCAATTTTAGAAGAAAAATATTTTAATTCCATTCCTAAACAACTAGACAATATTAATTTTTGAGAGTAAGATCGTCTTCACTTCCTTATTTTGAATATATCACTAGAAGTGGAGACACCCTCAATTTTCTAATAGACACGGGATCGAATAAAAACTATATTCAATCTACAAAAATATCAAATCCTATAAAAAACCAAGAATCATTTTTCGTCAATTCAGTAGCGGGAAAAATTGAAGTTAATTACCATACATTTGCAACCATTTTTGGACCACAGACACCACAATTAAAATTTTTTATTTTACCTGGACTCCAAACCTTCCATGGTATAATAGGTAACGATACGCTTAAACAGATAGGAGCTGTAATACACACCGATAAGAATGTCATGACAATCCTACAAAATTTAGTGATTCCTTTAAAACAGCAAGCTGCACAGGATGTGAATAATATTGATTTACGCGTTTCACATTTAACAGAGAGTCAAAAAGAAAAATTAATTAATTTAATTAAAAATTGTCCACATCTGTTTTCTGACCCAAATAGGAGTTTGACATATACTTCAATAGTTAAAGGAGAAATTCGAACAACCAACGATACCCCAATTTACTCTAGGTCCTACCCTTACCCCTTAGCCTTGAAAGAGGAAGTAGAGAGACAGGTCGAGGAACTTTTGGCCGATGGTATTATACGACCATCACGCTCACCATACAACTCGCCAGTATGGGTAGTCCCGAAGAAGATGGATGCATCGGGAGTGAAAAAATACCGGATGGTTATTGACTATCGTAAGCTCAATGAGGTGACTATCCCTGATAGGTACCCGATTCCGGAAATTCAAGAAGTACTTTCCAATCTCGGAAAAAACCAATTTTTTTCAATTATTGACTTAAAAAGCGGGTTTCATCAAATTCCGCTAAGGGAATGCGATATCGCAAAAACCGCATTTTCCGTGAATAATGGAAAATATGAGTTTCTCAGATTGCCGTTCGGATTAAAAAATGCCCCGGCAATTTTCCAGAGAACATTGGACGACATACTTCGACAGCACATCGGTAAAAGATGTTATGTCTATATCGATGATATAATCATCTTTGGAAAAGATCTAGAGGAACACCTCGAAAATCTGAGAATTATTATGAAAACACTTGAAGCCGCAAACATGAAAGTGCAGCTGGACAAGTGTGAGTTTCTAAGGAAAGACGTAGAATTCTTAGGGTACGTAGTAGGAATAAATGGAATTAAAACGAATCCAAGCAAGGTAGAAGCGATAAACAAAATGCCAGAACCAAAAACATTTAAAGAACTCCGTTCATTCTTAGGAATGTCCGGTTATTACAGGCGATTCATTAGGGATTACGCAAAAATTGCAAAACCCCTAACAAATCTTTTACGAGGGGAAGATGGACGAGTGTCCAAACATGCTTCCAAAAGTAAATCGATTGTTCTTGATAAAGATGCAGTTGAATCTTTTAATAAGATAAAAAATGCATTAATATCGAAAGAAGTAATTCTCTCACATCCAAATTTCGAGAACGAATTTGAATTGACCACAGATGCCTCGAATTATGCGATAGGAGCAGTGCTCTCGCAAAATGATAAGCCGATAACATTTATTTCAAGATCGCTATCAAAAACAGAGGAAAATTATGCCACAAATGAAAAAGAATTGTTGGCAATAATATGGTCACTGAATTCACTCAGAAACTACTTGTACGGTTCCAAAAAAATTAAAATCTACACAGACCACCAACCACTCACCTATGTCTTGAGTTCGAAAAATGCTAACAGCAAGATGAAAAGATGGAAAGCCATCTTAGAAGAATACAATTACCAGCTCATTTACAAACCTGGTAAGGCAAACGTGGTGGCTGATACTTTATCAAGAATACTGGCCCAAATAAATTCACTAACTGCTACAGTTCATAGCGACGAAAGCTCTAGTCATAATTTGATACCTTGCGCTGAAACCCCAATAAATGTTTTCAGAAACCAAGTTATTCTTAAAATCGATCAAACCTCCACCTATCAATTTAAATTAATTTTCCCAGGAATACATAGACACATAATTACAGAGCAACAATATACAGAAGAAAAACTTGTACAACTTTTTAAAAGATATTTGAATCCCTCGGTTATAAATGGCATCCTTACAGAAGAAAGGATTATGGGAATGATACAAAAAATTTACCACCTCAATTTTTCAAACTACAAAGCACGCTATACTCAAAAAATGGTTGAAGACATAACTAATGAACAAGTACAAGAAAATATAATTCTCGAAATCCATAACCGCGCTCATCGAAACGCCCTTGAAAATAAATCTTAGATTCTCGAAAAGTACTACTTTCCCTCAATGATAAACAATATTAAAAACATAACAAAAATTTGTCAGATATGTAAAGAAAACAAGTACGAAAGGCATCGCAATCAAATTAAATTAGGAGAAACACCCATACCGTCCTTTCCAGGACATACAGTTCACATAGATTTATTCCTGACTGAAAATAAAGTTGTTATGACAGCTCTGGACAAATTTACGAAATATGCCATAACAAAAATTCTTAAAAGTAGATCAATAGAAGACATAAGGCGACCACTTAGGGATATAATATTTGCATTTGGAGTTCCAAAATCTATTATCATCGATAATGAACCATCCCTTAACTTAGCCTCGATGAAATTCATGATGAAGGATGAATTAGGTATTGATATTTATACATCGCCACCATACCGAAGTCAGGCTAACGGACAGGTTGAAGGTTTCCATTCAACTTTGGTAGAAATTATGTGATGTCTCAAAGAGAATGGAACCCAAAGGAATTTTGTAGAACTTCTGGAACGCGCTGTTTCCGAATATAACCATTCAGTTCATTCAGTTACAGGAAAAAAACCTGTCGATTTATTTTTTGGTAGAAATGTGGGTTTTACACCTGACGATTATGAAAGAGTTCGAAATTCAAACATTGAGACCCTACAGAAAAAACAACAGAAAGATTTAGAATACCACAACAAAAACAAGCAAGACCCTAAACAATATCTACCAGGACAAATAATTTTTGTCAAAAGAAATAGGCGATTAGGGACAAAACTCTCGAAGCCGTTTGTCAAGGAAATAGTCAGGGAAAACCGAAATAGCACAGTAGTAACCAATACTGGCAGAATAGTACACAAAAGCTTGATAAGAAATTAATAATTTTTTTTTCTCTCTCCTTTATTTTTTTTTTATAGTTAATAATTTGTCTCTTTGCATTATGCAAAGCCAACGTTCAAATATTAGATTATTCAAACTCGCAACTGGTGACAATAGAGACTGGATTAGCTAAACTACAAACAGGAACATTCAGAATAATTCACATCATAGACTTAAAGAAATACGAAGATTCAATCAATAACCTTGAAACAATATTTAGAACCAAAATTAGTACGGACCACTCGTTACACCCATTTATTTCAGATGAGATTGAAAAAATTAAAACCCATTTAAACAGACTCAGTACAAACAGAAGGACCAAACGATCACTCGACTTCATCGGCAGTGCATGGAAGTGGATAGCCGGAAACCCGGACCACTCTGATCAAATAATTTTGACGGAAAAAATTAATAACGCTCTCGAAAATAACAATAAACAACTCATCATTAATAGAATGACAATAGACAAAATTAATGAAATAACTAATAAAACGAACACAATTTTAAAGGTGATTCAATCAGACAGGAATAGTGATGATAAATCTTTGATTCAATTAAAATATAAACTTGACCTCATGAAAGAGGAAATAATAAATATAGAGTATGCCATTCATTGGGCAAAGGCTAACGTAATTAATTCTTATATTTTATTAAATACCGAAATAAATATTGCTAAAGAAATTTTCAATAAAGAAAACATACCATATATTAACATCGATGAATTGTTAGAATTTGCAGAAATAAAAATAGCCAGGAATGATGAGACTATTATTTATATCATAAGTTTACCAGAAACCAATACTGAATATTGAAAAAAAATTGTTGTAAAACCAGTTAAATTAAAAACAAAAATTAACAAAATTAATTATAATTCAATATTGCAATGCAAGAATAAGTTTTATGGAATCAAAAACAATTGTAAGACATATAATAAATTATCCATTTGTTTAAATAAAAATGTAATAGACCTAAGAAATTCAACATGCATCCCAAATTTAATCGCAAGCAAAAAGTCTTCCTGCCAATTAATTAACAACCAACACATACCAGAAATAGAAGAAATTTCAACAGGGCTGATTTTCTTAAATCAATTTAATGGATCCATAATTATCAATAACGAGACAAGCATTCTAGAAGGGACATTCTTAATAAAATACCACAATGAAACCATAAATATCAGGAACATAACATATACTTCAAATGAAACCGTCGTCTACCCACCATTACCCGCTTTACTACAACCGAAAATCTTTCCAAGAGATGCAGAAGAGGTACTTTCATTAGAAATGATGAAAGAGCTGAATGTGAAAAACACTGAGTTTATCAAATCTTTAGATGTACGCAACAAAATATCATTAACATCTGGCACCATAGTAGCTATTCTTATCGTACTATTTGGGATAATTATGACAGTAAGTCACATACGCAGAAGAATGAAAGGTCAACCAACAGACACAAAAGCCTAAAGGAACGACACTCTCAACTTTCGGTATCGGCCATAGAAAAGCTTAATCAAATCTTTAACGGGTCAACCGAGGACGGTCGAAATCAGGAGGGGAAGAGTTAAGAACAAATAAATTGCAACTTAGATCCAAAATTCCATTCCCACAAAATAGAATGCTGACGCAGTGTCTGCAGTTTCCACAGTCACGTACTCGAAAACAACAACAACGAAAAAGCATAAGAACTTCATATGGAATATGATCCGTGCGAGTTACATTCAGACTGTAACCTAAGTCCCCACATCCTCTGGAACACATTTTCACACAAATTCCTATTGTAACCCAAATCTCCACATCCTTTACAAAAACATTCCGACATTTAAATCTGTCAATTCGGCGCATATTTTCATGCACCAAACTAAGAATACATTCCCACATTTAAATATGCCAATTCGACATATTTAAATCCACCAAACTGCAGTCCACTCAAATATACATTAAATACATTTCCACCGAACTGCAGTCACAACACATTAAACATACACACATACACACATACTACACAACATTAACCCAGAGTTAGCTGTTAAGATATTTTTATGAAGTCAGTCTTAAGATTCAACTCATTAAATAAAGACATGAAGTAAAAATTACTCTTCTTTTATTTAATACGTAACTGGCGCAGTCGGTAAAGCGGTCAATACTTGAAAAAAAAACTTCTAAATATCTGAAGATAAAGTCGGGTTCGAAAAATAAAAAGTTTTTATTTAACCAAACATTCAAAGTTATAAGCTTAAGCAATTTGTGAATTAAAAAGTTTCTAAAAACATTCTAAGAATAAATAAAAAAGAAACAAACAAATGAAAGCTATAAACTTAAACAATCTGTGAATTAAAAAGTTTATTAAAAGATTTTAAGAGTAAATAAAAAAGAAGCAAGCAAACAAATTAAAGCTTTAAACTTAAACAATTTGCGAACTAAAGTATTCTTAAACATTTAAAGAAAAAACAACGACAAACATTAGTGAATAATTGGAACAAGTAATGCACAGGCAAAAAAATTTTGACAAAAACAGAAATATGGCATAAATCAACAGGGAAAATGAAGAAGTTATTAAGAAGCAGGAAGAATTCATCCAACAACTTCGACAACAGCTTCAAACACAAAACGAACAGCTGCAGGAACAATATCAACAACTGCAGCAACGAAATCAACAACGGCAACAGCCGGAACTTCAATGTCAACCACCACCATATTTTTTGCGTCCACAGGACATCCTGGACCAGTTTAGAAGGTTAAAACCATTCGAGGATAATAAAAATCATAGTTTCTCGTCCTTCGTAAAATCAGCAGAAAAAACTTTCGAATTATGTGGAGTAAATGCACAACTTTACAATTACGGCATGGAGATAATTATCAATGAAAAAATCCGTGGGGAAGCAGCAAGGTGTATCCGTGAACTCGGTGATTCTCCAAACTGGGAGAATATTAAGCTGAAACTCAGACAACGCTTCAAGCCCAACACAACTTATGGAGAACTTTACAACAAGTGCCGGATCATGAGGGTGAATAATTTAAGTGAATTATTTAAATTTACTTTTGAAATTAAGCATGAATTAATTGAATTATATGATTTTGACGAAAGAAAATCTGATCTTTATAAGCCAGAAAATATAGATAGGGATTTAGTAGTAATTATTTTAGAAAAAATCGATGGAACCGTCAGGGCCCACGTTGACAGTGATACGACATTGGACGAAATTTATAAAAAATATGATAGATTAAAGCTGCTAACGGACCCTAGATGTATAGCCTACGGTCATAAAAAAATGTTTAAGTCACAAAGAAAAGATGAGTATTATGACCATCCTGGCATAAATGCTAACGACCAATTTTTGTGAAGAAATAATAATCAAAGCTATAACGGAAATAGATCATATTCGAATAATAATAGAACTTATTCAGAATTTTTGGGAAGAAATAATAATCAAAACTTTAACGGAAATAGATCATATTCGAATAATAATAGAACTTATTCAGAATTTTTGGGAAGAGATAATAATCAAAACTTTAACGGTAATAGATCATATTGGAATAATAATAGAAGTAATTCGGACTTTTTGGGTAGAAATTGTAATCAAAACTTTAACGGTACCAGACCATATTCAGCAAATAATAACAATAGCACAGAGAACTTTAATCAAAATCAATTAAACCAGAATGGAGTTAATTCGACTCAAACTCGCAATTCACAAGTAAGTTTTAATACTCAAAATTCTAGAAAAAAAACAAGTCCCAACCAATGGAAATTGGAAATTTCGAAGAAGATGTAAATTTTACCAAAGAGCCTCGGAACCAACATTGCCCTTAATTAAATTAAGTATACAAGATGACACTATAACTGCCTTAATAGATACTCCAAATCTAATAATTAATATTCTCCAAAAATAGCAAGAAATTATCAATCCTTTTCATGGGAAAAACCATAGCTTTTTTCAACCTTAAATGGCGTAAGCGAAATTAATCAAAAAGTAGTCACTCCAATACCAAAAGAATTTTTAGCTCATGGGACTATTTCTTGGAATGTTGCCCATTTACCTAACAGAAAGTATGATGCCATTATTGGACAGAATATTTTAACTAAATTCGATGCGATAATTGATGTAGAAAAGAAACATATAGAAATAAAAGGACATAAAATTTTGTTTGACAACAATAATTTTTCAAATGAATTTAATGATGTATGTTCACTTGAACCTATTGAGAATAATTTTCTTGGTAAAATTAATTTAGAACACCTTAATAATGAGGAGAGACAAAAAGTGAATGAATTGTTGACCCAATATGAAGACATATTTTTCTTGGAAGGAGATTCACTCACTTTTACTCATAGCATTCAACATGAAATTGTCACAGAAACAGAAAGACCGATCTATGCGAAAATTTATAGGTACCCAAAGGTACACGAAGAGGAAATAGAAAGGCAAATAAATGAAATGCTCCAACAAGGTATTGTGACCGAGAGCAACTCACCATATAATAGTCCTCTGTGGATAGTACCAAAAAAGTCAGACGGTTCTGGAAATAAGAAATGGAGAATTATTGTGGATTACAGGAAGCTTAACGAATGTACTGTTAGCGATAAGTATCCAATTCCCAATATAGACAATATATTGGACAAAATGTGGAAAGCTCAGTATTTCTCCACAATCGATTTGGCCAAAGGGTTTCACCAAATTCTGGTAAGACCTGAGGATAGGAAGAAAACAGCATTTTCTACCCCGTTTGGGCACTTTGAATTCGTGAGAATGCCATTCGGCCTCAAGAATTCTCCTGCAACTTTTCAGAGACTAATGAACTCAATACTAAAGCAATATATCAACAGAACTTGTGTCGTGTACTTAGACGACATTCTTATATTCAGCACCTCGTTGCAAGAACACATAAACAATATTAAATCTATTTTTGAAACTCTTACAAAAGCAGGACTAAAAATTCAAGTTAATAAATGTAGTTTTTTAAAAAAAGAAACTGAATATTTAGGTCACATCCTAACACAAAACGGTGTAAAGCCAAATCCCAAAAAAATCGAAGTTATCAAAAATTTAAGCCTGCCAAAAACACAAACGCAAATCAAGTCATTTTTAGGTGCAACCGGTTTCTATCGTAAATTTATCAAAGACTATGCAAAAGTTGCATTCCCTATGGTTAAATATTTAAAAAAGAACTCAAAAGTTAACACCAATGACCCAAATAATATATCATCCTTTGAAAAGCTAAAGGAAATCATTACAAATTATCCGATTCTACAATATCCTAATTTCAATAAAAAATTTAATCTAATAACTGATGCCAGCAATTTTGCATTAGGTGCAGTTCTAACCCAAGACGGTCATCCAATATGTTTTGCACTCTAAATGATCATGAGAAAAACTACTCTACTGTCGAAAAGGAATTGTTAGCAATTGTATGGGGCTGTAGGTATTTCAGACCATACTTATATGGCATAGAATTTGATTTGAGTACAGATCATCAACCACTTAAGTGGCTTCAGATAAAAAATTCTGGTAGAGATATCAACCCAAGACTCCAAAGACGGTTGATTCAATTAGGGGAATATGATGCAAAGATAGATTATGTTAAAGGCAAGGATAATAAAATTGCCGATTTTTTAAGTCGCATCGATGTCACAAATAATGAAATAAATCTATTTGAATGTGATTTCTACGAAGAAAATTTAGATAACGTCTCAACGGATGGCCAAACAGCACATTCACAAGAAGAAGATTTGCACGATCACATTCCTATATTAGACACAATTGTAAATAGGTTTAGAACTCAATTATTTTTAGTAGAAAGAAAAGAAAAAGAATTTGAAAAAATATTAGGTAACTATAGAATTTATATTGAAAGAGCTGATATTCCGGAAAAAATTGCCGATATTGTCCGAAGACATATATCTAATGGCAAAGTTGCTTTTTATACTGCCTTAGATGACACAACTTGCAATCATCTTCAGCAAAAACTTATAGAGTTGTTCCCAAGCGATTCGAACATAAAATTTGTAAAATTTAGTCATTTTGCAAGAGATATGAAAGATGAAGAAGAAGCGATAAAACAGGTTGCCCTGTTTCATAAGAGGGAATCTGGCCACTCAGGAATTATCGCAAATTATGAAGCTTTGAAGCATAAAATTTATTACCCAAACTTGAAGAAATTATCCATAAGGTAGTCAACAACTGCGATCTATGTACCGCAGCGAAGTACGATAGAAATCCTATCAAACCAAAATTTAAAAATACAGAAACACCTCGCGATATCAGGGAAACAGTACACATTGACACATACGTAAATTCTAAACATTCGTTCATAAATTTCATCGATAAGTTTTCTAAGCATGTTGTTAGCTTTTATCTTGAAGACAGAAACAGTCTTATAATTGAAAAAATTAGACTTTATATTTCGATACAAGGAAAAATGAAGAGAATTATATGCGATAACGAATTTAACAGAGTAAATATTAAACAATTCTGCCAAGACGAATGCATTGAGATACATTTTGTTTAACCGAATAGCCACACTGGCAGTTCCGATATTGAAAGGCTAAATAATACTCTCACAGAAAAAATCCGCGTTTTAAACTTAGAGAATAAAATTCCGATAAAGGAGCAAGTTAGTAAAGCCATAGAAGCATATAATAATACTTACCACTCAACTATAAAAGCAACACCATTTGATGTTCTGCAAAATAAGGTTAGTAAAGAAGTTATAAGAAGTAGAATTGACAAGGCAAAAAACGTAGATATTTCTAAATTAAACGAAAAAAGAGAGAAATACGAAGAGAGAAGACAAGAAAAAAAATTACGTTAGTGTAAGACATAAAGAAAAGCCAAAATATAGGAAATATTCACTAAAAAATATTCATCTAGTAAATATTAAGAGACCTCTGAAATTTTCAGGTGATCAGTTTGATGATGCTTCTGGGGACAGTTCTCCCAACAGAAGGACTTTTGCAGATGAGTCCAATTGAAAAGCAGTCAGGGTATATTCAGGTAAAAATAAAGGAAATTGAAGTAGTAAACCAAACTTTAACTGTTTTGCATATAATTAATACAAACGAGATAAAAAATGTTTTAGATGAAATAGAAAATAATGTGAAATCTCTCGATATACAAGTTAACACGCTGCATTGCCATGCATTCCCATAAAAGTGCTGACGCCAGGTCTGCAGCAACACACGCGTCGGCTAAGTGGAACGTTAACCTGAGCTCACCGTGGGATTGTCAGCTCAGCAATATGATTATTGCACAAGCCGGTCACCGTGGGATCGCTGACGTAGCATATTGGTATATTTAGGTATTGTAGTATATTGGCATATTTAGGTATCATAGTATGTTGGTATTTGGAAGTACTTTAAGCTTAGTGGTAAGAAAAGTTTTTAGTTAGTTTAGTTGATAATTGTGAACGACTTCGAGCAGTCTAATAAATTGTGTTCAAGTCTTAAATAATCGGTTTTTAATTAATAAAAGTCTGAAAACCGAAGTTGAGGCTTTCAGCAAAAGTATTTTTTTCGACCACTGTGATCCTGTGAACTTAACTGGCGCCCGAGCAGGGACAGGCAGATAGCCAAGGATCTTTTTACAATTACTAGTTCGAACAAAAGAACCAGACGCAAGCTTCTTCAGAAAGAACTTCCGCAAGGAGAGTAAAGAAAAGATTCTGGTGGTGAGGTAAACCTGTGCCTTAGTAGGTTCCTCACAATCTTTAACGTCTGGAACTAAACAGGACAACGCAGACCCTCCAATGTCTGTCCTTCTAAGAGTACTTTCCATTGGGTAGGACTAAAAAAAAAAAAAGAAAAGAATATCTCCAACAAAATATAGTTGAAATAATTCGAAAAAAAAAAAAAAAAAAAAAAAAAAAAAGTTTTAAAATTTATTGGTGAAAAATATATCTACCAAATAAATCAAAATTAAACCATTTGAGAAATTACATGACAAAAAAAAGAATCTCAAACAAAATATAATTGGATTTAATTCAAAAGAAATAAAACAAAGTTTAAAAAAAGAAAAATTTATTGAAAAAATATTTCTGCCAAATAAATCATTTGAAAAATTATATGGCAAATGAAAAATCTTAAACAAAATATAATTGAATTAAAAATAGTTCAAAAGAAATTAAACAAAGTAATTGATGAAAACATAATTCTACCTAATAAATCATTTGAGAAATTATATGGCAAATGAAAAAATCTTAAACAAAATATAATTGAATTAAAAATAGTTCAAAAGAAATTAAACAAAGTAATTGATGAAAACATAATTCTACCTAATAAATCATTTGAGAAATTATGTGCCAAATGAAAAAATCATTGAATTTAAAATAATTCAAAAAGAAATTTTTACAAGGTTATTTAAATATACAGTGAATATCTTCAAGAGTTTTCCGAGACCATAAAATTATAAATTTAGGTTTCTTTTAAAACAAGTTTTGGAAAATAAATTTCCAGGAAAAACCCTCCAAGCAGTTTTTAATTCTTACCGACCTATGTACGAACTCCGTTCCAGGGACAAAAGTGATAGTGACAAAATGGAGGACATTAAGAAATCTTTGACGGAATTGACTGGGGCGGTAAATGTGATTCTAGAGCAACTCAAGGCACTTGACGGTCGTATCGATCAGACTGAGAGACGTGTCAACCAGATGGAAATAGAAGCTGCCAGTAACCTTCCCATGGCTAGTGAAGCAGCGGTGACATTAATTGCCCCAAGGACCGAGCAAGACCTTAAGGATATTGGTAAGCTGCCGGATTGCGTTAAGGAGCTTCAAGTTTTTTATGGCAATCCGGTACAATACGTTTCATGGGTACACAATGTGGAATCCATTTTGGGGGACTTTGAAATTGTACGTAACAAGCCCATCTATAGGGCAATTCTGCAACACATACGGCAGAAAATAAGGGGTAATGCAGATACCGCCCTGGTATCGTATAATATTTTCAATAAGGAATGGGCTGAGATCAAGCGGGTGCTTTCGCTGCATTACGCTGATAAAAGAGACTTGCAAACGCTCGAACACCAGCTTGCGCAGTTGTCCCAAAAGGGATCAAGACTTGACGAATTTTACGCGATGGTTAACCATCAGTTTTCCTTGATCATTAACAAAATCAAATCAGAGGCGTATTCTCAAGAAACTGTAGAAGCACTTCTTGCTTCGTACCGCAATCGAGCACTAGATGTCATTCATGGTCTTAACAGCGACGTTTCACGGATGTTAATTATTAGCAAGCCAATAACTCTTCCTGAGGCTTATTCAGCTTGCCTCGAGTTACAAAACCTCACGTTGCGCAATAACATTATCCACACAAATGTTCAAAATCGCGTAACAGTTCCTATGAATAGGAATTTCTCTAGCGAACCGAGGCCGCTATTGCCCCCAAGGAAATTTGAGCCATCCTTTGGAAACCGCTTCATTCCAAGACCCTTCCCGAATAACGAAAAACAACATCACGACAACGCTAATCCTTCAAGTCAAAACCGGCCATTTAGACACACTGACATTAATTACCAGGGCAAGACAGAACCACATAACTCCTTTCAGTCTAAAAGATTTAATTATACAAATCGACCAAATAGGCCCCATCCGTATAAAAAAGAAGCACCATCTACCCAAAATTACCGACAACAGAATCTCAATAACATAGAGACAGTTGAAGACGTGAATCACGAAACTCTTGCTGACAAAGAGGACGCAAATTTTATGACGGACGCCTCTCCAGCGTTCCATATTTAGAGTATAAGACAGGTGATGGGAAGATTTTAAATTTCTTTGTTGACACTGGGGCAAACAAGAATTTTATCAGCCCATCGATCTCTAATAGCTCAATTAAATTAGATAAACCTTTTTGCGTGCACTCCGCTGCGGGGGACATTGAGATATTGGAAAAAGTATCTGGTCGTTTCTTTGAAAAAGCCGGAAATAATACCCTTGTTACCTTCTATGTTTTGCCTGGCCTTACTTCATTTCACGGTATCATCGGGGACGATACCTTGAAGGAGCTTGAGGCCGTAATCGATCGGAAACTTAATATTTTAACGCTTAAACCTAACATAAAAATTCCTTTACAGGCTAAGACATCAAAAGACATACACCTTCTGATAAAAGAAGGACTCTGCGAAAAAACAAAATTCTGCATCAATCAATTAATTTCTAAATTCACCACACTTTTTGGACCTATCTCTAATGAGGAGGTTGTTAAAACATCGGTTAGAGCCGAAATTAAAACCAGCACAGACGAACCAATTTACACGAAAAGTTACCCTTACCCCATCAACATGAAAGAGGAAGTGGACAGACAGATTCAGGAACTCCTTTCCTCGGGTGTTATACGCCATTCGAAAAGTCCTTACAATTCGCCCGTATGGGTGGTTTCAAAAAAACCGAAACCAAACGGAGAAAAACAGTATTGAATGGTCATTGATTTCAAAAGACTCAATGCTGTGACCATAGCGGATACCTATCCGATCCCAGACATAAACAGCACTCTTGCAAGCCTAGGCAATGCGAAATTTTTTACAACGATTGACCTCACCTCTGGCTTTCATCAGATAATGATGAAGGAAAAAGATATTAAGAAGACAGCCTTTTCCACGATGAATGGCAAGTTTGAGTTCTTAAGATTACCATTTGGGCTTAAGAATGCCCCTGCCATCTTTCAAAGGATGATAGATGACGTATTGAAAGAATTCATCGGGAAAATATGTCTCGTCTATATAGACGACATAATAATATTTAGTAAGACAGAGGAAGACCATCTAAAGGACATAGAAACAGTTTTTCAAAGGTTACAAGAGTCAGGTTTGAAGGTAAATTTGGATAAAACCCATTTTATGGAACAAACCGTTGAATTTCTGGGATACTTAGTCACAACTGACGGAATACGACCTGATCAGAATAAGATTAAGGCAATTGAAGGTATTCTTCTCCCCGAATCATTGCAGGAATTGAAGAGGTTTTTAGGCCTTACATCCTATTATAGGAAGTTCATTCGTGACTATGCGAAAATTGCAAAGCCACTTACTAATCTGACTCGTGGCGAGCACGCTCAGGTAAAGGCGAGTCAATCAAAAAACGTTAAAATTCACCTCGATAGTGAAGCCCTTCTGGCATTTAATGATCTTAAAAAGCTCCTTATTTCATCGGAAGTCCTTATTTTTCCCGAATTCGACAAGCCATTTAATTTGACGACTGACGCGTCCAATTACGCTATAGGAGCGGTGCTTTCCCAAGGAGAACATGGGAAGGAGAAGCCAATTGCCTACATCTCCCGTTCCTTAAATCGCACTGAAGAAAATTATGCGACAAACGAAAAGGAGATGCTGGCAATTGTGTGGGCACTTGATAATTTGAGGAACTATCTATATGGCGCAAGAAAAATAAAAATATTCACCGACCACCAACCCTTGACCTTCGCAATGGGAAATAGGAATTTCAATGTGAAGCTTAAGCGTTGGAAAGCAAGAATCGAAGAGTATAACTACGAGTTGATTTACACTCCCGGTAAATCAAACTTCGTGGCTGATGCTCTTTCACGGTTAAAAACGGAGGTTAATACGCTTACTGTTCAGGAAGATAGCCTGGCAAATGCCATCGGAAGTGATAGTAGCGTTCACAGTGCAGAACAAGATGGCACAGACTTAATAACTCATGTTGAAGCACCGCTGAACGTCTTTAGAAACCAGATTGTGTTTAAGTTAGGGGAAGATTCTCGAATTATGGAACAACCACACCCTGGTTATCATCGGCATTTTATTAGAGTAAAAGAATTGAATAGAGTGAATCTCACAAGATTTCTGAAGGAACTCCTTAACCCAGGTTTAGTCAATGGTATAAAGATTCCTGAATCTTCTCTTCAAATGCTACAGGACGTCTACGTAGACAATTTCGACAGGTATAAGATACGCATTACTCAAAGATTAGTTGAAGATGTAGCTAATCAAGAAAGGGTCTGTAATATTATTGAAGAAGAACACAAGAGGGCGCATAGGAACCCTAAAGAAAACAAAGAACAAATTCTCGAAAAATACTATTTCCCTAGAATGAATAGCCTCATAAAAAGGTACACTCATAGTTGCGAAATATGCCGTTTAAACAAATACGATAGACACCCAACAAAACCAAAGCTGCAGGAAACCCCCATACCACAATACCCGTGTGAAATCCTTCATGTTGATATTTTTGAAATTCGTGGGCTAAAGTTTTTAAGTTGCATCGATAAATTTTCAAAATTTTCAAAATTTTTCCATATAAAAAAAAAATCTGCAATTCACATACGCGAAAAATTTACGAAAATTTTACATTACTTTACGACACCAAGAATAATCGTTACCGATAACGAAAGAAGCTTTATGAGCTCTCTAGTGTCAAATTACATTACATCGTTGGGTATCGAACTCTATCAAACCCCAACCCAGGAAAGCGAAGTCAACGGACAAGTTGAAAGGTTGCATTCCACTATTTTGGAGATTTATCGATGCCTTGAAATAGAATTAAAACACATTAGCCCAAAAGAACGTCTTTACATAGCAGTAGACAGATACAACAATTCTGTTCACTCAATAATAAATAAACAGCCTAATGACATATTTTTCAATAGAACACAGAGAATAAACTATCAGAATTTAAAAGATTTTCAGCAAAAAGTGCACAATGATGTAAGAGCTCAGATAGAGAGAAATCAAGAGCTTAGGAACCTAAGAATAAATAAAAAGAAAGTTGAGCCTAAGAAATACAATGTAGGAGATGAGGTTTATATAATAAACAAGCAGATTAAGGGAAAACAAAAACCCCTATACAAAAAAGAAATAGTAGGAAAGGACAATAATGTTACCATTACTACAACAACGGGAAGAAAATTTCACAAGTCCCATATTAAAAATATCTAGGGAATAAACGTAGTAGAAAATTAAAAATATAATAAACTTAAAACCCTTTACTAATCAAAATTCTCGTTCTTCTCTTTTCACCCTTATTTTTAGTTCATTTTATTATTATAAAATAAAAAAAGCACTTTTTGTAATAATTACAAATTAATTTTTTATTCCTCATATATAATTCATTACTTAATTTTTATAAAAATTTCATAATTGTCCTAAGTTCTATTAATTATATTAAAAATATTAAAAATTGCAAAAAAAAAAAAAAAAAAAAAAAAAGATACTATTATATAAAGAATGTATAAGAGAATTAGATTAACATTTAATTTTAAGCCCGTAATCAGTACCGTCATTACCTTGCAGATGTCTAATAGCTGCTGCACAAGGCTTCCACGTGCTTAAGTACAAGGCTCCCATAGTGTCCATAAGAGAAGGCGATGGCTGGATCGTGAATGGCAATTTCAAGCTGGTGCATGTCATCAACCTAGAACGTTACAACGATGCACTAGCGAAGGTATCAAATTTGGCTGCGACAAATTTAGAAGACGAGGGGAAGAGTTTGCTCTTGGGATTTTACATCAACCAAACAATGGAACGCTTAAATGAACTCCGAGGTACTAAAATAAGGAAACCGCGTTCAATAAACTGGATTGGATCTGCCTGGAAATGGGTCGCTGGGAACCCAGATGCAACCGACTGGGACTTAATTCTTCGGAAACAAGGAGAAGTGATTGAAAATAACAACCACCAATTTAAAATCAATGAAAAACTCTTTAGCGCGTCTCAGGAAATAATGCATAGGATTAAACAAATTAATGGCATTTCGAAAGAAACTGGAACGAGACAAGTAGAACAAGATGCAATTAACCAGATGCTATTGCTGAAAGAAGAGGTTGGAGAAATCGTACGAGCATGCCAGATGGCAAAAAAAGGAATTGTGAACACCAACCTCCTGGACATGGAAGAAATCAATCAAGTGCTATCGGAAATAGAAACCCTTCCGTATCAAAACACCATTGAGGCAATCGAGTACGGGAAACCTTCAGTTATAACCAACGGCTCCCTTCTACTATACGTTCTGTCGATGCCCAAGCTGAAAGATGAAAAGTACCACCTGTTGATAACACGCGCAACTATCAACGAAGGGAAACAAATCGACCTGAAGTTTCAGAAGATGCTAGTGAACCAGAGGGAAACATACGGAATGGTAAGAGACTGTTTTTTTATTAACAATTCCACCATTTGTGAAACAACAGATCTGGAAAGGTTGGATGAGGACGATTGCCTGCCCAGAATCCTCAAGGGTGGACATGCAGCTTGTGAATACAAAATAAATAATGAAGTAATCTCCGAATTGATTACTGAGAATACCATATTTCTTACAAATTTCTGTGGAGAGGTCAACGCCAACAACATAACAAGTTTCCTGAATGAATCATATGTTCTACAGCTTAGCAATGAGACGATCTATTTGGGAAATCATACATTCTCCAGCAAAACAATCTCGATACTTCAAGCGCTTCCACCAGTTTTGGCGAATATTACGAATCGTGGAATGAAGCTGAACCTGGAATATGTTCACGACATTAGCTTAAGGAATATCGGATATGTCGAAAGGCTGAAAGAGGGATTGAACTTTTCCTTCGCTTATGATGTCGTCACCATAGTAATTATAGCATCTGTAGCATACATACTTTGGAGGAAAGTTGGTGGCAGTTTTAATATTCCTGCAGTCCAGTATCCAAAAATGCAGGCAACAATTATCAACCCGATACCTAAACCAAGCCGGAGTCCTATCGCCACCCCTTCATCAGGATTCGATCTGCGTGACGCAGATGCTTGAGGAGGGAGGAGTTAACACGCTGCATTCCCATGCATTCCCATAAAAGTGCTGACGCCAGGTCTGCAGCAACACACGCGTCGGCTAAGTGGAACGTTAACCTGAGCTCACCGTGGGATTGTCAGCTCAGCAATATGATTATTGCACAAGCCGGTCACCGTGGGATCGCTGACGTAGCATATTGGTATATTTAGGTATTGTAGTATATTGGCATATTTAGGTATCATAGTATGTTGGTATTTGGAAGTACTTTAAGCTTAGTGGTAAGAAAAGTTTTTAGTTAGTTTAGTTGATAATTGTGAACGACTTCGAGCAGTCTAATAAATTGTGTTCAAGTTTTAAATAATCGGTTTAAATTAATAAAAGTCTGAAAGCCGAAGTTGAGGCTTTCAGCAAAAGTATTATTTTCGACCACTGTGATCCTGTGAACTTAACTTACATAACAAAGAAATGGTAGAGAGAGAAATTAAAATAATAAAATATAAATTAAAATCTATTGTATCAAAACCTAGAAATAAAAGGGGATTAATAAACC
Organism: Coremacera marginata; assembly: GCA_914767935.1. Taxonomy (NCBI): domain Eukaryota; kingdom Metazoa; phylum Arthropoda; class Insecta; order Diptera; family Sciomyzidae; genus Coremacera; species Coremacera marginata. The sequence goes on from OU612045.1 coordinate 103,932,206, forward strand.
TAGGAGGAAAAGCATACAATTGGCTTTTCAGAATAATGGACGATGACGACCGACAGGAAATCCTTGAACACCTCGATGTAATTGACCATAATAATCACAACATAATGGTCACTGTTAATAAACAGATTCTTATAAATACGCATTTTAACAAATCAATTCAAATTTTAAAATCAGCAATTGAAAAAGACAGGGAAATTATAAAAGGTACTTTAAATGAAATAAAACACAATCAAAATGAAATTGTTAGACACCTTTTATATACGGATCAAATGTTTAAACTCACCTATCTCAAAGATAAAGTTAATCATATACAAGAAAGTATAGCATCAGCTAAATATCACATCGTTAATCCAAATATACTCACATCCGAAGAAATAGATCAGTTTGAGATAGACTTTTTTAAATTAAAATTGATGAAAGTTGATGTACTTAATTATAAAAATAGTTTACTTATTATAGCACTTAAAATTCCAATTAATTATATCCCAGCAGATCTAAAAGTAATTTTACCTCTTCCTAACAAAAATTTTATGGAAATTGTTGAGCCAAATAGTTATATAATTGAAATCGAAGGCAATGTATTAGATTATCAAGAAAATGTATATTTGAAAAACTTAAAACGAAGTAAGCATTGCACGATTCTGAATAATTGTAATTTCAAATTTAATAACAGAACTCAAATCGAAGAGCTTGAAAATGATATGATTCTAATAAGAAATGCTGTCGATCTAGAAGTTAAGCAGAACTGTGACAACAGAAATCTAACACTAAATAAAAACTATCTTCTTACTTATTATAATTGTAAAATAGAAATTAAAATAGAAATTTTCGAGACCATCTGACTGTAGTGCAAGATAAGTATTTTTATCCAAATAACAATCCTTTAATAACAGAAATAAAATCAGAGAATTATACAAAAATTGAATTAGAAAATTTTTCAAACATTCAAGAAATTAAAGAACTAAAATTTCATAAAAGCGTCTCTTACGGAATAAATATAGCGTTCGTAATTATCATCGTTTTTGTTATCGTTATATTTATTTTAAAAGTAAAAAAACAGCCTACAGTAATAAATAAAACCAAAATTATAAATGAGCC
>OU612045.1:104533503-104710400 GCA_914767935.1 Coremacera marginata
ACGAATTCCAATGATTTCAAATATTTTTCAAGCCACATGTCACATGGACAAATCAAATCAATATATGCGTCATGCATATCTTTGCGTTTCATTTACTTTCCCCGCGTAGACTCAAGTGAGTTACACAATCGCATGCTTTGCACTATGCAGAGCAGTGTAGTAACTAGGGCAGGTAAATTAACCTCATTATGCTGACCGTGCAAGCTGATGCCATTGCACCCAAACATTCACTCGCCTTGCTCTGTTTTGTTCTGTTGTTACCGGTGTTATAGTATAAAACGCTTGCGTTATAGTAGAAAACGCTTGCGTTATAGTAAGAAACGCTTGACAAACACAAAACAAAGCTGTTTGGTAATTTGAACGTATGCTCTCAAATTAGGTCAGTTTCTGTGTTTTTCATGAACCCCGTAGCCGTTCATGGAAACAATTAAGAATTTTTTAAACAAAATATTTCTTTCTTACTTTTCATGAACGCCTGCAATTTGAGTCGCTGCACTCGAATTGGCTCGCAGTCGTCGTTCATGGAATCAATTAATTTTGTTTATATTTTATTATATTTTGGATTTTAAATTTATTGGCTTGGTTCTTCGAATTATTGTGTGTGGTTGCGGTTTGTACAGAGTGTACAGAGGAACGTTGAGCAGTCACAACAGTGTGCTGTTCTACCTCAAAGTTCACTGCTCAAGGTGATGGCTTGGGCTCCATCGTGTGTGCCTTCATTGCTTCAATATGGTAGCGTACGTATGACTGGTACGTCTTTCTGTACCTCTCCTTGAAGTTCTCCTTGTCTAGACCTTCCGAAGGAGTTTCTGCTTCTTCACGGATTTCTTCGTACACCGCTTTCAAAGAGGTAGTACAATAGCACTTCAAGAATATGCAGACTTTGATCCTCCAGTTGAGTTTCGCTATGTCATATATTTATGATATATGACTATATGAGAAATGAACAAATTTCTTAAGAGACATGTTGAGTCAGCGATGGAGATATGGAGAGGGTTGGTTTGGTTTGTGTAGGGTTGAGTTAGTTATCAATCGGAGTATTCATTTTTATTAATTAATTAATATTTTATAAAAATTTCAAAAACTCTGCAAAATCTTCAAATGGGTAGGTGGATATGAAAGCACTGAATGAGTTTATCAGAGCACTAAAGGTTAATGATTTTACTTTATATAGAGAATTTTAAAATAAAATAAAAATCTTCGATTTTGGAAAAAATACACTTAGTTCGGGTAAATATTGTGTTCCACAATTGAAAACACCGTGAGTGTTTTAAAACAGTGCACAAAAGTTAATTCTGTCACTTATTGTATAAAAATACAATTATCGATATATTCTCCAAGAGGGTTATCGAGAAAATCACAATGCTCACCATAAAAATTTTTAAGTTTAATGGGTTAACACGAACAGCAAGGGTTAACAATACTATCGATTGCTAATTTTCTTTTTTTCAAAAAATCTCAAAAAAGTTTTAATGGGTCTGCAGGGGGTTAAGCAAGACTTCAAGGGTAAAATATTCAACAGAAATGAATTTTCGGGGAAATGGGATAAAATTGTAAAATCCCACAAGTTCTGTCGATACGGTAACAAACTTTTGCTTCGCTCAATCTGGCCGGCACGGTCGAGAGAAGTAATATAAGTTAACACGCGCAATGTTAATAAATTCCACAAGCCGCACCACTAACCCATATTCAGAAAACTGCAATCGCGAACAGTTCGATCAACTAAACAATTGCGGAACAATTATTATTTAGAAGCAAATTAAACAACGTTGCATAAACTAACTTAAACAGCAGCATAAAACAATTAACTTAAAAGTTAATTGCGCCATAAGCCGAGTCAGCGTAACCGCAGTTCAAGCCAGCCTCAGCCAATCCGAGAAGCACATTACAACACAGGTTGACACAAGTTGTCAACCATCATTTTTTTTTAATAAACTGAGTAACCCATGACCGCTTTTAAAATTTTTAATTTTGTCACATATGCAGTGTGTTGTTTACAGTATGAGGAATGTGTTGACTAAATATGGTGGTGGTAACGGAACTTTTGTTTTTGTGGCAACTGACCAGCAGAATGTGCACAAATTTTTGGCGCCATTCGTTTATGCGCATTTTAGTTTTAATGAGTAATTTGATGTTATTTTACATGAAAAAAGAGAAAATTAATATTTTTATGTGACTTAAAAGAGTGTGGTAACTTTTTCTTAACAATTGCGTTTTGTTTATTTATTGATTGATTTTATAGCCATGGGTAAAGGTGCAAAGCTAACTGATTAAAAACAGAAAATGATTAAAATTTTGAGAGCTGAGAATTATTCCAACTGGCAAATTGTGAACAGAAACTCATACGTGAGGGAGTAATAAGAAATTTATTTAAAAAGGGCTCAAATTAAGGCGTTAAAGCTCCAACTAGACGAAACACGAAGCTAACCTTGTGCCAAAAAGGACAAATTCGTCACGAAGAAGCAACCCAGAATCGATTATCTTCTCGACAAATTAAGGACAAATTGGACCTACCAGTCACTCTCCGACATGTCGCAAGAGTTTTAAGCGCCATACCTACGATAAAATGCACAAAATGAAAGGGAAAACCACGCTTGACTGATTCTCATAAAACCAAGCTATTGGAGTTTGACCGTTTATACATGTCCTGGAGTGAAGAATGGCGAAACGTTATTTTTTCGGATGAAAAAGTTAATTCTATTGTTTGTATATTTTAATTAAAAGATTTACTATATAAAATTGACGAGGATATTTCCGATCTGATCGGAAATGATTCTTTGGTATTTAAGCGAACCACGCTTATTTATTGTTGGCTAAAAAGCCGCTCTTTAATTTTTGAAATAAGAACTCGAGCTGTGTGCTCAATTTTGTCTTAGATCAAAATCTGATATTATTATTGAAAAGTTTAGGTTTATATACAAAAATTTACAAGTATTTTCTTAAAACTAATTTACCAGTATTTTCTTATTTCCAAAAATTTTGAAAGATACACCAATCAATTTTATTTTGGTCAATATAATTTTACTTTCCCCTCAATAAGTTTTTTAATAAGCAATAACAATTTATTTGTTCAAATTCTAGCCTTGATTGAGAAATGTCATCAGCACTAGTCTTGTTCAATGCATGTTGTTGTTTAACATTTTCATGCTTGCCGTAACACGAAACTTTCAGTCGCGCTCATGCTTGTGGAGTCTTTAGCGACAGCAGCATAAAGGGGTTATTAATGCATTGGAATGAATTTGAGTGTGTCACGCTTATGTTTGTGCGGCCTTAAGCGGCGGAAACGAAAAGGGGTGACAAAGTACATTGAAACAGAATTTGAGACTCTGCTTATAAAATGTAAAATTGTTTACTTTAACTCTGTGCGGAAAGTATTTGGTTTTTTTATTTTGGATTTTGATTGTTTCTAGTTTTGTGGTTTAAATTTTAGTGTTCTTGTGTTTTGTTTATTAATGTATGAATAAATGTGGTAAAAAGGTCAGTGACTTTAGGAGTTCACTACAAATGGAATGGTTTGGGGTTCCTTTTCGTACTTTGGAGCAACACCAATTTGCTTCATCACACCCAAAATGAACTCCGAAACATACATGAAATTATTAGAAGATGTTTTAGTGTCTTGCCAAATGCGTCGATACATGTTTCAAGGCAATCGAAAGTAGGTTTCTTCAAAAAACATCAACTTGCTGCAGTGGTCTGCCTGCAGTCCAGATTGTAACCCCATCGAGAACCTTTGGGGCAAACTTGCTGGTAAAGTGTACTCAAAGGGGAAACAGTACAACAGCGTAACGAACTGAAAAATGCGATTCGCCAATTTTGGGGTGAAATCGTTTCAGAAACCCTACAAAGGCTAGTTAACTCTATGCCAAATCGAATTTTTCCCGTCTTTCGAAATAAAGGAGGCCACACAAAATACTAAAACGGCAAAATCTTTTCTTTTTTCAGTTATGTTTATTTTTAATTGTATGCGTATAAACGAATGTCCACCTTCAGGGTCTCGCTTTTTGTAGAAAATAAAGTAAATGAAATAATTCAAGCTAACTCTTGAATATATTTGAGTTAATAATGAATAAATACACGATCCTACGTCTTTAAAACCAACCAAAACTCTTTTGTTTAGCAAGTTTGGGCAAAAATAGGTGTGCGTATAAACGAATGTCTACCACTGTATAAATATAGCATTTTCATATTAATTGATTGTCATTCATATTGTGCCTTTTTAGTCGGTAAAAAAGTGATCAATAAAGTGGACGCTAGTCCCGAGCAAATCACGGACTTCTAAAAGCGTAAAGTAAACATAGTCGCGCAAAGAACGTAGCGTAATGCTAGTGAAACTCGCGAAAAAGCGTAAAGCTTAGTGTAAAACAATAAAAGTTCGCGATCATTAAAACAAACAAATTCGGACCGCGCAAAAAGTATCGAAGAAATAAATACAAAAAAAAAAAGTGATTAGAAGATGCCTTAGTAGCCACAAAGGAGGCAAAAAGGAGGTTTTATGTGCCAGCCCCTACCACAGAAACAAATAAAAATAAATTAAAGGCGTTCTAAAAATATCAAAGACAAAAAATAAAGTGCAAGTGACAATAAAGTGAACTTTATTGCATCTAAAAAATAGAACCACAAAATAATTTTTTCCGAACTAACGAATAAATATTAAAAAGTCAACACATGTTACCAGAAGATCCACACCCAAAGATAGACGAAACTGACCCTGAATCATCATTTACACCAACCCCAATAGAAGACGCCAAAGGACAAACTAACGGCGAAGACAGTGACAGTCGATTACCAGTGAATATCGTTCGAACGGGGTGTTAAGCTAACATTAAAACTTTTGGGGAGAAAACTCTTCAAAATAAAATAAAAACGCACGGGTTTAAAGTCACGAGCTTCATAAAACAAAGGTCAATTTTATTGTGGTTTCTTAAAAACTTACAAAGTTTTAAAAGAGTTTTTTAGTTTTTTCTTAAAAACTAACAAAAAAAAAATGCAGAAGAGTAAAGATGAGCGCTATGAGTGGCAGCTTAACTTTGCAACACAGGGTGCTTAATTGTGGGCTCAACATGCCGCCCGCCTTGCAGGAATGCAAGAACCTTACCAGGCACTTTGACCGGAGAGGACCCAGCCGAAGATAGAATTTTGTGCTAGCGGCACACTAAATCCAACCGGTAGACTGCCAGGCTGCATGATCCGGTAATAAACATCTATTCATAGCAGAAGTTGTACCGGTGCACCCTTATAGAAGTGTGGATCAGCCCAATTGATATTTGGATAGCTTTGGCTGATCCGTTCGTCGATGTTTTAGGACGGCGCACAGTACTTCGTCTCCATACAAATGATGGGCAAAAATAGAATCCGATCTAATCCGAAATAGGTCCGATTGTAATGGAACTTTGTTTTTAAATTAAAATGAGTACGCTGATTTCAAAAATGAAGTCAGTTTTTTTGTGAATCGCATAGTTTTTTTCAAAAATGAGCATTTTTTAACGGTTTTACATGCGTTTTGGGTGCATATGATTGGTATGAGAAAATTTTGCATATGGGCTTAAAAATTCGGCAAATTTTGCATAAATCTTTAATTCTAAATACGCCTGACGACAAATCATATATCAAAAATGGAGAAAGTTTACAATTATGAAGCACCAAATACTGGCCAAATATTAGCCAATGACAGTTTTTTTATTTTCAGACTTAAATTTCCAGTGAATTTATAAAATTATTTTCTGTTTATTCGATTTATTTATTCACTAATTAAAATAAATTGATCACAAAAATTTTTTAATTTTTGCTTTCGGAGCTTTCTTCGGAAAAACACTCGGAAGGATTTACTATTGACGAATACAAGCCCTCATTGGCTTCAACCTGAGTTCCTGGTTTCAAAACATAATCGATTTATTTGTGATCGGATTTCTTTTTTTTTTTTTGTAATATTTCTTTTACCGGCAATTAAAGGATCCGACGACAGAAGAAGAGATGCCATAATAGGTCTTTGTTCGTGTCTTTGTCGTGTTTTTCTAGTGTGCTCTAAACGATTTTTGCGAACATTTTTATGGGTTGATTCTAGTGCTTCCTCCGATAAACTTCCTACAATAAAGTTAGATTTACACAATGAGATGTATGAGTGACTTCAATATTAAATTTACCAATTGGCAAGTCAAAAAACTTGATAACGTCGCATCCGTGGATCAGTATTTTATGTACCGAGCTAGGCATATAGTAACAGCTATAATTTTGTAGAAATAAATCTCTTGTTGCTTCCAAGAGCTCACCGAACTCGTGGGTTTTTATAGATTTACCTCTAAATAACACCCGTTATATAACTGAGAAGATATAAATGAGGGTCCTTGTCGATTTTTGTGATATCTGCTGCTAGCTTTGTTTTACTTGGTCAACTATTAAGCCAGTTTTTTCCCTAAATTCCCTCTCAATTCGGGTTTTACTTCCGAAAAATGCAGCTATATTTACATCTCGTACTTGCCAGGATTTAAATGGGAAACGATATGCTATATGAAGCAGGCATTCAAAAAATCAAATATAGCAATGAAGTATTGATAAGCTAAACTTAAAGTGCTCAGAGTTGCCGCTTGCTCCTTGCCCAATTTGATTCATTTCAGTCGGACTAGCTTTACATATGAAGCATCTGCTGGCGGAGCTCGTATTTGACAAAACTGTTGCTACAGAACCATCAAACATGGTACAGTGCATTTCATATGACACTTCGGCAACTTCACCATTGGTTTGAAATACAACACATTCCAAATCGCTTATTTTCTCTCCATGATATTATTTTCTCGCTCGATATTCCTTAAGAACCAAGTCATTGTTTTCCTTGGTATGGATAAATTTCAAAACTCTACAAAATAGTGTAGATGACGGTGTTTTATTCACCCACACTTCCTTCTTGGTGGACGAATGAATTAATCTGCAAATATAGTAAACAACATGATTACGTAATCGTAATCATAAAAACTGTCATTCCTTAAGTGGCACAAATGCAATAATAAACATGAATTCATCGGATAAGTCACTCGAAGAAAATCTTTGTTTATATTGGCTGTGGTCCGTCTATTCCCCACTTGCAGATAAGAGAAAAGTTTCTACCAAACTCCATACTTCAACAGAGACTAGAGATGCTCTTCACTGTGACTCGCATTGAATGCTTCAAACAAACTTCTGCTGATATCTCTGTTGCAGAAATATCAGGAATTAGTTCCTTTTCAAACCTCGCAAGGTATGCAGGCTGGGGAAACAATAGTGATGCAAGTTGTTCAAAACTTTCCGCAGTACTTTATATTTTGCTTCCGACAAATTTAAATCTAGGTATAAGGCTTTACTTGGCTCCAAGGTTTTTTTGCATTCATCAGCACCACTCTGAGATTTTATGTTCTCCAAAGCGAAGCTTATCTCATCAGCATCGCGTTCATTTAATAATTTCTCCACTCCACTCATTTTTGTTCTTCTTGAAACTTCCGAAAAATTAACTTCAGGTCTGCAGCGTTTCCCTGTGCCCGTGCTAGGCTGCTATAAATGAGAATAGTTAGAGATATTTGCATTGCATAATACTAATATGATTCTCTTACATTATCTATTTCATCCTCTTTCATAGAAAACATTGTCCACTGTAGCCATGAAGACTGCAAAGCTTCCAGTCTTTCTTTTTTATAAGAAGAATCTCTCCAATTTGCGATCATTTGGCTATGAAATTTGTAAACCTTAGACCGCAACAACTTTGAATCGAATTCTCGGTCTCCGATTTTTGACACAATAAAAGAATATATTTCAGATATTCTTTTATTAGTTTCTGTGAAAATCCACAGGCCAACCAATTTACTATTTAAAATTTTAAGTCATTATTTTAATTTTAATTATAACCACTTTAATCGCGCTTGTTAACCGAAGTTAGGCTACACTTGTAAGTTTTGTTTTTGTAAAATCAAACGGTAAGTTAAACGAGTAAAAAGAGTACAGATGGCCTCACAAACTATTAAATGTCCCACACGTGGGAGTCTAAGATTTTGTAGGTAATTTTTGATGGCGAAATGCATGAAAATTGGGTGGGGCATAACAATATAAACAAAAAGAAATATATGCAAGCAAATAAAAAAAAAAAATTACGATAACAATTCTATTTATTTTGATTTGCGTGCACTACTAAAAATGCAATATTAGGGAAAAAACTGCGTTTTGGACGCTTAGAAAATATTTAATATTTTCAAGAATCGGAAAAATTCGGAAGAGTTATTGGTTTTTCCGGATAAATGAAGGTTTGTTACAGAAACAGCAATAACATTTCACGGACTTTCAGAAACAAATTTTCTCCGGACTCCAGAAATTTACCAATTTTCATATTTTTCCAAAATGAAAATCTCCATGTTTGCCATCTCCTAAAACTTTTACAATTTCATAAATTAAACAAAACTCTAAAAATTCATTTAACTGAGTTATTTCTTAATTTAAAATGTTCTACATTACATGGTTGAAACCAAAAATGTAATTTTGCCAAATTATCTTAAAAACACTTAAGAGCGCTAAATTCATGTTTAATTATTTCAATATCATATTCGTCAATTATGAACAGCTGTACCAACACAAAAATAGATATTAGAAGTTGCATTAGATAATAGAAGTTGCAGTTCCTTTTTATTTGGGCTTTTACCTTTAAAATGAGACCAATATTGTTGAATTCGGCGTTACTAACTTTTTTGATTTTTGTCCACTGACGGACAATTGTGCGGCGTGACGACCTCTAACCGCTGAAGGTGGACGCTCGGTCCATGGCGACCCCGCAGCATCAGCGTGCACACCTCCCATCCATCGACAACACAAGTTGGAAGCCTCCATTTTGTTGCCAAATCATGTGCGATCCTCGATTGAGGAAGGCATGCATCAAGAATCGCACGTTCCTGCACAAGGCCGCCATTTGCCCACGTAGTTATGACAGCTGTGGGGAGCAGCGAAACGATGTGTTGCAGGCTCGTCGTGGTTGGTCGTGCGGGGGGAGACCGCTGCTGGAAATGGTCCCTAGCCGAAGACGTAAAAGGTGCATTCGACCGCGGCCTCTTCTAAGAGCGGTACTGCTTCGGGACTTGGTCCTTGGCCGACGACGCAGATGGTACTGCCGATCGCGGTCCATTCCAAGAGGAACTCTAAGGTTCTCGACTCCCTGACCCTCTCTGCTCCTCAGCTGCGGATGCAAGCTGGAACTTCTGGATTCTTGGCTTCATTGCCAGTGGACGTCGGCCGCGTGACCTCTTGGAGTGCGCTCGACCTGTTCGGACGCGTGCACGAGAATGCAGCAGGCTGTGATGATCTTCACCGCAGTGACGGTATCTCACATTGTTCCGGTAGTCCTTTCGCATATGAACAGCTGAAAAGCAGTTGGAACAGTAAATAAAGTACTGTTCGCAACCGTTCCTCCAGGTTCATGGTTAGGAACCGTCGGCACGACGCAAGATTGTGCTCCATGGAGCACAAGCGACACTTGGTGACCGCATTGCTGCGCATCACTACGGCAACTGCGCTGGAAAGAGCGCTTCGCGCTTGACTTGCGTGCCGGCTGGGAGTTGGGGTCCGCCCACTCTACGTGCCAATCCCGATCAAGGCCATCTCGGAATTTGTCTGGAGAATCATCTCCTCCAGGAGGTCACGCACGATGTTGGCTGAGGACATTCTGAAACGAGAACAAAATAAACAAAAAAGAAAAGGTTATGATAAAAAAAGATCGTCACTGAGCTAATTCACGGGTAGAGCAATTAGCTTCACGATCGGCCGTGTAACGCAACCTCTCTCAGTGCGAACATCAGCTACGCGGACTTTATTGTCGCTAGCGACGTATGTTTTTAAAATTCGACCTAATCGCCATTCATTCGCGGGTAAATTATCTTCTTCGACAACGACTAAGTCGTTCGTCAAAAATCGTCTTAAAGCTTTTGTCTCCAGCTTCCTCCCATATGTGGAGCACCAGCTGGAATAAAATGCCAAGGTATTTCTTGATGAGCATACTGCGTTAGTATGGCATCACGTGACGCACTTAGAAAAGTTTTAAAATCCTTTTTTAAGACATTTGAGGCTCCGACAAAGATCGTACTATTGTCAGAGTACACATTTGCTGGGCAGCCACGCCTAGAAGCAAATCGAGAGAAAGCTGCTAGAAAGGTAGCGGTTGATAAATTGCTAGTGGCTTCGAGATGAATTGCCTTAGTTGAGAAGCACACAAATAAACAAACATAGCCCTTACTTATTCGGCAATATCTACCTATGTAGCTTTTGATCTCGAATGGACCAGCGAAGTCGATGCCAGTGCACGCAAATGGTCGTGAAATAACCGTTCTCTCAGCTGGCAGAGCAGCCATTATTTAAGTTTTGCAATTGTGTAAAGTTGTTTTCATGAGGGTTTTAGCACGTATGATCCAATATTGCATTCGAATAAGTCAAAGCACTAATTGGTTCCCTCCATGAAGTGAAATCTCATGAACGAAGCGTACTAAAAGACGTGAAAAATGGCAATTTTACGGTAATATAATTGGATGTCTTACATCGTATGACAGCATTGGTGAGGAGGCAAGACATCCACCAATGCGCAAAAGATTGTCTGTGTGCAGAAATGGATTAAGAGCAAGAATTGAACTCTTAGATCCAATCTTTTGATTGGTTTCCAATAAATGATATTTGTTTGGAAAGATGACTTTTTTAAACAATTGCACCAATCGAGCATTCACAAACTTGATTTCTGCACTTGCTAGACAAGTTGATTTTTTGAAAAGGACGACCGATACTGTGGATGGGTGCGGTGAAGAAAACGAAACACGTAAGCTAACACTCTTAATCTCCGTGGCAACGAAGAGAAACGCTCTAAGACATCTTCATATTTCGAAAAATATGCAAAGTGTACTTGCACAGCTTTGCGTTCAAGCGATGTTTCGAATCCTGTAGACGGAGCTTTTCTTTGCCACGAAGATCGTTCGAGTGCGAGCCAAGACGGGCCATGCACCCAGAGAGTGTTGTCAACCAGCTCTTTTAGTGTTACTCCACGCGTCGCTAAATCGGCTGGGTTTTCATGAGTATCTGCATGAAACCAATTTTGAATTCCTACCTTCTCTGCCACTTTTGACACTCTATTGGCGACGAAGGTTGTCCAGGAACACGGGGGCTTACATAGCCAGGCAAGCACGATTGTGGAATCTGTCCAACAATACAATCTATGCCTTTCTATTTCGAGGTGCGATAGCAAGGTGTCTGCCATATCCGCGAGAAGCGTTGCACCACATAATTCAAGCCGAGGGAGTGAGATCGTCTCTACTGGAGCCACTTGGAACCAAGCTCATTTCTAGCTTTTATTGCGCTTTTCACGTCGTGGACTCCCGCAAGAGCATCGTCGACATCTGTGATGAAATGTAGCAAAATTTGTGCAGCAAGAAGATATTACTGCTGAGCATCATGTGCAAATTGCAGAATGGTTCTAATGGCTGTTTTAAGCTCATAATTCTGAATGACATCGGCAGGTGAGCTTCGAAATAAGATTCGTTGAAAGACGGAATCAGATGATCGATCAGATGACGGATCAACCAGAATCTGGCGGTACATTTACTGAATGTCACCATTAAATACGTATTTGAAGAACCGCCATTTCAGTACCAGAAGCGTCAAGTCGACTTGAAGAACTAGACCTGCGTGCAGGAAATCATTCAAGCTGACTCCATTTGAGGTGGGACTTGACGCATTGAATACTACCCTAACTTTGGTAGTAGTACTCTCTGGTTTCATCACCGCATGATGCGGCAAATAATACTGACATGGCGACATTTCAAATTTAGCGGGAGAACCTTTTCTCATGTGACCCAATCTGTCGTAATCATTTACTACTTCTTCATACTGCGTCTTAAGTTCAGGATTTTTTGTCAATCGAGTTTCGTTTGTAGCGCCTACTGCTTGAGAGCAAAACCTCGAGAAAATCACTTTTAAACGGTAGGGTAACTATATATCAACCCCTGTCATCGCGTTTAGTGGTTTTCTGATAATTCTCCTCACAAAACTTATCAGTTTGGGATAAAAATTGTTTTTTAGGTAGTTCCTCCAACTCCCAAAAACGTGCGATCTGTTTATCGATCGCAACTTCACTATAATGGCTCAAACAGGTAGTAAAGCTGGATATTTCGTTACAAGGCATAGTGCCTGTGAATATCCAGCCAAAAACTGTTTCTTGTACCAATAGTGATCGAAGCATGTCTCTTCGAATGCCATCAAGAATGATAGCAGGGTACAAATCGCCACCGATTAATACATCGATTTGATCGCTTCCGAAAAAATGTGGGTCGACCAATTGTAAATCTGGCAAACTCTTACACAAAGAAGGATTAATGGAGCATGACAGCAGATTCCCACTAAGCGAGACAGCACAAATGCTGTAGCTTGTATTTGAAATTGCCTTATTCTCAGTTCGCCTAAAAGAACTGAGAATAATTTCGCAAGCTTTGGTCACTTGCGCTGAGACTGCGTTGTTAAGCCCCGAAACTTGAGCGTTTACGGCTCTTGTGGGCAATTTCAAAAGCTTTTGCAATCTTTCGGATATAAATTTACCTTCAGAGCCAGAGTCGATAAGAGCTCTAGTTGTGTACGAAGATCCTAGGTGACATATGGTCACCATTGCTGTACCAAGCAACACGTGTTTGGTACTGGTAAGCATGATTGGATGTCATTGCTAGTGGACTGTATTAAAGTAGAATGAGATTGTGTGTTAAGACCCCGGGGGGTTGGGTCGAGAGCTTGACCTACCTGAGTCAGTACTCGAAACAGGAGATTGTGGTGGAGTCAAGTCTCGAAGCAAGAGAGTGTTATGACGTTGTTTGCACATCAGACACGAATACTGACTCTTGCACTCTTTTACCTCATGAGAGTGAGCTAAGCAATTGATACAAAATTTGTATTTCCTACAAATTGATAGTCGATTATTGATGTCCATTTTAAGGAATTTTGGACAAAAGCGAAGTGAATGTTGTTCTGTGGAACTTATTTACTTACTTAGTTGGTCGTAACAACCCGTGTCCGGGTTTCAACCGACCTCATCAGCTCTCGCCAGGCGCCTCTGCTTTGCGCGCGCCTTCTCCAATCGGATACACCAAGTGCGGTTAGGGCTTCCTCAGCCTGGTCCATCCATCGGAGGCATGGTCTCCCTCGTCGTCGTTGACCAGCGACCCTCGCCTCGAGCACCTTTTTCGCTGGAGCTTCGTCGTTCATACGATGGACATGACCCAGCCAACGTAGTCGCTGCACAGTTATACGCCGAACTACGTCAATGTCATCGTAGAGCTCATACAGCTCGTGGTTCATTCGGATGCGATAGTCATCGCCGACTCGAACAGGACCGAAGATTTTGCGAAGAACTTTCTCTCGAACACCCCCAGAGCGGCTGCGTCAGTTTGCGAAACTACCCATGCCTCAGCGCCATAAAGCAGCACAGGTAGAACGAGCGTCTTGTAGAGTTTTAGTTTTGTCGATCGAGAGAGGGCTCTGGAACTTAGTTGCTTACTGAGCCCGTAGTAGCACCTATTAGCAATTATTGTTCTTCGCTTTATCTCCAGGCTGATTTCGTTTTTGGTATTAATGGCGGTGCCAAGGTAAACGAACTCCTTGACTACTTCAAAGTTATAGCTGCCGGATGAAACGTGGGAGTCTAAACGCCGAGCTCCCTTGTTTGTAGACAGCATATATTTTGTTTTGCCCTCATTTATCGTCAAACCCACTTTGGCTGATTCCTTTTCGATAGCGGCGAAAGCAGCGGTAACATCTCTCTTGGTTCCGCCGACAATATCAATATCATCAGCGTACGCAAGGAGCTGGACGCCTTTGTAGAAAATGGTGCCATTACGATGCACAACGGCCTTTCGTACGATCCCCTTCATGATGATGTTAAAGAGACCGCAAGACAGTGGTTCGCCTTGCCTGAAACCTCTTTCGGTATTGAAGGTTTCGGAGAGGTCATTTCCTACCTTGACGGAGCTACGTGTGTTGCTCCACGTCATTCTGCAAAGTCTAATCAACTTTACAGGTATACCGAACTCAGACATTGTTGCGTATAGGCAATCCCTTCTCGGGCTATCGAACGCAGCTTCAAAATCGACAAAGAGATGGTGTGTGTCAATTTGATTTTCGTGGGTTTTCTCCAAGATTTGTCGTTCTGTGGAACACAGCTTACAATTCGCAGGAGTCACTTTAATTTGATAATTATTTACCTTTTTACTAGATGAATTGCTCTGGTTTGGTTTTGAGTTGGAGGAGGTAGTAGTTGAAATTTGCATGGGCGCCGCTGGTGCTGCGAATGTTAGACACGGTTTCAAGAGTTTGAAACCGACTTGTGAGGAATGAATCAAGGTCTGTTGTCTGTTTTGAAATTTAATTTTTAATCAAAATGGACTGCTCCCATAGGGAGAGCGTGACCTCTGGCAATCTTGTAGAGCAAAGATAAATGAAGATTGAATCCCAGTTATTGATATCAATGTTGTGCATTTTTAGAGCAAAAATACAACCATTGATATCTCTTTGAAGCTTTTTAAGTTCTGTGCCAGATTCTTTCGGCACCTGGGGTAGGTTGAATAATATTTTAAGTTGGCTGTTGACCATGATACGTTTATTCTCGTATCGGCCAGACAAATTTTGCCAAGCTTGAGCAAAACCATCATTGGTTAATGGAGATTTTTGTGCAATCTCTTTTGCTTCACCATTTTTTTTTTTTATTTATATAAATGGCCGTTAACATGTCCCTAAGGGACGGCCATGAGAGGTAATCACCACTGAAAACCTCAGTATCGCAAGGTGGCACACGCATGCTGTGACCAATTGCCGGCTCCGGCTCTGAAGCAATTGTTTGCTTTGAGGGCTTACTCTGCGAGAGCTCCGAAATTGTCCCTGCTACCTGTACATATGATTTGTAGCAGCTGCGGTACTTTTTTTTATTGATTCGAGGTCTGAATCCTCGTCATTGGAAATTTTATCTAAACAGGCATCATAACCAGCCTTTATTTTTCTCCACTGGGCTCTTAAATCTTCGCTTTGATCTTCCAGGAAGAAAACGTCATGATATTCGGCGGCATTAAAATCCGCTTCGAATTCGACGAGAGCATCCGACAAACGGATAAATATTTTTAAATGCGTCATCCGATTTTTATTTTTCTCTCTTGTTAGAATTTTTTATATAAAAATAAGATAAAAAATTTTTACTTGTAAAATTATGTGCTTGGCCCACAGTTCGATTACTTAAGCAAATAGACTAAGTAAATTTTGGTTGCAAATTTACGACTTAATCCCACTGTGCGGCTTATTTACTCTCTCACTGCAATTATATGCAGCCGGCTGAAGAGCTGTTCACCAAGCGCAATTGGCACGAGATGCAGTCTCAGCTTCGAACGCACACAAAGGAATTGAGTGCGTGAGAGAACTAACTTTAACAAGCACAACTTAAGGTTGTTTTTTACAAGCACAAGACGCGGTGTGCGTACGCCGCACAAAGCAAAAAATCTGAGACAAGAGCGCATAAATGCTGCTTACTCTTGATTACTAAAATTTCTTGCTAGTTTTAGCTCCGAAAATATCAATACAGCCTAGTGTACTGATACTAAAATTTTACAAATACCTAGTGTACTTTGTAAATTTTACAAATACAAACGCGTATGAAAATTTTGTGTTAAAAGTTAAATGTGAGCACACACTTTTAAACTCTACCGAATATAAAAAAAAAAAAAAAAATGTACTGCAAATGACAAGTTCTAGAAACTTTTTTATATAAAGTTATAAGTATACAGCGAGAAGCGCTGCCCAAAAGAAAATGCAGAAGAGTAAAGATGACCGCTAAGAGTGGCAGCTTAACTTTGCAGCACAGGGTGCTTAATTGTGGGCTCAACAACCAGGACACTATCAAAGAACTTCTGTTTAGACTCCTCTTTAACGAATAAGGAAAAAAAAGCAACACTAGCGTAAGCTTAGTATTTTAAGATATACAATTAAGTAAAATTAAAATCCTATTTTGTCAACAAATCTAATAATATGGCAAATCAATACAACCTAATCTGTCCTCCCTCCATTCCCACAAATAACGCACCGGCTGCTTCCCAAACAGCACAAAAGTCGCAATTAAGCATAGACGATTTGACAGCACTCATAGCAAATATAGCCACAGACATTTTTAAACAAGGACCACGGATAGTACAAGCAACTCTAAACACTAACACTAGTTTGTTTTCAGCAACAGACCAAACAATAGATGAAAGACATAGTACGAGTACAAACTTAGGGGACCTAGACAAGATACCCGACGTAGTTAAATGTTTAAAACAATTCTCTGGGCACCCAGGAGAATTCAACTCATGGAAAAAAGTGTAGAGCGCATATTAAATGTATACGAGCCATTAAAAGGAACCCCGAAGTATTACGGAATCATTACGGTAGTTAGAAACAAGATAGTAGGTAACGTCGACGTTGGCGTTATTTTCAGCAAGACAGAGTACGACCATTTCAATCATATACAAGAAATATTTAAAACTTTAGAAGAAAAATTTTATAAATTAAATATTTTAAAAATAAAATTTGAGAAGAAGCCAACATGAAAGTTCAGTTGGATAAATGTTATTTCTTCAAAAAAGAGGCAGGATTTTTTAGGGTATATTATTACACCAGAAAGCGTAAAAACCAATCCAGCGAAAGTCGAAGCTATCGCTAATTTTCCGAAACCAGCAACCTTAAAAAATCTTCGTAGTTTTCTTGGTTTGTCCGGATACTACCGAAAGTTTAATCAGGATTATGCAAAACCCCTTACATCACATCTAAGAGGGGAAGAAGGTAGAATTTCTATAGAAGGTAGAATAGGTAACATAAAACACGCACTTACTTCTAGGGATGTTATTCTCGCATACCCTGACTACAGTAAACAATTTGAATTTATTTATTTATTTATTCCAGTCAATGAACATTGAATTCTTACTGACTACGATACAATTACATTATAATTTTTGGTTTAAATTAACAAATTACATTTCGTAACAAATTTTTAAAAGATTCCTTAGGAATAGAAAAATCAATATGATAGTTTACTGATAGTGTATTAAATTCATGTAGCACTCTATTAATAGGCGAATTAAAAGCATAGTTTGTTCGGCAAGTGCCTAAATAAAAAATATTTGAATGACGTAAGTTTCTACTAGGAACATTGAAATTGATTAACTCTAATAGATAAGGACAATCTATTGAGCCAACAATAACATCATAAATAAATATCAAGGAAAATAAAGTTCTTCTTTTTTGCAACGATTGAATGTGTAAAAGTTTACATCTAGCATCATAGGAAGGAATAGGTTCCTCAAAATTTAAAAAGCGCAATGCGAACCTTAAAAAAGATTTTTGTACTCGTTCAATGCGTATGTTGTGCGAGGCATAAAAAGAATTCCAAATAATGGAAGCATATTCTAATTTTGAACGTACCAAGGCGATGTACAGAGACTTGAGCACATATGGATCCAAAAATTTTTGACTTTTCTACGGAGAAAAGCTAAGACTTGATATGCTTTGGGTATGATATAGTTTATGTGACTAAAAAAGGTAAATTTCGAGTCAAATACTACTCCAAGGTCCTTAACAACATTAACTCGACTTAGTGGTACATTATCAAGAAAATAAGACTCCTTCACACTAAAAACTGACTTAGAATACGTATTTACAACACACTTTTCGCGGTTTAAATGCAGATGATTTTGAATACACCATTCGTAGATGGAATTTAGGTCCATTTGCAATTTTAGCAAATCAGAAGAATTTCGAACCAGAAGATATATTTTCAGGTCATCTGCAAATAATAGACATTTAGAATATGTTATTGAAGAAGGCAGATCAGTAATAAAAATTTAAAAATAAAAGAGGGCCAAGAACGCTACCTTGTGGCACACCAGAGGAAGCAATAAAGGAATTTGATGTCATATTATCAATATATACATAGCTTAGTCTATTCGAAAGATACGAATTAAATCATTTTAGTAAAGCAGAGTGAAAGCCAATTTTCGCTAACTTCCTCAATAGAAAAGAGTGTGCCACTTTATCAAAGGCTTTGGTGAAATCAGTGTAAATGGTATCTACTTGACAGCCTTCTTTGAATGCTGAGATACATTAGTAACGAATGCTTCTAATTTCGCTATTGGAGATGTTTTATCGCAAGGCTCGAAACCTCTAGAGTTTCTCTCAAGAAGATTAAACAAAGCCGAGAAACATTATGCGGCGAACGAGAAAGATTGTTAGCCATTATTTGGGCTTTAAATTCTTTCTTTTTTTTTTCTGCAAAAAAAAAGTGCAAATTTTTACTGACCACCGCCGCTCACATATGCGCTGAACAGTAAAAATAATAATTCTAAAATGAAAAGGTGGAAGGCAGCTGTTTGCGAAAGAAAAAATTTGATTTTGACTGCTCAGAATGCAGAGTGAAAATAGTTACTTACTTACTTAGGTGGCCGTAACAACCCGTGTCCGGGTTTCGACCGACCTCATCAGCTCTCGCCAGGCGCCTCTGCTTTGCGCGCGTCTTCTCCAATCGGATACACCAAGTGCGGTTAGGGCTTCCTCAGCCTGGTCCATCCATCGGAGGCATGGTCTCCCTCATCGTTGTTGACCAGCGACCCTCGCCTCGAGCACCTTTTTCGCTGGACATGACCAGCGTAGTCGTTGCACAGTTACACGCCGAACTACGTCAATGTCTTCGTAGAGCTCATACAGCTCGTGGTTCATTCGGATGCGATAGTCATCGCCAACTCGAATAGGACCGAAGAACTTTTCTCTCGAACACCCCCAGAGCGGCTGCGTCATTTTGCGAAACTACCCATGCCTCAGCGCCATAAAGCAGTACATGTAGAACGAGCGTCTTGTAGAGTGTTAGTTTTGTCGATCGGGAGAGGGCTCTGGAACTTAGTTGCTTACTGAGCCCGTAGTAGCACCTGTTAGCAATTATTGTTCTTCGCTTTATCTCCAGTCTGATTTCGTTGTTGGAATTAATGGCGGTGCCAAGGTATACAAACTTCTTGACTACTTCAAAGTTATAGCTGCCGTGTGAAACGTGGGAGTCTTAACGCCGCGCTCCCTCGTTTGTAGACAGCATATACTTTGTTTTACCCTCATTTATCGTCAAACCCACTTTGGCTGATTCCTTTTCGATAGCGGCGAAAGCAGCGGTAACATCTCTCTTGGTTCTGCCAACAATATCAATATCATCAGCGCACGCAAGAAGCTGGACACCTTTATAGAAAATGGTGCCATTACGATGCACACCGGCCTTTCGTACGATCCCCTCCATGATGATGTGTAAGAGATCGCAAGACAGTGGATCGCCTTGTCTGAAACCTCTTTCGGTATTGAAGGTTTCGGAGAGGTCATTTCCTACCTTGACGGAGCTGCGTGTGTTGCTCAACGTCATTCTGTAAAGTCTAATCAACTTTGCAGGTATACCGAACTCAGACATTGTTGCGTATAGGCAACCCCTTCTCGGGCTATCGAACGCAGCTTTAAAATCGACAAAGAGATGGTGTGTGTCAATTTGATTTTCGTGGGTTTTCTCCAGGATTCTCGTAGCGTGAAAATCTGGTTTATGGTGGACTTACCAGGTCGAAAGCCACACTGATAAGGTCCAATCAGTGTTTTTGTAATTGGCTTTAATCTTTCACACAGTACGCTTGAGAGAACCTTATATGCGATGAAAATAAGACTGATACCTCTATAACTGGCGCAGATTGTTGTGTCTCCTTTCTTAAGTATAGGGCACAGACGATTTTGAAATTAGCAAGTGCACCTGCCGTAAGGCTTAAGCAACTTGGGTTATCCAAAACCTAGGGTAATAGTTCATGAAACAGACAACCATGAACTTTGTGTTGTACCACAACACGGACCCGTTTATGTTTTAAACAAGTAAAACATACGGGGCATCTGGTGTGGCCACACGAACATGGAAGCTGCTTCACAAACGCAAAGCATCACCCAGAGCCCTGCTGATTAGGAGCATTATGTAATAAATCACATACTGCCCGTAATAGCATGTAATAGCATGCGCAATAGCACATACTGCCCAGTTTAGACTTCCGTAGCGACGTATTTCCATCCATCTACTGGTGGAGACGAGACCTACCCAATCTCTTGCATGTTAAGACGGATATGCCAGCCAGGTCGTACCATTGCGCGACCCCGCCGGTCAATCTAGACCTGTGAAGCATTCACACAACCACAACCAGTACGAGACTCCCCGAAGGGCCAGCCCACGACAGTCATCTGGGCAACTCCATCCCGTCAAATGAGGATCCACAACATCTTCGCAAAAAAACCAAGAATACACAAATGCAATTATGAAAAAGTGCATTCTTACACATGACTGTGCTCAATGAGCACATAAGGGCTAGTCTAACAATTTGCAGTTGCCGACTCAGCTGGAAGATTATTGTGCATGACCCGTACCTACTTTGGAGGACCTTTGCAATTGCCACTCTTACTCTGGCCGTTCGGATTTCACCATCCAGACATAGAGTATAGGCCATTGTTCTCAGGGACTGCTGTGCTCAGTTTGAGTACCCTTAGTTAAACAACCATTTCTACACTTCCCTCAGTGACTGCCGTGCCAGTTTGAGGGTTCGAGTCAAACTCTTGACTAGCAATCCACTTCGGAAAGCCGAAGAGCCGACACTATTATGCACGCATGCCGACACTTCCTAACTGTTGTAACACGCCCATTTAAGGTCTCCATGCGGTGGATAGATAGGGTCTACCCCATCTGACGGGTAAGGACTGTCCCCGTACTAACAAGTTTTAAGGTTAGCATATGACCTGCTACCAAGATGGGCGCCACCCCGAGCTCTTGGTTGGCCCTATCAGTTTTTCCGGTTGCAGGACGTATCCTACAAACAACCCTCCTCTTTTATCCTGGCTTGGGAAAGGCAGGCGCAACCCTAGCGGAGTTGTATAGGGCACAGTACGCTGAGGTTCCAATCGTCAGGCATGCTTTCTGCTAGCCATATTTTGCTATGAGCTGATGCATGCGCCTTATCAATTCATCGCCGCCGGTTTTAAACAATTCAGCTGACAGGCCGTCAGCACCCGCTGCTTTATTGTTTTTGAGTCGTTGGATAGCAACTGAAACCTCTTCATGGCTAGGTGGTGATACTTCTAATCCGTCATCGTCGATTGGTGACACTAAACTGCGCTCTCCATTGGCGGCATTGGTGAAATCGTCGCAAGTAAATTATAGAAGTGCTGTCTCCACAATCTAAGCACGCACTGTGTATCCGTATTCAGCTCTCCATGGAGTTGGATATATGAGCAAAGTCCGCCGGCGTCGTCGGGTCCAGAGTTGAGCGGAGTAGGCCTCGGCAGTCCGTTGTAATTGCAGCTTAGCGACATCTAGCTTTCGTTGCATTCCTGTGCGTATGTTCTTCGCATTGCATAATCGCATGCGGATCTTGGCTGCAACAAGATAATGATCGGAGTCAATGTTGACTCCCCGGAATGTACGCACATCTAGAACACTAGATGCATGCCTTCCGTCGATTACAACATGAGCAATTTGGTTTGGCGTTTTTTGATCCGGGGACAGCCAGGTGGCCTTGTGGATGTCGAGGTGTTTAAATCTGGTGCTACTAACTACCATGTTTCGTGCCGCGGCGAAGTTGATCAGTCTTAGACCGTTGTTCGTGCAGGTCTCATGAAGACTGAACTGACCGACAGTGGGGCGAAAGATGCTTTCCCTTCCGACTTTCGCATTAAAATCGCCGAGGACTATTTTCACGTCATGGACCGGAAGGTGGTCATATACGTCCTCAAGACTAGCGTAGAAAGCGTCCTTGACGGCTTCGTCCTTTTCCTCCGTCGGGGCGTTCGCGCAAATAAGGCTAATGTTGAAAAATTTTGCCTTGATGCGGATCGTGGCTAATCTTCCGTTCAATGGTGTGAACCGGGAAACAAGGTGGTGTAGTTTCCGTCTAACGACGAATCCACATCCGAATTCGCGCTTCTCCGCATGACAGCTGTAGTAGATATCGCAGTGTGCTTGTTTAGAGCAGCCTTGCGCTTTCCATCGCATTTCCTGGATGGCGGTGATGTTAGATTTTATTGTTTTGAGGGCTTCCGCCAGTTGGATAGTGGCACCTTCCCTATAAAGGGTCCGGACATTCCAGGTTCGTTTGCGGTGGTCGTCAACCTAATTGGGGTTGTTATCCGAGGCTGGTTTAGTTTTCATTGGGCAGTAGTAATGTGGCGGGACCCAAACCCTGCGCACATTCCATGTTTAAGGTCTATGGAGCGACCCGCCGCTCAAATTAGCCGTCAAACTGACGGATGCCAGTTTGCCGTTGCCCAGGGAACACCACTTGGAGGTTTGAGTCGACTTGAGACGATTTCGACATGGATAATGCGGCCTCGCCAGGTTGAGGGGGTCAGACACGTTGCCATGTGAAGGTTCGCCCCCTGTTCCCTGTGAAAATAGTTAGTCTTTATTTAATTTGTAGGGTTTATATACAAAAGTATATTTATATACAAAAAGTTTAACATAGTTTAACAAAATATTGTCAAGTTTTTTAAACCTTGACAAAAAATAAAACTGAAAAATATAAATTAAATTGCAAATAATGCAATTATTGATCGTAAGCTTCCACATTCTGTTAGAAGCGATTTAGCTTATGGCTGAAATTAGATCCTACAACTGCAATAACAACACTCGCTAGACGGTCGCGAGTGCTCATGCTTGTTGTTTTTTTTTTATCTTCTTTACTTAGCTAAATGCTATTTTATAACAAAATCATATATTACATATAAATTCATTGACTACATTTGTATATATATAGCACACGGTCTTAGTTAAATTTAGTCTTAATGTATATTGATAATTCCTTTTTAAAAATGAATAGATTATTTTCATTCTTTAATGGATTCGGCAACTCGTTATATAATTTAAACCCTTTGTATAGCTAGATATTTTGAGATCTATTATTGGGAAAGTAATTAATTCTGAAATTTGATAAATTTCTTAAATAATATGGCTGTACATCTGCAACATACGCTGACTGCTTAAATACTTAGGTAACATGTCGTTTTTAATTTTAAAATCAAATATTAAAACATTCATAATTGTTTTTTGGTTAATCGATAACCATTTTAAGGTGTCTAGCATATATTTTATTGGAGTTAACCTATCGTATCTTAAAATGCATCTCATGCCTTTATTTTGCAACTTTTGTTATCTTTTTAACATTGCATTTGGACCTAAAAACAAAATTGTTGAACAATATTCAAAATGTGGTTTGACCATGGTATTGTATATTTTAATTGCACTAGATAAAGAAAGCCTGCCTCTAATTCTTTGAAGAAATCCCATTTTTTTTTAGCAATTTTTTTTCATTAAAAGATAACTTATCGTCAATAACAATGCCTAAATATTTTATTTCTTTTACTATTTCAATATTTTCACCATTTATTATAATATTTTTTTCAGAGAAACCATTAATCAGCATTGCTTTTGACTTATTTGTGTTAAGTTTTAACTTATTAATTTTTAAATACAGATCTACTCTTTCTAAATCATCATTAATCTTATCAATACATTCAACCGTCGTATCCCCTGACACATATATCAACGTATCATCGGCAAATAAACATATTTTCTCGATATCATTGATATAAATAATAAACAATAGAGTCCCCAGAACCGCTCCTTGAGGCGCTCCAAGTGTGACAGGCATCGGATCCGATATAGATTCTGCAACTCTTGTACGCTGTGTTCTGTTGGACAAGTAGCTCTTGAACCATTCCAGTTCTGTTCCTATTACACCGTATTGCCTCAATTTATGCAGCAGTATAGATCTATCAATCGTCTTAAAGGCTCTTTGAAAGTCCAGGAAAACTGCTACTATGATTTTTTTTGTTCTGCTCTTCCGCTTTCCATTGAGATACAAGGAGATTAAGTGCCGATTCACAGTTGTGCTGACGTCTAAAGCCTGACTGATGTTGCGTTAACAGTTGATTTGTCTCCATGTGCTCGTGTTATCGATGAAATACTTTTTCCAAAATTTTGCTTTCAGTCATAAGCATATTTACAGGTCGAAAGTCTGATGGCATTGTTGCTTTTTTTACCATTTCGATAGGCTCCTTAAAACAGTCGGGAAAAATTCCTAGCCGCAAAGAGTTATTTATTGTTTCCATTAAATTCGGACCAATTACATCATAAACTGATAAAATCATTTTCGCAGTAAAAAATGCCTTGGATCTGAAACTCAGAATTCCAATGAGTCCTACAATTCTGTTCTTTGGTCACTTTCGCCCAAACACATCAACTCAGGCGCACGCACCATCGAAGTGGCCAATTTCTCTTCAACGACGGTTTTATACCCATACTTAAAATTATGGGTTTGATGGGTATTGCGATTGGCAAAAACGCATACGAATACGCACTATCTCGCAATGAAGACAGATTGAACCGATCAGAGACTCGAGCTGCGGCATCATCAAAAGCTGGCAGAACGGCTCGCAGAGCAGAGAGGGCAGCAGAAAGCAGTTTCTACGAAAAAGAGGAAGGTGGCCTGTATGGATCTGGCATCGCCGACTAATATTTGTAAGTAAAAATTGTCAGCTCTTTAAAACTGCATTTAAACATTTTTGATTTTTTTTTTTTCCCCAAAAAAATTACTTCAAACTTTAAACGCGTTTATCTCGAACCCACGTTTTTCGAACTGGCGGCCATGATATCCCCAGTTCAACTGAACCGATTTTCATGAAACAAAATGGAATCGACGCAGAATTGTCACCATTCTCGGGTGAACCTCGACCATAATTTTAAAAAATTTTTTACTATTTTTTTTTTACACTAAACTACAAAAAAAAACCCGAAATTGAAATTTTTTTTGAATGGCCGCCATTTTGTCAAAAAAAATCACAAAATTAAGCTTGAGGTTCACCCGAGAATTACATCTATACTGATTATAACCCCGTTTTTTTTTCATTTCAGACGCTCCGGAGACCCGGAATCGTGGCCGCCGTGACGACACCTTTTTTTTTCACCACCAACTTTGAAGTCTCATTACTTTTTGAACAGCACACGTATCGAGGCAAAAAAAATTTTTTTATTTACTTTGAACCTTTTGTAATACAATAAATAAAAAAAGTTTTCAATTATTCTTTGCGTTTTCTAATAAGAATTTTTTTAAAAAGGGTCCAAAAAACGGGTTTTGAATGAGAAGACCGCCTTAATACTTATGTCCAATGATTCGTGATCACTTATTTTCAAATTTCGATTTACTTTTGCTGTGATATTTGAGCTATTAGTTACCACGTAATCAATTAAAGTAGATGATGAATTTGTAATTCTTGTAGGCTCCTCAATAATTTGTTTAAATAAATTGTCTATAAATGCTTGTTCCATACTTATTTTGCTTGTATTTGGGGTGTTCCAATTAATATTAAAATCGCCAATTATTAAAGTATCTTTAGACAGGACTGCTATATCTTCAGTATTTGACTTAACAAAATCACAAAATATATTTTCAGGTGAATTTTGTTTATCAGGAGACTTGTACACTCCTACTAGTACGTATATTAAACTGTTGTTTATTAAGATATTTTTATCGTTAGCCACCAAAACATTTTGACATTAGCTGTATTATTTATAATTTCGATGCTCAATTCTCTTTTTACATAAAATATTACTCCACCCGTGTGTTTTGAAATACTATCACATCTCACTAAATTATATTTATTTAACTATATTTCAAAGTCTTGAATATCTGAGGTTAAGTGTGTTTCACTTGCACATACTATCAAAATTATTTTGTTCGACAATCACTTCTAACTGGGCAAAGTTTGCGCACATGCCTCATATATTTAGGTACAGGCACTTTATGTTAATTTTTAATTGCTAGTATGAAACACGTTCTGATTCAATTTTAAGTTTTCTTTGTAATGAGCGTCAGCATCTATCTCTTGTATTATGATCCAAATTACTTACTTACTTACTTAGGTGGCCGTAACAACCCGTGTCCGGATTTCGACCAACCTCATCAGCTCTCGCCAGGCGCCTCTGCTTTCTCCAATCGGATACACCAAATGCGGTTAGGGCTTCCTCAGCCTGGTCCATCCATCGGAGGGATGGTCTTCCTCGTCGTCGTTGACCAGCGACCCTCGCCTCGGCAACTTTTTCGCTGGAGCTTCGTCGTCCATACGATGGACATGACCCAGCCAGCGTAGTCGCTGCACAGTTATACGCCGAACTACGTCAATGTATTCATAGAGCTCATACAGCTCCTGGTTCATTCGGATGCGATAGTCATCGCCAACTCGAATAGGACCGAAGATTTTGCGAAGAACTTTTCTCTCGAACACCCCCAGAGCGGCTGCGTCAGATTGCGAAACTAGCCATTCCTCAGCGCCATAAAGCAGCACAGGTAGAACGAGCGTCTTGTAGAGTGTTAGTTTTGTCGATCGAGAGAGGGCTCTGGAACTTAGTTGCTTACTGAGCCCGTAGTAGCACCTATTAGCAATTATTGTTCTTCGCTTTATCTCCAGGCTGATTTCGTTGTTAGTATTAATGGCGGTGCCAAGGTATACAAACTCCTTGACTACTTCAAAGTTATAGCTGCCGGATGAAACGTGGGAGTCTAAACGCCGCGCTCCCTTGTTTGTAGACAGCATATACTTTGTTTTACCCTCATTTATCGTCAAACCCACTTTGGCTGATTCCTTTTCGATAGCGGCGAAAGCACCGGTAACATCTGTCTTGGTTCTGCCGACAATATCAATATCATCAGCGTACGCAAGGAGCTGGACACCTTTATAGAAAATGGTGCCATTACGATGCACACCGGCCTTTCGTACAATCCCCTCCATGATCATGTTGGAGAAATCGCAAGACAGTGGATCGCCTTGCCTGAAACCTCTTCGGTATTGAAGGTTTCGGAGAGGTCATTTCCTACCTTGACGGAGCTGCGTGTGTTGCTCAACGTCATTCTGCAAAGTCTAATCAACTTTGCAGGTATACCAAACTCAGACATTGTTGCGTATAGGCAATCCCTTCTCGGGCTAACGAACCCAGCTTTAAAATCGACAAAGAGATGGTGTGTGTCAATTTGAATTTCGTGGGTTTTCTCCAGGATTTGTCGTAGCGTGAAAATCTGGTCTATGATGGTCTTTCCAAGTCGAAAGCCACACTGATAAGGTCCAATCAGTGTTTTTGTAATCGGCTTTATTCTTTCACACAGTACGCTTCAGGGAACCTTATATGCGATGGAAATAAGACTGATACCTCTATAACTAGCGCAGATTGTAGGGTCTCCTTTCTTAAGTATAGGGCACAGTACACTGAGGTTCCAATCGTCGGGCATGCTTTCTGTTAGCCATATTTTGCTGATGAGCTGATGCATGCGCCTTATCAATTCATCGCCGCCGGTTTTAAACAATTCAGCTGACAGGCCGTCAGCACCCGCTGCTTTATTGTTTTTGAGTCGTTGGATAGCAACTCGAACCTCTTCATGGCTAGGTGGTGATACTTCCACTCCGTCATCGTTGATTGGTGGCACTAAACTGCGCTCTCCATGGGCGGCATTGGTGGAATCGTCGCCAGTAAGTAAATTGGAGAAGTGCTGTCTCCACAATCTAAGCACACACTGTGTATCCGTATTCAGATCTCAATTTTCGTCTCTGCAAGTGGATGCTCCAGGCCTGAAACCTTGGGTTAGACGCTTAACCTGTTGATAGAATATTCGTGCATCCTTCTTGCCCTGGTATACCTCTAGTTCCTCACGCTCACGCTTTTCCTGCTCTTTTTTCTTGCGTCTGAAAAGGAGCCTCTCTTCCTTCCTCTTTTCGCGGTAGTTTTCTCGCACGGCTCGCGTTGCAGCTGACTGCAGCGTTTTTCTGTAACCGGCGTTTTTTACTGCTGTCGCGATGCGACACTCCTGATCATACCATTAGTTCCGAGGTTGCGGGCGCCGGAAACTAATAACTTCTTTAGCGGCAGCGCGC
Organism: Coremacera marginata; assembly: GCA_914767935.1. Taxonomy (NCBI): domain Eukaryota; kingdom Metazoa; phylum Arthropoda; class Insecta; order Diptera; family Sciomyzidae; genus Coremacera; species Coremacera marginata. The sequence continues at coordinate 104,561,509 of OU612045.1, forward strand.
ATGGAGTGGGATATATGCGCCCAAAGTCCGCCGGCGTCGTCGGGTCCAGAGGTTGGTTGGTTGAGCTTAACCGAGAGTTGAGCGGAGTAGGCTTCTGCAGTCCGTTGTAATTGCAGCTTAGCACAAAGAAACTTTATGTTTGCATGTTTTAACAAAGCGTCAGCATCATAAGGTGCGGTGCAAAACTATAAACCTTTTTTAATAAAATTGGTCGCTACAACAAAACAGTGCACTTCTTTAAAATTGTCAATTAAGCAAAAACATTGTTATAGTGTCAACTTTACAGAGGCTGACCTGTATTTTTTGTTTACGCTTTTGTTTTCATAAAATTGTTGCTGTTTTGCGAGCACCTTTTTAGCTCCATGTTAATTATAAATTTTTATTTTCTTTATTTTGTAAAAGCTCCCTTAACACTCATGCAATTGAAAATGCGATTTGGCATAGAATCAATTAGGTTTTCCAGCAAATTTCCATTTAAATTGTCCCATTCTCGTGAAATGGTTGCTTTAAGCTCACTTACGCTTTCATATTGCTTGTTAGCTGCATAAACGCGTCGTGTTAGGATGCCCCAAAGGTTTTCAATGGGGTTTAAATCGGGAGAGCAGGCTGGCCAGTTTAGCTTTGGTATATTTTTTGCACGTAGCCAAGTCAGAGTTTGCTTACTGACATGTATAGATGCATTATCTTGTTGAAATTTTCAACTTTTACCCCGCTTTTCATTCAAAAATGGGATAAGACTACACTGGAGCATATTTATGTAGTCGGTGCTTTTCATCTTAGTCGACACGAATTGCAGTTCGAGATCACCATCCCTTGAAAATGCGCCCCAAACCATTACTGATCTGCCTCCGAAATTCCTTTTTGAGAAAAAGTGGAGCTCCGTTCTGAGATCGCGCCAATAGGAGTGAACACCATCTGGACCATCTAAGTTCCATTTGTTTTCGTCGGAAAATATTACCTTTAAATTATATGAGAACAGAACGTATGTTTTCAAACTTAATTTATGCTAACCTCGCTCCAGTCCGTACCCATATTTTCTCGGGCAAAGCCCATCCGACAATCCTTATGGCTGCTTGTCAAACGGGGAGCAAGCTTCATTTTCTGATGAAGCAGATGAGGCGTCTTCTTAATTAGCCGAAGAATAGTCCATTTCGAAACTTTGTTGTCTAAAGACGACGCCAATTGCTTGCTGCTTATGGATGGATTGGTTGCTTTTCTCAATATATCGCGCTGCTCACGCTCCGAAAGCTTCTTTTTTCGGCCTCCTCTTTTGTTTTTCCCATACTTTAGTGGATCCAGCAAAAAATTGTTCACACCATACCAACTTCTGTTGATTTTTTTTAGCAATATCTTGCGTTGTTAGCCCTTGGTCTCTAAATGCAAAATTTTACCTTGTTCGGTTTCACTTAAATATGTACCACGCGGCATTTCGTTTACCACCGCTAGTTTACATGGAGCTAAAAAGGTGCTCGCATATAGCAACAATTTTAGGAAAACAAATGCATAAACAAAAAATACAGTCTAGCCTCTCTAAAGTGGACACTATAACAATGATTTTGCTTAAATGAAAATCTTAAAGAAGTGCACTGTTTTGTTGTAGCGAACAAATTTATTAACATAAGTTTCATTGTTTATTGTTTTGCACCGCACTTTATTTGGAAAGCCCAACACATTTTAGGTGAACATTTTTTTGACAAACGCCATTACATGGTATCATGGATTCACGAGAACTGTTTTTACATTTTCCGCACTTTAAATCCATTTCTATTTAGCTTTTTTTGCTTGATTGTAGAACTTTTCACATATTTAATGCAACAAAATTATTTAAACAATTATTTTATTCAGTTTTCTATTAAAATATTGATAATTTACAGAGCTATATTGATTCGCACGTACGACTTTGTTCGACCGCTGTTATAATATCTGCTGCTGCTGTAGTTATAGCAGGCTTTACTAATTTTCAACATATTGGTAAAATTTTAAGTGTTTTACCTTGTTTTTGAAAAATTAGTTTTTAAAAATGTACCAAAAACCATTTTTATACAAAAAGCGTGAACTTACGTTGTATATAAAAGTGACACATAATCGAATTCCGTTATATTTTACATGAATTAAGTTATGAATTAAGAAGTTATAAGAATGTTATTATGTTAAACAGGTACAAAATAAGAAATTTAGAAAAAATGATCAAGTTCCCTACAATTCCCTAGATTTCAAATGCTAATAACAGGGTGATTAAAATCAGATAAAACAGAATATTTTTGCAAAAGTTTAGGTTATTTTATTAAAACTTAAACATTAAAACTTACTTACTTACTTAGGAGGCCGTAACAACCCGTGTCCGGGTTTCGGCCGACCTCATCAGCTCTCGCCAGGCGCCTCTACTTTGCGCGCGCCTTCTCCAATCGGATACACCAAGTGCGGTAAGGGCTTCCTCAGCCTGGTCCCTCCATCGGAGGCATGGTCTCCCTCATCGTCGTTGACCAGCGACCCTCGCCTCGAGCACCTTTTTCGCTGGAGCTTCGTCGTCCATACGATGGACATGACCCAGCCAACGTAGTCGCTGCACAGTTATACGCCGAACTACGTCAATGTATTCATAGAGCTCATACAGCTCCTGGTTCATTCGGATGCGATAGTCATCACCGACTCGAATAGGACCGAAGATTTTGCGAAGAACTTTTCTCTCGAACACCCCCAGAGCGGCTGCGTCATTTTGCGAAACTACCCATGCCTCAGCGCCATAAAGCAGCACAGGTAGAACGAGCGTCTTGTAGAGTGTTAGTTTTGTCGATCGAGAGAGGGCTCTGGACCTTAGTTGCTTACTGAGCCCGTAGTAGCACCTATTAGCAATTATTGTTCTTCGCTTTATCTCCAGGTTGATTTCGTTGTTGGAAGTAATGGCGGTGCCAAGGTATACAAACTCCTTGACTACTTCAAAGTTATAGCTGCCGGATGAAACGTGGGAGTCTAAAGGCCGCGCTCCCTTGTTTGTAGACAGCATATACTTTGTTTTACCCTCATTTATCGTCAAACCCACTTTGGCTGATTCCTTTTCGATAGCGGCGAAAGCAGCGGTAACATCTCCCTTGGTTCTGCCGACAATATCAATATCATCAGCGTACGCAAGGAGCTGGGCACCTTTATAGAAAATGGTGCCATTACGATGCACACCGGCCTTTCGTACGATCCCCTCCATGATGATGTTGAAGAGATCGCAAGACAGTGGATCACCTTGCCTGAAACCTCTTCGGGATTGAAGGCTTCGGAGAGGTCATTTCCTACCTTGACGGAGCTGCGTGTGTTGCTCAACGTCATTCTGCAAAGTCTAATCAACTTTGCAGGTATACCAAACTCAGACATTGTTGCGTATAGGCAATCCCTTTTCGGGCTTTCGAACGCAGCTTTAAAATCGACAAAGAGATGGTGTGTGTCAATTTGATTTTCGTGGGTTTTCTCCAAGATTTGTCGTAGCGTGAAAATCTGGTCTATGGTGGACTTTCTAGATCAAAAGCCACACTGATAAGGTCCAATCAGTGTTTTTGTGATCGGCTTTAATCTTTCACACAGTACACTTGAGAGAACCTTATATGCGATAGAAATAAGACTGATACCTCTTTAACTTGCGCAGATTGTTGGGTCTCCTTTCTTAAGTATAGGGCACAGTACGCTGAGGTTCCAATAGTTGGGCATGCTGTCTGCTAGCCATATTTTGCTGATGAGCTGATGCATGCGCCTTATCAATTCATCGCCGCCGGTTTTAAACAATTCAGCTGACAGGCCGTCAGCACCCGCTGCTTTATTGTTTTTGAATCGTTGGATAGCAACTCGAACCTCTTCATGGCTAGGTGGTGGTACTTCCACTCCGTCATCGTTGATTATTGGCACTGAACTGCGCTCTCCATGGGCGGCATTGGTGAAAACGTCGCCAGTAAGTAAATTGGAGAAGTGCCGCCTCCACAATCTCAGCACACACTGTGTATCCGTATTCAGATCTCTATTTTCGTCTCTACAGGGAAAGGGAAAACATAAAACCCTAAAACACGGTTTTTGGGCCGACCCCGAAGCGATTCAAGTGGCACCACTGGCTAACGGTAAAAGAAAAAAAATTAAAAAATCTTTCTTGTTGTCTCTAATAATGGGACATATATTTTTGTCAATTTTATTCTAGATGGTGAGGCGACTTTTTTTTTTTACGAAATCTGATGGAATGAGCCAGCAAAAATACTCCCTATGCGACGGTAGCGAATATTTTTGCTTGCTGCTGCAGTTATAGCTGTGGGAATAAATGGAATTTGAGGCCGGAAGCCAGACTGTGTGTGAACATCCTGCACACCGTTGAGAGTAAGCTCAACTGCCGTAAACAGTTAGAATCTCTGGCTCCGAATTGTCTGCGATAGATGATGGTGGCATATTTTGAACTTCAGTTAGTGCCGGCACACAGGTGGGTTTTGAATTTCGCCGAAATTTTACGAATATTATTATGGCGTCAACTATGATGAAAGTTAGTAAAAAATACCCAAGTCCGTAGTGATGAATGTCGTGCTGACGAAGTATATTGGCTGGCTCGATTTTTAAATTGGCTACTTGATCTTTCAATTGTTGGATTTCTTGTTGTTGTGAGCGACATATATGCGTGAAGTTGGTACTAACTAGGCAGCTGAATAAGACATGACTGCGTCAATATTTCGCTCACGTTTATAGAAGGAATGTATGAAGAAATGCATGTCATGTGGCGGTCAAAGTGCGGTGTCCATGAATAGTGAGATGTGGATGCTTAACTACGCAGCCTTCTCCGGTTTTGATAATGCCACTATTATTTAATTTCAGCTGGGTTGTCTTGCTCTTACAGACGACATTTAGTAACGTTTGTTACGACGTTGGTAAAATCCAAGCATTTGGTTCTTGGAGCTGAATCCAATGTGGGCCTTTTCCAGCTGGATCTACAACACAGTCCAAGTTCGCCTTGGACTGTTGTAGTAAGGTTATTTCACAAAAATTAACTTTTGAACCTGATTGATACAGAGGATGAGATTGTCGGCAGAATAATAGGGTGTAATCAATACAAATACATTGTTGAACTTCCGCATCTGATAATGGGTAGTATTGATCGCGATGCAGGTCGATCACGAGGTTAGATGTAGACGATTTTATCTTCACAAATGAGTCTTTGCTGTACCATGGGATTGATATTAATTTTAGTAACTCGTACTGCTAGGTGGTTATCAATGGAATTTTTATGTTGAATATGATGAATGTTACTGTCACATAGTGACTTATAGACATAAAGTTGTAGTACTTTAAGATGTCTGTTGTTGGAATTGGTAACTTTAGTGTTTTTTCGGTATTTACTTGAATGGATTCTAGCTGGGCTTACAGTTCCTTAGGTGATAGTAAATTCGTTTTTATTCTACCATGATGTGAATCGGTGAATCGAATAAAATGTCTAAAAGCGCTTCTTGCATTCTTTGAAAATTAGATATGTGAATAAATGCTTGCATCGCTACCTCATTGAAGATAACTTGGGTTTCTTGGCCTTGCATCTCCTGAGTGATTCTGGTTAAGCTAAGAGCTGTTTGATGAATAAATTTTTCGATGGTTTTAAATTCTTTCTCTATTGATTGCTGATCCTTTTTCATTATTGACAAAGTGCGATCGATGAATGTTGTCGTGTTCTGGCTTCTAAGTGAGTTACAGTAGTTTAAAAAATATTGAAATCACAAAAATATTAAATTCAATATGATTTCATACAGTATTTGTCAATTCTAAACAATTTTGCTAAAAATTTATAAATACATAAGTGTTTAATAAATGGCAACTCTATGCATATCACAATCTATAAAACGCTCTTGCTTACGCTCTATCTCATTATATTTGCTCATGAAGCAAATGATGTCGCCCAAGAATGATATATTACAAGATTGCGTATTGCGCACGTCCGCCATCTTTGCTGTGAAGTTGGCTGCGAAAAATCGTGACGTAGCTCGAGCTTGTCAAATGTTACTCAAAGTGGGTAAATGAATACGTAGCCATGATTTTATTTATAGAGATGAAGAAATGTCGACATTTTCTTATTAAAACTTGCTTTATTAAAATTAAATTAATAACGTTATGTATATACTTATAAATAAATTTAAGTAAATATATTATTTATTTATTTATTTATTTAATCTACTGGGCTTGGCCCTTACAGATATTACTCGTATACAATATAACATAATATAATATACAAAATGATAACAATATAGTATTAAACAAATGCATCTTAAAATTTAACTTGAATTAAATTGAGTTTAAATATTTGAAGACATCACGTTTGAAAGCATCTTTAGGAGAAAAGAAATCTAAATTATTTCCAGATCGATTGCAAAAATAAAGACATTTAGATATAGGCTCATTGATACCGTAATTAGTTCGGTGAAAATTAACGAAAAAAAGGCTTCTTTCTCGAAGCAATCTTGAAGGGGCGTAAAGAGGAATAAGCGACAACAATTCAGCACAGTCAATTTTGGTATCCAGAATATCCTTAACGAACAAAATACTTTGAGCTTGCCTTCTCAGTTGCAGACTGTCTAGATTTAAGAGCTTGCAACGCGTAGTGTAATCAGGCATAGTTTCACAAGAGAACGAACGACGGAAGGCAAATCTTGTAAATTGTTTTTGTATTCTTTCAATGCGATTGATGTGGTTGTCGTAAAAAGGATTCCAAACAAGACTTACACATTCCAAATGGGATCTCACTATGCTTTGAAAAAGTGTTTTTACTGTTAATAGGTCCTTAAATTCTCTCGAATTACGCTTTAAGAACCCAAATTGAGAATTTGATTTAGAAATAATATATTCTCTATTATAGTTGAAGGTTAACTTAGAATCAAAATATACACCTAGATCTCTAATAACATCGACACGATCAAAGATATGATTATTACCGCTACAATAATCATTAATTATAGTGCTCTCACTACGCGAGCATGTAAAAATTTTGCATTTAGAAAAATTAAGGCTCATCCCATTTAAATTGCACCATTCTATCTATCTATCTTTTCCTTTAACCCCTTGTGGGGCATAGGGCGACGACAAATTCTTTCCACTTCCTTCTATCTGCTGCAAGAAACTTCAGCTGTGGCCACGTTTTATTCATTTTGGCAGCTTCTGCCGTCGTTGACGCCTTCCATGTACGGGATGGCCTACCAATTCTCCGCGAACCTTGCGGGTTCCACTCGAACGACTGCTTAGCCAAGTTGTCATTTGGCTTTCTAAGTGTATGCCCGATCCAACGCCATTTCCGCTGTCTTATTTCAATATTTATCGGTTTTTGTCCTGTATTTAGCCAGAGATCTTCATTTGAAATGGTCATCGGACAACGGATTCTCAATATTTGACGCAGACAGCGGTTTACGTATGCTTGCAACTTTTTCGTGATAGCCGCAGTAACTTTCCAAGTTTCGCATGCATACAAAAGCACAGATTTGACGTTTGACTCGAACAATCTCAGTTTAGTGCGGCGTGATATCTTGTTAGATTTCCATACTGATGATAGCATACCAAAAGCGCAACGTGCTTTGCTGATTCTATTGGCAATATCCAAATCTGCTCAACCGTTAATGGAAACCAGGCTTCCCAGATAGTTGAACTGCTCGATCTCCTCTATGCGCGTCTGTCTCAAGATAATGTTGCTTTGCGTATCTCGGCCAGTGTGCATTGTTTTTGTTTTGTTGCAGTTTATTTTAAGGCCGGCTGGCTCTGCGTTTTCTTGTAGTGATTGGCCCATTTTTGCGAGCCCGCTGTTGGTGCTTGCGATAAAGCAAATATCGTCGGCATAGTCTAAATGACTCAAACGGTCAAAGGGGCGCCACTGAATGCCGTATTTCTCTGCTGGGCCAACTGTGGAGAACAGCACATCATCAATTACCACCAGAAACAGGATCGGCGATAGTATACAACCTTGCCGCACACCTTGTCGAACTTCAAAAGGATCAGAGAGCTCTCCTTTGTGACGAACATAACAGCGAGCATGTTCGTAGGATTCCTTAATGATGGCAATGATTTTTGGAGGAATTCCACGCTGGGTCAATGACTTCCATATACAGTCTCTATTGACTCGATCGAACGCTTTTTCAAAGTCCACAAACATTAGATGTGACGGTGATGTGAACTCGGCTGTTTGTTCGAGAATTATACGTAGGGTATTTATGTGGTCCACACAGGACCGTCCACTACGGAATCCTGCCTGATGTCTTTTTAGAGCAGCTTCGATTCTGTTCTTGATGCGAGACAATATAATAGAAGCCAGTAATTTTGTGAATACTGACAGCACGGTGATACCTCTCCAGTTGTTGCAATCCTTAAGGTTACCCTTCTTCGGGACTTTAACTATGACTCCATCTTTCCATTCGGTAGGGTAGGTTTCGCGTTCCCATATTATTCGCGTTAGTGGTAACAAAATATTTGCTGTTAGATCTGGATCTGCTTGCAAAAACTCGGCGGGTACGCCATCTAGCCCCGCAGCTTTGTTGCTTTTAAGGCCTCTGATTGCCGTTGTTATCTCTGCACATGAGGGCGGGCAGACTTCGATGCCTCTAAAGGACCTGCGCAACTCGGGTACGGGAGGACTTGACCCAGTAGACTGAACTACGAACTCATCATTTAGCAATGAGCAAAAGTGGTCCCTCCATCTCCGTAACTGGTCGTCAGTTGTTGATAACAGTCTCCCATCAATATCCAACACAGGATAGTCAATGTTTGACGTACGACCTGAGATTTCTTTGGTGATTTTGTAAAGATGTTTAAGATCACCACACCTTGCCGCTTGTTCAGCCTCGTCAGCCAAGTTGTCCATTTGCTTCCTCTTATCGCTCCTCACACATGCTTTTACCGTTTTATGTGCTTCTCGGTATTCGCATCGTAGCATACTTCTGCGTTGCGCATCTCTTTCGGCGTTGATTTTTATCCTAAGCTTTCTCCGGAGTTCGATCTTCTCCCATGTGTTTTCTGAAATCCAGGGATCTTTGCCTCTGGGAATGTGAGGTAAAATTTCGGCTCCTGTTTCTATAAACGCGGTTTTTATTTCTGCCCACATCGCATCTATTGATTCACTAGGATCGCTCGGTCGTGATGAGTTTTCGCTAAGTTTGTTGCAGAAGTTTCGAAGCGTTGCAGGATCTTTTAATGCATTGGTGTTAAACCTCGCTGCTTTGGCGGAGTCTGTTGATCTAAGAGAGAATTTATATCATTTTGGAAGTAAGCGCAATCACATACATTATTAATGGTCTTAAACATTTTTAAGTCATCCGCATACAACAAGGTTTTACACGAGTGAAGATTATAGTTTATATCATTAATGTGGATCAAAAATAGCAGAGGTCCAAGGTGGCTTCCTTGAGGAACCCCGGACGCAGCAAATATAGTTTTCGAATAACAATTATTGATTTTAACCGTGAGCAGTCTATTAAGTAAGTATGACTCCAACCATTTTAGAAAAACAGAATGGCAACCAAGTTTTCCAAGTTTGTACAAAATCAGATTGTGAGGTAGAGTGTCAAAAGCTTTCACAAAGTTAGTGTACAGGATATCGACTTGTTGCCCTTTTTCGACCTCAGTTATACAAAAATTCGCAAATAGCGACAGATTGGTTGCGGTGGACCTACCTGCAAAAAAACCATGCTGTTGGGGGATGATGACTTTTTTACTTCATCGAAAAGCCTTTTATTTACCAATTTGTCTAGAATTTTAGGAATCACCGATTGTTTAACAATGGGTCTATAGTTGTCTATACGAGATTTAGGACCGGATTTAAAGATAGGCGAAATAAATGCAGACTTCCAGTCATCCAAGAAGATTCCAATAGAGAGAGACTTATTAAATATAATTGTAAGTGGTTTCGATAACGAGCTGGCGCATAGCTTGAAAAACAAAGGAGGAATTAAGTCGGCACCTGCAGCTTTGTTAGAGTCAAGACCAGTCATGGTATCAAAAACTTCTGATTCGATTAGTACCAAGTTACCTATATTTACAATTTGTTGCAAATTGCAAAAATACTCTGGTAAAATTGTATGGTTCTACGAGTTAAAAACTGAACCGAAAAAGTCTGCAAACAAGTCACAAATTTCTTGCTGGTTACTTGCTGTAATACCTTCTAGTTCCATTGTCTTTGGAAAACCGCTAGTATTTCTTTTTAAGTTGTAAAACGACCAGAATTTTTTTGCATTTGATTTAATGTTGCTTTCAACAGTGAATAAGTAATTCTTATACAAGAAATTAGAGAGAAAGTCGAACTCTCTTTTACGGATATAAAAAAGATTCTTAGCATGTACAGAATTTGTTAATTTGAACTTCTTATGAGCCTTGTTTCTCAAATTTTTGAGGTTAAGCAAACGACGATTATACCACGGCAAGTTAGAGTTCTGTTTAAACTTTTTTAGGGGTACAATAAATGAAATGCTTCTTGAAGAGCCTTTTTGAAAATAAAATACATATTATACAAATCTCGATTACTAAAAACAAGATCCCAGTTAATGGAGTTAAAGAAATTATTAAGACCTGCATAATTTGATTTTTTAAAGTTGGACAGTAAAAACGTATCAGATGATGACGCGTTTAAGAAGGTGTAAAAACTAAATGTCATTATAATTGCTTTGTGATGAACCGATTCGTTAGTGAGTGGCAAATCACAATGAGAAACATTGAATTTAAAATCATTAGTAACAAAAATTAAATCAAGTATTTTGTAGATGTCGTTTTTTATAAAATTTATTTGAAATAAATCAAGAGAGTAAAGAGAATCACATAATAAAGATTCGATTTCATTGCAAATATTAAAAGGCATTAAGATTTTATCATTCAAACTAAATTTCCAATCAATGTTTCCCCTGTTGAAATCGCCGAGAACGCATGGAGTTTGATGAGAATTCAATGAATTAATAATAACATTAATATTAGATATATGAATATTAAATATGTCTAAACATGTAGTAGGTGGAATGTAGCTAAGAATAAAAACCATCTCGCTCTTACTCGAAGTGTTCGGTGTGAATCCGTTGAAATTTACAGCGACGCAAAGTTGTTCGACGCCTTGATGAGAAAGTTGAATTTCCCTGCTCGCATACAAAGAAGAGACAGCAAATAACACGCCACAGCCTCTCGTGGTGTTGGAAGAGAGCACACGATCCCTGCGGAACACCTCATAATTAGAATCAAACAGCTCCGATGACAGAAAATGAGAAGTAAGCCAAGTTTCGACTATAGCTATAACGACATAATCATGAGCTGCAGCTGCAGAGAAAAGACTATTGGTTTTGGTCCGAAGTCCACCAGCATTATGGAAATATAGCGAGAATTCATTGCTTTGTAGATGTAGCAGCTCAGATGACTCCAAGTTGTCGTGGCTGATGAGTGTAGGCTCAGCTATTTCTACTTGTTGAGGTGGTAAAGAGTGATTTTGGGAGATCGAGTACGACTGCAAGTTGTCGTGGTTGATGAGTGTAGGCTCAGCTATTTCAACTTGTTGAGGTGGTAAAGAGTGATTGTTGGAGATCGAGTACGATGGAAATTGGCAAGAATAATAGGCGTCACGAGTATTTATTAGTTTTTTGGAAGGACTTCTCCAGGTTTCTCACGAGAAATAAACTCGTGCACTACAATCCCTTCAGGCCAGAATGCTTTAGAAACGAGAGTATCGAAAAATTCGACAGGAGTGTAGATCTTGAAGGATGAGATAACTCTTTGTAAATGCGAGTTAAGTTTATAGCACTTGATTGATGACGCTGATTGCTGTAGTTTATTAGAGATGAATGAGAAGACTGCGTCGGCCGATGTGGTTCCCAGTAGGCGAGAAAGAAATACTACCTTACGCTCCATTCTTTTCACCACGACAAGGTCAGACGGCGCTGATGACGGTGGAAATCCATTAGACGGGGCGGTAGTGGCTGAAAATTCAGCAGAGTGAGTCGTGGATAACACCTGATTAAATTCAGTTTGAAGGTTTGAATGAGTTTCAGCTGGAGATAAAGATGAGGATAACTGAGTACTCGCAGAGTTCTCAGGATGAATGGAAGATGACAAAGAAGGTGATAAGTAAGGTACTGAAATGCTACCATCACCATGTGTAGAAATGTTTACTATGGCTGGTGCGGCAGCAACTGATGAGGCAATAGAAATCGCATTAGTTGATTGATCAATGATTGCAGGTTGAGAAGAAGGACTAGACCCAATAGCACTATCCTTCGTAGCATTGTCATCTTTATCAGATAGAGCGGGAGTACCCTTTCTAGGTTTAGGCTTAGCTCTAGCGGCCTTCTTAGTCGGTTGAGTAGAGTTGACAGAACTATTAGCAGGGAAAGCGTATGATTTGTTGCAGTGTTCAGCGTGAAGTGCCACCAAATTCTGCAGGCGCGCTACTTCCTCTACTATCCCAGCTGTTGACTTCTTCAAGGCAGACAGCGAAGCGAGTACAGTGCTAGCCGGCAAACTGCGGCATATTGAGCAGCGCCACTCTAATCCATTAGGGCCAGACAGGGCATCGCCAATTTTGGACGGCAGCCCAGCGCACTTTGCATGGAAGAGTTCCGAACAGCCAAAACAGGAGATAAATGCTCCATACGTGTCCCATTCTGACTTGCAAATAAAGCAGCAGCCAGCCATAATGGCTGCAAAAGTAGGGTTAAGTTGCACGCAGATAGTAAGCCAAGCAAGTAGATGAAGAAAATCAACAGCAATACAGGAATACAGGAACTTTTAAGTGGAGGCTGCTAAGTATCCTTCATTTAATAGTTTACACAATGATTACGTTTAATTTACGAGTTATCTAATTAATTAAAAGAAACTTAAATTCAGACAGAAATAAATGTGTCGTATCACGAGAACAGAGTTGCCCGATTTATTTAGTACTATATTTGAAAAAAAAAAATTGCATATGGGCGGTGGCGCACGTGACGATCGTACGACTTTGAGTGAAAAAAAAAATTAAAAATTAAACTTACAAGTTCCTTATTTTGATTTTCCAATAGCTTACTAAGCACACTATACAAGGTGTAAAACCTAAGAGTTGTTAAAAGTTTGGCTCTTAGATAGAATCCACCAAAAATTATACGTTACGCGACAAAAAATAGAAGTGGTTTTTGGCTTGGATCACAAAATTAGTAAAATTCTGTAAATTAGCAAGAGTTTTTGAATAGGATTTGAAAGTAATCAAATTTAAAAACCTTTTCTCGTTTTTTTTATTGGGCTTAGTATAAAACGTTACGTGACATGGCGTTACGTGACATTTTTTCCATTGTAATTAATTTGGGTAATTAAGTATTTAGGTAATTAAGTAATTATGTGATTTAGTTATTAAAAAACCAATTTAATATATTCTGCCTCTCCTTGCCTCAACCATTTTTCATTATTTTTAGCCAATGCCTTCCATTTTTACTAAAACAACAACGTTTCCAAAACATTTAAACTAAATGAAAACTAAACTGAAACTAAACTAAACTGAAACTAACTGAAACTAAACTAAAATGAAAAATTACATTTGTAAGAGCGCAGACGATTTGATCATCATGGTAAATGAATTTATATTTAAATTGCTTAAATCAATAAAATAAAAATATTTCTCTAAGATAATATCATTAAATAATAAGTTTTTAATAACTTTTAATTTCCGCGTCAGTGGACTTTTCGGCGAAAATGCCCATATATAATTGGGGTGTTTTCTCGCATTTGTTCCCCTACACAAAAAGCAGCAACGTTGCTTGAAATGCTTGACAGCAGGTTAATTGCTGCTTCTTTGTTTTCATTTTGTTATTTTCTTCTCGTTTGTTGAGGAATATTGTAAGGAGTTCAATTTGTGGCCCAAATTAAAATCGCTGTTATTCTTATCAGAAGCATCTAAAAGTTTATTACTCATTGTAATTACATAAAATATAAATAAAATTTTAATTTACACGTATTGTAAGTGTACAATATTATAAATGAAACTAAATGAATCCAATATTTTTCTTACAAACTTAAATCAGTAGTCGGCAAACATAAAGCACATGCTTTGCCAAGAGTCATAGTATTCTTGTGCTCTTTCACTTATTCAACAAACAAGTATTGGCGAAGCAGCATTGTTTCGGATGATATGCAATTGTTTTGCCTCACTTTCACTTATAGTCTCATTTTTAATTTTGCCGACCACTAACTTAAATGCATGCGCTTGTGCCACGGTTGTCACCTCACATTCCCACAAAAAAAAATCTTTTTCCCACAATAGCAAAAATTAATAACCACTAAAATTCTCACGGTACAAAATTGACTAAAAAATCCCATCGCAATTAAAAAAAAACACAAAAAGTCCCAAGTAAAAATAACCACGAAAATACCACGCAAATAAAAAAAAAAACACGAAAAATCACATTCGTATATAAATTAACCACAAAAAAGTCCCTCCTCAATTAAAAATTAAGACATAGTTTCGATAGTATCGTTAATGTGGACGTAGAATTTTTTGTTTGATATATTTGGTGATAAATTTGTTGTTCCTGTTCATTTTTATGTTGGTTAAAATTAATAAATATTTCGAAAAAATATGAATTTATTATTTTTCCCGCAGTAAAAAATATACATATTCTAAATTCAATTGAAAATTTAAATTTTAGTAAACAAAATGTATTTTTAATATGGAATCAATATAAAAAGGGGCTGTTCTTAAATAACGTAACACGTTTAAAGGGAAGGAGGTTGATCATTTGTGACGAAGTGTGACATGAGGGAAGGGGAGGGGGGAATAGTCGGTCGTGCTTTACGTCTCAACAAAATGTTTGAATTCCGTTTTCAAAATTTTAAATTTTATTACAATAGTGTGACATAGGGAGCGGGAGGGGGAAGGGGTCTGAAATTGACCTAAAACATGTTATGTTATTTATGAACAGCCCCTAATAAGATAAAAATATTTCCAATTTATTATATTTAAAAATAAATTGCAAAATAAGACCTCCATACCAAATCGCAATGTAAGACGTAATTCTACGTAAAAAAAAAACAGCATATTTCTCTAATATTGTACAAAATTCTACGTCTACACTTACAATAATTTCGAAGCTGTGTTTTTTTTTTTTTTAAATTTTGAACTTGTTTACTTACTTACTTACTTAGATGGCCGTGACAACCCGTGTCCGGATTTCGACCGACCTCATCAGCTCTCGCCAGGCGCCTCTGCTTTGCGCGCGCCTTCTCCAATCGGATACACCAAGCGCGGTTAGGGCTTCCTCAGCCTGGTCCATCCATCGGAGGCATGGTCTCCCTCGTCGTCGTTGACCAGCGACCCTCGCCTCGAGCACCTTTTTCGCTGGAGCTTCGTCGTCCATACGATGGACATGACCCAGCCAGCGTAGTCGCTGCACAGTTATACGCCGAACTACGTCAATGTCTCCGTAGAGCTCATACAGCTCGTGGTTCATTCGGATGCGATAGTCATCGCCGACTCGAACAGGACCGAAGATTTTGCGAAGAACTTTTCTCTCGAACACCCCCAGAGCGGCTGCGTCAGTTTGCGAAACTACCCATGCCTCAGCGCCATAAAGCAGCACAGGTAGAACGAGCGTCTTGTAGAGTGTTAGTTTTGTCGATCGAGAGAGGGCTCTGGAACATAGTTGCTTACTGAGCCCATAGTAGCACCTATTAGCAATTATTGTTCTTCGCTTTATCTCCAGGCTGATTTCGTTGTTAGTGTTAATGGCGGTGCCAAGGTAAACGAACTCCTTGACTACTTCAAAGTTATAGCTGCCGGATGAAACGTGGGAGTCTAAACGCCGCGCTCCCTTGTTTGTAGACAGCATATACTTTGTTTTACCCTCATTTATCGTCAAACCCACTTTTGCTGATTCCTTTTCGATAGCGGCGAAAGCAGCGGTAACATCTCTCTTGGTTCTGCCAACAATATCAATATCATCAGCGTACGCAAGGAGCTGGACACCTTTATAGAAAATGGTGCCATTACGATGCACACCGGCCTTTCGTACGATCCCCTCCATGATGATGTTGAAGAGATCGCAAGACAGTGGATCGCCTTGCCTGAAACCTCTTTCGGTATTGAAGGTTTCGGAGAGGTCATTTCCTACCTTGACGGAGCTGCGTGTGTTGCTCAACGTCATTCTGCAAAGTCTAATCAACTTTGCAGGTATACCGAACTCAGACATTATTGCGTATAGGCAATCCCTTCTCGGGCTATCGAACGCAGCTTTAAAATCGACAAAGAGATGGTGTGTGTCAATTTGATTTTCGTGGGTTTTCTCCAGGATTTGTCGTAGCGTGAAAATCTGGTCTATGGTGGACTTACCAGGTCGAAAGCCACACTGATAAGGTCCAATCAGTGTTTTTGTAATCGGCTTTAATCTTTCACACAGTACGCTTGAGAGAACCTTATATGCGATGGAAATAAGACTGATACCTCTATAACTAGCGCAGATTGTAGGGTCTCCTTTCTTAAGTATAGGGCACAGTACACTGAGGTTCCAATCGTCGGGCATGCTTTCTTCTAGCCATATTTTGCTGATGAGCTGATGCATGCGCCTTATCAATTCATCGCCGCCGGTTTTAAACAATTCAGCTGACAGGCCGTCAGCACCCGCTGCTTTATTGTTTTTGAGTCGTTGGATAGCAACTCGAACCTCTTCATGGCTAGGTGGTGATACTTCCACTCCGTCATCGTCGATTGGTGGCACTGCACTGCGCTCTCCATGGGCGGCATTGGTGGAATCGTCGCCAGTAAGTAAATTGGAGAAGTGCTGTCTCCACAATCTAAGCACACACTGTGTATCCGTATTCAGATCTCCATTTTCGTCTCTGCAAGTGGATGCTCCGGGCTTGAAACCTTGGGTTAGACGCTTAACCTGTTGATAGAATTTTCGTGCATCCTTCTTGCCCTGGTATACCTCTAGTTCCTCACGCTCACGCTTTCCTGCTCTCTTTTCTTGCGTCTGAAAAGGCGCCTCTCTTCCTTCCTCTTTTCGCGGTAGTTTTCTCGCACGGCTCGCGTTGCAGCTGACTGCAGCGTTTTTCTGTATGCGGCGTTTTTTACTGCAGTCGCGATGCGACACTCCTGATCGTACCATTGGTTCCGAGGTTGCGGGCGCCGGAAACCAATGACTTCTTCAGCGACAGCGCGCATGGAGTGGGATATATGCGCCCAAAGTCCACCGGCGTCGTCGAGTCCAGAGGTTGGTTGGTTGAGCTTAACCGAGAGTTGAGCGGAGTAGGCTTCGGCAGTCCGTTGTAATTGCAGCTTAGCGACATCTAGCTTTCGTTGCATTCCTGTGCGTATGTTCTTTGCATTGCATAATCGCATGCGGATCTTGGCTGCAACAAGATAATGGTCGGAGTCAATGTTGACCCCCCGAAATGTACGCACATCTAGAACACTAGAGGCATGCCTTCCGTCGATTACAATATGATCAATTTGGTTTCGCGTTTTTTGATCAGGGGACAGCCAGGTGGCCTTGTGGATGTCGAGGTGCTTAAATCTGGTGCTACTAACTACCATGTTTCGTGCCGCGGCGAAGTCGATCAGTCTTAGACGGTTGTTCGTAGAGGTCTCGTGAAGACTGAACTGACCGACAGTGGGGCCAAAGATGCCTTCCCTTCCGACTTTCGCATTAAAATCGCCGAGGACTATTTTCACGTCATGAACCGGAAGGTGGTCATATACGTCCTCAAGACTAGCGTAGAAAGCGTCTTTGACGGCTTCGTCCTTTTCCTCCGTCGGGGCGTTCGCGCAAATAAGGCTTATGTAGAAAAATTTTGCCTTGATGCGGATCGTGGCCAATCTTTCGTTCACAGGTGTGAACCGGGAAACAAGGTGGCGTAGTTTCCGGCTAACAACGAATCCACATCCGAATTCGCGCTTCTCCGCATGGCAGCTGTAGTAGATATCGCAGTGTGCTTGTTTAGAGCAGCCTTGCCCTTTCCATCGCATTTCCTGGATGGCGGTGATGTCAGCCTTTATTGTTTTGAGGGCTTCCGCCAGTTGGATAATGGCACCTTCCCTATAAAGGGTTCGGACATTCCAGGTGCATATCCGTAAATCATTGTCCGTTTTTCGTTTGCGGTGGTCGTCAACGTAATTGGGGTTCTTATCCGAGGCTGGTTTAGTTTTCATTGGGCAGTAGTAATGTGGCGGGACCCAAACCCTGCGCACATTCCATGTTTAAGGTCTATGGATCGACCCGCCGCTCAAATTAGCCGTCAAACTGACGGATGCCAGTTTGCCGTTGCCCAGGGAACACCACTTGGAGGTTTGAGTCGACTTGAGACGATTTCGACATGGATAATGCTGGCCTCGCCAGGTTGAGGCGGTCAGACACGTTGCCATGTGAAGGTTCGCCCCCTGTTCCCCCCCTGTTGTTTGAACTTGTTTAGTATTTGTTTATACTTTTTCACTATGAAATCAATAATAAATTTGTAACGTCATGCACAATAGCAAACAATAACAATCAACAAAAACGAAAGCAGCTGATATGTATTGACATGTTAATTTTAAATACACACATACACATTGATAACAACAACACGATCAGTTACTGAGAACTTCGTCAAACGATTCTATTCAGCTGGACCCATACACAGGCGTACCGTGTTTTGTTTTTGCAACACACTACAAAAAAATTTTTCAAAAATTGATGAAATTTCTCATAAAATGTGCACAAAAAATTAATTTTAACAGAAAACCAAAAAACCAAAACGATAAGATTGTACGTGAACAACGCTATATACTGCTTGACATGCTATACAACTTATTGTTTTGTCTGCGCGAAATCAAAAATTTTTTATTTAGTCTTCGCAAACTGACGAACCTTCAAATTGGTCCCCCAACACCGCCACGAACAGGCAAACATTTCCGCAAGCCAACCAAGTTCGCGAACAAGTCCGTCTGTATATAATACCTACAAGAAACAACACGATGGTGCGTTCGTGATTTCGGCATGAACTAAAGCACCAAGAATAAGAACGTCAGCAGCAACTGAAGCTTAAATGCATAATTTTTTTTTCATACATAAATGCGAATTATTTCTTTGATTTTCAAAACAAAACAAAAAAATTCCATAAAAAAAAATCTCACATGAATTAAAAAACAAAACATACTCAATTAAAAAAACATGGGAATTCCCGTTTCCCACGGCAATTAAAAATAACCTCAAATCGTATTTTTCCCACAAAGGTGGCAACCGTGGCTTGTGCTGCTTGTAGCGTGCCAGGTGGTCGGGATTGTATGGTTATTGAAATGCTTGTCCCGTGCCTCGTTATAGGACAATTTGCCCCAAATATTAAAAAAAAAAACTGACATTGAAGAAATTTACTTTACAAAAGCAATTGTAAAGGCGAATTTACATATTTCACTCAAAGCCATGACAGGGAACGTTGAATGATGACAGTGAATCAATTTTTAATTTGCATTATTCAAAGTCAAAATTTTATTAATTAATATTAATTGATGGTTATTAATTGGTGCGTGGCGATAGCTTCCAAATTAATATTTTCAAATTTTATTCGATAGATTAGACTTTTTTGAAAAAAAAAAACGAAAAAATCACAACAAAAACCAAAAATTTTTAGCAAACATTAATTAAAATTTACAAATACATTAATGCACTCTTTTCACCACGTGTCGTAATGTTGCTGTAATGTCCAATGTTCAGGCTACTAAACTTGTGCACAGGTGTTCATGTGTTATCATTTTGTTATCACGTAAGCTTTGTAAGATATCAAAAATGATAATTTCTTGATAATTGCCCACAAATCAATAATATGTAACAATCCCCTTCAGCGCCAACAAATGATTAAAAATTATAGATTTCAGATGGTTTAGATCGTAGAATTAGACTTTAATTTAGTTGTTTAGTTCGTTTGGTTACTATCGGCAACTGTTCCAAAAATTGGCGTGGTCAAACAATAGCTACGCCGACTTTTTTAGAAATAGGGGTGTAACAATTTTTTTCTAAACTATACCGTTCTCGAATAAATTCTGCGAATTCCGAATTCCAAAATTTAAAGAAAATCGACCCACCAGTTAGTTTAGTGATTTCTGAAAAAGTGGGCGTATCGACCAGTAGTTTGACCACGCCTATTTTTAGTACAGTTGCCGACAACAACCATACGAACTAAATTATAAAGTAAAAGTATGCGACAAAAACCGTTTGAAATATAGCATTTTCATTGATTTGTGGGCGGTAAAAGTAGGCGCGGAAACCCATCTAGTACAGTTAATCATACAAACTAAGCTATAACATTTTAGTCTTATACGACCGAAATTGTCTGAAATATATAATTTTTATCTGAAATAATATAATTTTTATTGATTTGTGAGAAGTAAAAAGTTTCTTTTTACTTTAACAATTTAAAAATTTATCAAACTTATGTAAAATGGGATAGCCAATAAGAACACA
This sequence comes from Coremacera marginata, assembly GCA_914767935.1. Classification (NCBI taxonomy): domain Eukaryota; kingdom Metazoa; phylum Arthropoda; class Insecta; order Diptera; family Sciomyzidae; genus Coremacera; species Coremacera marginata. The sequence continues at coordinate 104,581,911 of OU612045.1, forward strand.
CAAAAATCGTCAAGCAAATCAGACGCTTCGTTCTTGAGTTATGGAATTAGTAACACATTTCACGACTTTGTTTTATATGTAAAAAAACCGAAATGGCCATTTCAGCCTTTGAAAGGACTTTGACCGAGCTTATTATGATCAATTGTGTTTGTTTTATGCCGACTCCGAACGGCTATGTTCTCAAGAAGCTTTTCATGTCAGTTCTTTATCCTTGAGGTTTGCCATTGTCTGCAGAGAGGTGACGGCCGAACAGAAAAATTAATTCAATTGTAATACTTTGTGTCAGATGGGATTCTAATTAAAGTTCTCTGGCGTATGGGCCACACACTCTACCCACTGCGTCACGGCCGCCTTGTTTTATGTGTATAAGATTTTAATTTTATGAAACATCAATGTTCTATTGTTGTAAATTATTTTGTATGTATTATTTAGTTTTCATTTATGACGAGATTACTAATTATTAGATTCAATTTATGTTCATATTGGTTATGCTTTAGTTTTATGTTTATCAAATACATAACACTGTACACAAATGTTATTTTTTTGTCCATACTCTTATAAGAAATCCCGGAACGTTCTTGAACTGTCCCGACAACAGCCTTTCAGAATCTGGCAATCTTAGCTGCTTGTGTTTGTTTTTTGCTTTTTGCCATTTTCTTTTGTATGTATTCATAGTTTCACAACTGACAAGCCGGGTGACGTAGGCTGCGCAGAAGATTTCATACTTAACCCACGGAGTGCGTCATCTTTATATCTATCCTTCTTGGCTGTCGCCCGTGAAGCAAGCAGCGCGTAGTCAAAGTACACGTACGAACAACTTTGCCCGCCTCTATTCTAAACCATTCGCGAGCGACAATTTTCTTTTTATTTGGGCTTAGGAGAACCCAATATCCAAAAACAAGCGCGATTTTTTATAAAAATGTTTCATGTTTTTTCGTAAAAGGGTGAACCGTCAAGTGTGCATATCGACTGGTATCTGGCTTAACCTCGTAACTAGAAAAAACTTGATTTTGCTTTTTTTATAGAAATATCTCTTTTATTTGGTTCCGCATCTAAGCACAAAAATCTTAGAGATATATGTGTATCACGTTTGCAGGAACCTCGTAAACAACAAACTGAAATTTATTAAATGTATAAACCTCGTATATTGTTTAAAATTCTTGTAGTTCATAGAAGAACTGTGGTAGCAATTATCTAAACCGCCGTTATATTTTATAAAGCTAAACGTCAAATATTTGTGCTAAGTTTCACCTTTATTAGCCATATATTTTCTTCTCATAGTTTTTGGAAAATAAAGTCATAACTCACGTCATTCCAATTGTTCTATTTAGCGATGAATGTGGCGCACAAAACCACTACGTCACTCTATCAAACGCTCTTCAACATTTATTTAATCTTCATAAAATTTAAAAATTTCCTTGCTGTTGGACGCAACCAAATGGAATGTGACTCTGCCCACGCAAATATTGAAGAAATGAATTTAAATAAAAAAATTATTTGTATCTACTGATAATGTAAAACTTATAAAGGAAGCTTGAACAACACATGAGTCTTATAAAGTCCATTATGTTGACCATAATTTTTTCAAGAATTCATGAAATTTTGCTGAAAATATGCAGTAGATAAGACTTATTTAATTAAGATAAGACTTCTTAATTATTAAATTAAATATAAATTAAGATACGGTGATGATTGGATCTTATTGGCTAACCGAAAAAACGTTGGTAAGTTTAATACTGGCACTGAACAAATCTACGGTAAATTCTAAGAAACTTTGCCCAAGAAACCATTGGTCTGAAGTCAATATCAGGCTACCGGAAAAATCGTTGAAGTTTGCAAGTCGAAAAAATAAATTTCTCATACAAATGAGATTAAAAATTTTATTAATTTTTTATAAGACTTCGTCATGGGGGTTTTTTAGATGAGGAATCTATTTTATTTATTTATTTTTTTCGAGGGCAACCGCAAGAGGGCACTATAATACAATTTTTTGTTTTCTATTTCAAGGAAAAATCGTTTTTTTTAATTTTTTTTTATGCAATTAAAATACAATAAAAAAGTAAATTTGAATTTATCATATTTTATATTATTATATGATTAGTTTAATTTTGATTTTTTTTTTTAAATATTTTTTTAAAGAAATTCATAAGTTTTGTAAATCTTTCTTACCTTCCATTTTTGGTACTTTACATCGACTTTCTTATATCGATACCATAACCCCTTCGCGATTTTTGTCGGTAACACGTCATGAAACGCTACTTAAAAGCTAAACATGTCGTTCTATTGCTTGTATATGGCAAACAATACCGGGGTCAAGAAACGGAGGATCTGAAAAGCCAATGTTCTGTACCAAATGGAGGACCTAATTAAATGTTGTCAACACTAAAATTAATCATATCGAAATAATCTTTGCAAATAAAATTGATAATTGGTTTTTTATACGGTCTAACTTCGTTTCGGATTCCACATGTTATCTCTAATATGAACTATTTTTCTTATGACTCTTGGCGAATTTCCATTCTTTTATCAAACAACAAACTTTTTATTGACTTTCTTCAAATGGGGCCTTGCTAACAGGTATTCATTAATTATACTATTTTTATAATTAAATAATTTTTTCAAAAAGAAAAACAAAAAATATTACTGTAGCGCCTTCTAGCGGTTGCCTTAGAAAAATTAAATAAATAAAATGGATGCCTCGTCCAAAAAACTCCCCTAGACAGTTTTTATAAAAATTTTTAAAAAGTTTTAATTTCATTTGTATGAGAATATATTTTTTTCCACTTGCGAACTTAAAGGAATTTTCCGGCAGCTCGATATTGACTTCAGACCAATGGTTTCTTGGGCAAAGGTTCTTATAATTGCCCGTAGATTTATTTTTTGCTATACTCTTTAATTTTTTTTTTCTTCCGAACAAATTGACATGGCCTATTATACAGCAATTTTTGGATATAAGGCCCCCCGGTTAATGGATTTCCCCTCTTATAAGTTAACAAAATTAGATAAACAAAAATCCTCATAAGCATTATATAGGAAAATTCCCGTTTAAAGTATTTCTAGCTTAAAAAATTGACCCGCATAATACGTTGTAAATGTGTGAACCATTTGAAAAAATTCATACAAAAACCCCCGGATATAAACAATAAAAAACATTTGGCAGCGTTGTGTTGATTTTTTTTTTGTGGCAATCTTTGGTCTTGTATTTGCATACCTGTAAAAAAATATGTTTACTGCCTTAACGCTGCGTCTACACCTAACAATTATCATAACAGTTTTTTAATTCGTATTAGTTGTCAAATCATTGTCAGCTGCAAGGAAATTGTCCGATTATGACGTAGGTGGGCTAAAAATTGCAAGACAGTAAATGCCATTTGCTTCGTTATTTGACGTTTCCTTCCAAAGTGGAAAAAAGAATAGACAAGAATAAAAAACGGGGTTTTTGGTTGTGAAATTATAAAGTATAGTTTTACGCACAAAATTAATTTTGTTTTTCGTTGGCCAACAATCGCCCGGTCCTCCAAGTGCTACCACCAGCAGAACAAGCAAGTGCAGCGCAAATTTCTTGCTTTTTCCCTGGCCAACTTTCTCAGAGTGCCACCACCAGCAGCAAGTGCAACACATTTCAGTTGGCCAACGCTCCAACATCCAACATTTCAGCAGCACCATTTCAGCATGTCTCAAGTGCTACACTTGCTTGTGCTGCTGGTGGTGGCACTTGAATGATGTTAAGGAAAATGTACGCTGCACTTGCTTGTGCTGCTGGTGGTAGCACTTGGAGAAAGTTAGAGAGCGAAAGTAGGAAATTTACGCTGCACTTGCTTGTGCTACTGGTGGTAGATTTTTTGTTCATTCTGCTGCTGTAGTTGTAGCACTTGGAGAACGTTGGCCAGCGAGAGAAGCAGAAAAATTGCGCTGCACTGATTTGTGCTAGTGGTGATGCCACTAGAAGGACGTTGGCCAGCAAAAAATTCAATTTAACTGCGCTGCACTTGCTGATGCACCGGGAGATTGTTGGCTAGCGAAAAAAATTAAATTCTGTGCGGAAAACTATACTTTGAATTACATAACTTTCACAACGCGTTTCTGTTTTACATTTCTCAAACATTTTTTCGTTGTCAGCTAAATTGTCTGCCTGACAGTTGAGACAATTGAGCTGCCGACTGAGAAAATGTGAGTGTGTTACTAAATAATGTGAGTATATTGGAATTAAGACAAATTGTCTTAACGTCTTGATTGTAGACGCAGCGTAAGCCCGTATGATACTTCATTTTTTTTTGTCCAATTTAAGAATCGGAAAAAAGTGGCGTTTGGGCAGCACAGACATATTTTGTAAGGAAAGAATATACGTTGTCACTTTTCCATTGCTGGTATTTTTAAGAGCAGCTGCATTTAATAAATTAATATTAGCTTCAAACATCACTTCCAATTCAGCATCCATTTTCTTAAATAGTTTTGTTTACTCAAATTGTCAAATTCATTATTAACAGCAAAATATTTCACAGTAAATATTTGATCGAAACTTAACGACGAACGTTCTTTAACATTCTTTAAAAAATGTATGGTAAGAATCTTGCATAGTTTTAATATTTATTTTTATTCTGCTTAAATACGTTAATATTTTATTTAAATGATACTACCTGGTTCAAAAAGAAAGGTTCATTCAAAGGACTTAACTGTCCGATTCGAACATTTTTTTAGTAGGTTGCCACATGTGCCTATGATAAGGCTGCCAAATATCAGCGTCTCTCGTTGACATTAGTAAACGGTAAAGTGACATTGTTTTGTTTACAAGAACTTTTCTCGTGTCTTCGATATTTACGATGGTAGAAAAAATTGAGCAACGAGTTTGTATCAAATTTTGTGTGAAAAATGGTTTCAACTGCGCCGATACGCGTACAATTTTGGTGAAATATTACGGCGACTCTGCTCTATCGTATCAGAAGGCATACAAGTGGTTTAACCGATTTGTGAGTGGCCAAGACGAAGTAGAAGACGACCCTCGTACCAGGCGGCCATCGTGTTCGACTACCGAAGAAAACGTTGAAAAAATCAAAGAAATGTTGGTCAAAAATAGCAAATTGACGATTAGAGAGATAGCAAAGGACGTTGGCATTTCAATTGGAGCCGTTCAGAACATTTTGAAGAATGAATTGGGCTTGAGACGTGTCGCTGCAAAGTTGGTGCCAAAAGAACTCGATTTCATGCAAAAAAGAGACCGAGTTGCTATCGCGAAAGACATGCTGGAAATGGTCGAAAACGACGAATCATTCATCGAATTCATCATTACTGGTGATGAGAGATGGGTATACGAGTATGACATGCAAACCAGGCATCAGGCGAGTGAATCAGGCTCAATTTTTTCTTCCATCGTAAATATCGAAGACACGAAAAAAGTTGTTGTAAACAAAACACTTGAAACAAAAAATGTTCGAATCGGTCAGTTAAGTCCGGTTCACAGTTTGAATGAATCTTTGTTTTTGAACAAGGTAGTAATCATTTAAAATAAAGTTAACAATACGTGTGCATAATTTAAATAAACAACGTATTTGAATAAATTTTAAATTCATATATATGCAAATGCGTTAATGGTTCAAAAACGACCGTTTTTGAATAAATTCAAAACTTTTTTGGATAAGATTAATATTTTTTCCCCTTAGCATTAGAGTGGATTTCTTATATAAGCCCCAAAAGGTCCGTTAAGCGGGATTTTCATATAAGCCCCAAAACTGATTGAAACAGGGATTTTCATATAAGTCTTTCCCGGATAAAGTATTTTAATTTTTTAGCATTTTGCTCTGCTCTTATATCCGAAAATTACTGTGTTTGCAAATTTATTTTATGTCCTTAAAAGTTATTAATAATCAATATAACACTATCAGACAGACGCTGAGATTGGCCCTTAATATTTATATTATATATTTACATAAATGTTCAGTTCCTCGTCTCTGGCTTTCTCGAGATATTTTATATATTCTACTCTTTTAGAAAGAGTGTATAGTAAAAAGGACTTAGGTATTCTTCTTGACCCTAAACTTCACTTCAAACAGCACATTCAACTAATAATTACCAAAGCTAATTCAATGTTGGGATTTTTCAAACGTAACTCGACAGAGTTCACAGATCCATATACTCTCAAAACTCTTTATTCTGCTTTAGTCATACCGCAATTGGAATATTGCTCTGTAATATTGAACCATTTATATTCTAGTATTGCCAGTAAAAGACTAGAATCTATTCAACGTAATTTTACTAGGTATTTGTGGTACAAAATAAATTGGAATCTACCTTCTGCGTTGAGGTCGCGAACGAAAGGTCTCGCGGATATTTCCTCTTCAGGGAGCGGAAAAAAAAAACAAAAAAGGTTGTTTTTAGAACAGTTTTACCTTCTGAGTGAACCGACAAAAAGTTTAAAAATAAAAAAATATATTTATTTTTTTCGCATAAATTAAAAAAACCCAATTTTTCGTGTACGAAATCGGACCTTTATAAATTAAATACTAAGCAAAAAAAAAAATAAACATTTTTTTTTATTTTGTCGGTTTACTCGAAGCGTATTTAATTTTTAAAAATAATAAAACTATATCTGAGTTAATCGGACGAATTCTTTTTGAATTAAAGTGCAAGCCGTTTCAAAAAATGTCATTTCGAAAAAACCGCGATTAAAGGTTTTGTTTACCTTACTTTATGAGCGTTTACTAATCATAAAAACTTAAACATCTCTTAAACGGCTTTGAAATTTATTCTGAAATTTTAAAAAATTGAAACTTCGCCTTAAAATTTTGTTTACCTTTAAAAAATACAGCTGCCCATAGCAACTGCCAAACAAACACAATGATTTTTATTTATTTATTTGTTTTTATTTTTGTTTGACACAAAATGAGAAGATTTTTCTCAATTGAGATCATTAAAATTTAAAATAGCTTTGTAGGAGGTTTACAGAAGGTTCCTATTCTAAAATTCTCTCATTTGTGAAGCTGTTACAAGAGGTTTTTTTGTTAGTGAACGTTTATGAATAACGTTATAAAGGAATGTGTCTTATAAAGGGTTTACAAGAGGTTTGTAACTTTATATGAATACGGCTGTAAGTGTATATATGTATAAGTAGTATGTAAGAGTCACTCTCTGATCGATTAAATAAATAAATAAAATTTCCCCTGGAATTGAAAAATGTACTTAAGTTTTTTCTGTTTTTTTACCCATAACTATACAATGTTCAAAACTAAATGTTCAAAATTGTACGCAGTTTTTTTTTTTTAAATAATCCGCCTTACAAACCTTAGAATTCAAAAAATATTTAGATGAAATATGACGACACACAAAAGTCGGAACCTCACAAGTCAATAGTAAGACTGTTTTTAAAATCAGTAACCTCGTCTCATTTGCAAGGCTTTTTAAAATATATGCACAATTAATTTTGTTCCGTTTTGTCATTAAGTCCTTGAAGACTTCTGTGAACATTATAAAAAAACAAACTACAACTTTTACCTCCCCTTAAGGAAAAACTTAGTGGAACAATTGAAGATCAGTGGAAATTCAATTTTTTAATTTTTAAAAATCGTGACGATTTTTAAAAAAAATTTTTCACTTGCTCTTGCAAATGTACCAATTTCTTAATGATTCAACTTTAACCTGTAAGGGGTAAAGCTGTTTTTAACCGACTTCAAAAAGGAGGAGGTTCTCAAGTTCGTCGGTTTCTCTGTTTTTTTTTTTTTAAATGTATGTACATCGATAACTCCTAAACCATATGCCTGATTGCCATAATTTTTGGGGATTAGATAGATATCATAAGCATGGAGGTGCCCGTACAAAAGTGGGCGGTATTCGACAACTGGGCGTGGCAATAATAGAGTTTGCAATACTAGATACTACTGTATCTCGAATAATATTGACACTAGGGTACTGCAATTTACAGCCCTATTCTACTAGCTTAACAAAGCTCACCACATTAACAAAATAGTTAATATTAACAAGTTGTTAATGTTCCGTATTCTGGTGAAAATTTAAAAGCTCCTTCTTTACAATTTTGTTAATTGCACAAAGTATCTTAACAACGACAACATAATCTTAAAATTTATGTGTTTATGCTTGAGAATTGTTGTGAAAATAATATAAATAATAAAAATTACAATATAATATTGAATTATATTTAATAAATATATCTTATTTATAAATAAGTCTGTGAAAAATGGATGAATTTTTACGTGTTTTAAGTTTTGATAGAGAAGATCAAAGAAAGGAAAAACTTGAACGACGGCGCTATTTAAAACGTCTTCAAAATGAAAATGATTCATTCAGTCTATTTCTTTTTATTTTTATTTCTATCCAACTCTAAATACAATAAAGTACTGAAATGAAAAATCCAAAAATTATAATATACATATGCTAGCCAAAAGTTGAGCGTGCTGCCGGCAAAAATTGTATATAAAATAGGACCTGCTCCTGCGTGGTTCACTCAAAATTAGTTTGGCTATTAAAAAAATGTAAATTTAAGTTTTAAATAAAAAAAAAATCTTGAGTTTACTTGATTTTTGCATTTTCCATTTTGCTTGCTGGTATAATAAACTATAAAATTTCATCGGAAAAACAGCTAGCGTCTGAATGCTGTGAGTTTCACATTCTCACCACGCGTGGTGAACTTTTAAGCTTTTTAGAGCTTTCAAATTGTAAATGATTTTTTAGAATATGAACATTTACATTACTTAACAATAATATTAACAAGAGCTGCTTAACAATTCCTTGTTAAGTTAACAAGCAGAATAGAGCTGTAAGTGTAGGGGTAGGCACAATTATTACAAATTACGGGCAAGAAAATGGGCGTAATTCGACAAATAGGCGTGGCAATATTAGAAAAACAGTGTATCTTGAATAATTTTGAGGCTAGAGTACTGCAATTTAGTATAGGGTAGGCATTATTATTACAAATTATCGTCAATAAAGTGGGCGTTATTCGACAAATGGGCGTGGCAGTATTATAAAAACACTGTATCTCGAATAATATGGACACTAGGGTACTGAAGTTAAATGTAATGGTAGACAGTTAATACAATTTACATCCAGAAAATGGGCGTTATTCGACAAATGGGCGTGGCCATATTAGAAAAAGAGTATATCTCGAATAATATTGATGCTATAGTACTGCAATTTAGTATAAGGGTAGGCATAACTGTTACAAATTATGGCCAATAAAGTGGGCGTTATTCGACAAATGGGCATGGCAATATTATAAAAACACTGTATCTCGAATAATATGGACATTAGGGTACTGAAATTTAGTGTAGTGGTAGGCACAATTATTACAAATTGCCGTCAACAAAATGGGCGTGGCAATATTAAAAAAAGAGTATATCTCGAATAATATTGACACTAGGGCACTGAAATTTATTGTAGTACAGGGGTAGGCAGAATTATTAAAATTTATGGTCAATAAAGTAGGCGTTATTCGATAAATGGGCGTGGCAATACTAGATAAACACTATCGCAGTTAATATTGACGCTGGGGTACTGAAAATAAAACTCGTTAAAAGAATGGGTATAATAATTTCAAAACATGTGACATCTAATTTAAATTTAAGAGGCAGATATTTGAAATAACCAACAAACTTTCAGATTTTAATAGAACAAATTTTTTCGGAACAATTTTATTTATGTTGTTTATACACTTTTTTCGAAAATTTATCATATTCTCTAAAAAGGAAGAAATAAAAATTAAAAAAAAAAAAAAACAACCGACTACAAAATCACTTCAAAGTAAAAAATAATTTTAAAAATACTTTTCCTTTTAATTTCTTGGTCATATTTGATAATTTATTTATTATCATAAATATATTAATTTCTTGATGAATACAAATGCTTTGAAGTTGGCGCTTCTGATTAAGAGTCTGATTATATTAGCGCCAACCTTAAAAGCTTTTGTAATCATAAAGAAATTAATATATTTATGACAATAAAACAAATAAGAAAAAAAAATTAAGATAATAAGATTTCATATATAATAATATGTTTAAATAAATTATCAAATATGACCAATAAATTAAAAGTATTTTTTAAATTATTTTTTACTATGTAGTGATTTTGTAGTCGGTTGCTTTTTTTTTTTAATTTTTCAAGATGATTTTAAACAGTGTTTTTCCTTGAAAATTTGATTATGTCGAAATTTTCGAGCTTGTAAGCAATGAAAATGAAAAATTTTCACTATTTTTATCTCGTAAACCATTCGAGAGCGGGTAAATTTTATTGCACCGTTAGGCTTAGAAGGCCCATATACATCTAATAAAAATAAGAAAAAAAATATTTGAGCTTGGGCTCTAAAGTATAATTATGCCGTTTTTTACTATTTTTCATGTGCTTATATATGTAGCTGAAAGTCGAAATTTAAGGGGGGACATGACATTGGCAGTTTTTTTAATAATTTTGTATTTTAGTAAACATTCTTAAGATTCTAAGAAAAAATTTCATGGAAAAATTCCTACGGGTTCAAAAGTTACAGCCGGATTGGTGAGAGCGCATTTTTTGCGCTACCTACGTACGGCAGCTGGTATATACTTGTTTTACTTGCTACCTGACTTTTGGTGGTTGTTATTTTGTACCTTATAGTATAGTTATTTGCAAATGTTTCAACTACTTGGTATCACCATAGGAGCTACAGCATTGAATTTTTCCAAAGGAAATGATGCAAATCGTTTGAAATGCGCCAGAGTGAAGGCATATGAAGCTTCAAAAGAAGCCCGAATTGCTAACCGCTTGCAAAAAACTATAAGAAACAGCACAACACAAGATAACGAAGGCATGCAGTACGAAGCAGGCATGGCAGATTGAAGGTAACCCTTTTTTTCTTTGTTCACAAACTTTGAACGCGTTTATCTCACAACCACGTTTTTCGTACTGGTTGCGGGACTAGCACTAGCGGGTTCATTTTTTAACGAAATTTTCTTTTTTTTTGTATTTTTTTTAAACTTGATTCGCTATCGTATGACACGAGCTTTAATTTAATTTTTTTTCGATTTTTTATGAATTTTTAAAGTCAATATTTTTTTCGAATAAACACACTTTCAAATTTGGAACATCACCAAAAATTTTAAAAAAAATTTAAAAAAAAGCTCATGTCATACGATAACCAATTTTGTTAAGATTTAAAAAAGTCATTTTTTTCCAGATCAGACAATTTTTGCAACTCCCAGTGCTGTAACCACGAGGCCCCGTTTTTTTTCTCTGCCGCCAGTTTAGAGCTCTATAAAACCATGCTGGAGTGAAAAATATATTTTTTTGAATTTTTTTCTGGTAATTTGTTCGATTCTCTACAATAATAATAAATTTTGGAAAAAATGTTTGTTTTTGACTGAGTTATGAATTTTTAAAAAAAGGTCTGGTTTCTCTGCCGCGAATGTCTTGTCCCACCTTAATGAAAAAAATTTAATTTATCTGTTAAAATAAGGTTTTTATTAAGTTATCATTGTCATTACTGATCTCTGTGAAATATTTTTTGGCTATTTCGTAAAAGTAAACCAAAAACTCAAAACAGTATCATCATAGTACCACCAGAAAGTAATCAGAAAAAAAGTAGTAAAGAAACTGAGATGCAAATAAAACCAAAAATAGTTCCAGCAAAAATTAAGGTAGGAATATCGTCAATAAAGCATATTAGTCAAGGAGGTATCATTGTTACAACGTTAGATAAAGAAGGAAGGAATAAACTAGAATCAGAAATAAAAGAACAATTAAAAGATGAATATAAGATATCAGTGCCAAAAATTACAAAGCCTAAAGTTATAATATCGAATGTAGACATCGAATACTCTAAAGATGATTTGATAGAGGAGTTAGTGGTAACCAATCACTTTATTGATTCAGGTGATACCATTAAACTACTGCATAAATATTTAAATAAAACAACAAAACTTTGGAATTATATTATGGAAGTATCTGTAGAGACCCAAAATAAAATAGCAAATAGGTATGTTATGTTAAACTTTAGGTCAAACTACGTTAAAGAGTATATTTCACTAACCCGGTGTTTCAAATGCCAAAAATATCATCATACGAGCAAAAAATTCGAAGGAGAAGAAGCGCGTGGACTGTGTGCAGAACAACATGACACAAGAACGTGTAAAATTACATCAAATTTTAAATGCATCAACTGTATAAGGGCAAATAAACATGGAGCAACTCATAACTGTGATCATAAGGCTGGTGCAAATAACTGCAAAATTCATTTACAAAAAATGCAGACCGAAAAAGGAAAAATTGATTTCTCTTAAAATAAAAACCGATGTATGAAAACACAAACATTAAAATATTTTACGTTAATTCGTAAAAAACTATATGATATTGAACTTCTTATCAACAATTTTAGTAATATAGATATAATAGTAGCAAGAGAAACTTGGCTATATGAAAAAGAAACAACAACATTCAATCTACCGAACTACACGGCTATCCACAACTGTAGAAACGAAAAACGGGGAGGCGGAACAGTAATTTATGTAATAGATAATTTAAAATACAATGAAGTTATCAAAGAAGAAAATATAACATAACTGTAATTGAAATAACAAATTTAAAAAGAAATTAGAGATTGGCACTTTCTACAAGGCTCCTAATGAGAATTGTAACACTTTTATGGACTTTTTAGAAGATAAACTAAACATATGCAAAAATTGCGTTTTCTTTGCACATGTAAACATCAATATTTTCGAACAAACAAACACTGTTATAAAATATACCGATTTGATGCAAGCAAGTGGTTATACATTCATTAATAACACATTACCAACAAGACAAACAAACAACACAAGTACACTTATTGATCATATGATCTCAAACACTGATGCAACACACAAAATAGAATTCATAATGGAAGATACAGATATTTCTGATCATAAATATACGATTGCCACAATAACAAATCCTAAACTTACTAAGAAACCAATGAAATCCCAGTCTATTCCAAAAATAAACTATATTAAAATGCAAAAAATAGTAAAAAATGAATTGCAGAGGAAAACAATATCGGAAATAAAAGAATTAGCTAACATAATACAAGATGCAAAACAAAAATCCACTAAATTTATTAAAATCAGGTGTAGAGAGAACAACTGGATTACAATGGAATTGAAAAGAAAATTGAAACTTAGGTAAATCTGTACAAAAATTTGAAAACCCACCCGAATAATCAATATAAGGTAGATGAATATAAAAAAATTAAAAAAGAAGTTGACATTTTAATAAAAAATAGCAAACAGAAATACATCAATGAACAAATACAAAAAACAGGAAATAACCCAAGAAAATTATGGAACTTAATAAATTCAACACTAAGAAAAAGGAATCAGACAGCAAATAATCAATCAAGCAACCAAAAACAGGAAACAGAAAGTTTACAATCAATCGCAAACAATTTTAATAAATATTTCAACGAAGCGGGATTAAACATAGCCAAAACCATCAAAACTCCATACACAGTAAATTCCAACATCTATAATCCAAAATCTATCTTTTTCAGTCCAGTATCACAACAAGAAATTTATCAAATAGTAACTAATCTTAACAGCAATGCCGCACAGGGTTTTGACGGAATATCTGTGAAAGATTTAAAAATGCTCTTACCAACTATAGCGGAAGCTCATGTTAAAATGGTGAACAATTGCCTTACAACAGGAAACTATCCAGACTATCTGAAAAAAGCTATAATTACCCCTATCTGCAAAAAAGGTAAAAAAGATCTTTGCGAAAATTATCGACCAATTTCCATATTAAATGCATTTAGTAAAGTTTTTGAAAAAGCAATAGATTGCAGAATTGAAAGTTTCATTAATAAAACTATTGGATTCGACAACAATCAATTCGGATTTTTGGAAAAAAGCGGTAGGCAATATGCAATAACAGCAACGATGGAGAAGATTTATGATGGGTTAGATGAAAAAAAAAATGGTTGCAACAACGTTCATTGATTTATCAAAAGCATTTGATCTTGGAAATCATGAAAAACTGCTGAATAGTTTAAATGATACTATAGGTATAAGAGGTGTTAGGCACACAGACTTATTAAACGTTATCTTAATAACAGGCCACATGTTGTTAGGATTAACGATGTACAGTGGGTGATCATATTATTAGAGCCACTTGCATATTTTCACAATTTTTCACTTTCCAAAGTTATAGTTGAACACAAACGGATACTTGCATGTGCTTATGATATTTTTAAGACATAACAATGTTTTTAAAAAAAAAATATACAGTTGGCAACGCTGTTAATTTCATAACGTGGCAAGTCGACGCAATTTTGTAAGAGTAGCCGTTATTTCGTTCGAAGAAGCGCTTCAATGCCACGTGGTTCATTTGTGACTTATTAAATTTAATTCAAGTTTTTGAAGTTTTTGTTTTACTTTTTTAATATTGTATTGACATTGTGAAGGTATGTAAATGTTTTTTTGTTTCTTTTGCCTTTTTACGGTGTGGTATTACATATTTTTTAATCGTCTATTGAAAGATTCTTTTTTAACTATGGGAAAGTCCAAAGACCTGTCTCCAAGTAAAATTTCGGAGATAAAAACACTCCTAAAAAATACTGAGCACTCTCAAAGAAAGATAGCGTCGATTGCTTCTGTCTCACGAGCATCAGTGGACCGAATAAAAAATAAACTTGATAAAAAAATGAACTTAGCACCGAAACGTTTAAAGAAATGTGGACGAAAAAAAATTACGACCTGCCGTGACGAAAGAAAAATTAGAGACATTTGCTCGGAAAACAGGAGTGCATCTCTAAAGGATATCACAAAAATTATGCAGACTGCTGGGATTCAAATATCTCCTATGACAGCTCGTCGACGAATAAAGGACTTGGGCTTCGCATGTCGCAGACCTGCAAAAAAACCATTTCTTACACCGGCAATGCAGCAAAAACGTCTAAATTGGGCTAAAGAACACGCAAAGTGGACAATAGAAGACTGGAAAAAAGTATGTAAATTAAAAATTTTATATTTGCTACCATATTTTGACAGTATACTATTTTTGAAAAATTTATTCAAGGTTTGCTTCTCCGATGAATCTTCAGTTCAGATTTTATCTGACAAATCTCAATTCGTTAGGAGAAGAGCTGGTGAGAAATTCAAAGATGACTGCATTGTGAAGCGAATAAAGCATCCTTTAAGCATCATGGTTTGGTCAGTCAGCAGCAGCCAAGGCACAGGTCGCCTGTACATTGTTGAAGGAACGATGAGACAGGATCAATACATCAAGGTTCTAGACACAAAAATGCTACCGCAAGTTCAGGAATGGTTCCCAAACAACAAATTTATTTTCATGCATGATTCTGCTCCTTGTCATAAGGCTAAGAGAGTCACAAAATTTCTTAATGACCAAAAAGTCTGTGTTCTTGACTGGCCTGGAAATTCTCCGGATCTCAACCCTATTGAGAACCTCTGGGAACTCATGAAGAGTGAAATTTCCAAAGAATTCGTGACCAGCAAACGCCAATTAATAGAGCGTTTGATTGAAGTGTGGCACCGAAATGAATCCATAAAATTCAATTGCATCAAATGCATAGAATCTATGCCAAAACGAGTAGCAGCAGTCATTGCAGCAAAAGGTGGAGTTACCAAATATTGACAAAAATATTTTTTAATATATTTTTCTGCAGTTATAAAAGCTTAATGTTAATTTTTTTCTATGCTTTATTACATGTTTTTTACTAATAAAATAATTGTGATGCAAAAACATCGACTATAATGCCTTTTATTTAACCCGAAACTTAGAAAATACGTTTTTTTTAAGGTGGCTCTAATAATATGATCACCCACTGTATATAGTGAGGAGCGCATAAGCAAATTGGGAGTACCACAAGGTTCAATACTTGAACCAAGGCTTTACCTTTAGTACATAAATAACATAAAAAACTGCAGATTTAAATCAACATACACAATATATGCAGATGATACAAACTTTATTACAACAGCAAGAACAGAACAAGAATTACGAGTAAATATCAATCACAATATGGAAACTTATTATAAGTGGGCATGCGGAAATGATCTCAGAATTAACGTACAGAAAACAAATTATATTATATTTCGCACCAACAATATGGATATATCTATAAACGTCAAAATTGATAACAAAGAGATTCAAAGGGTACAACAAACAAAATACCTTGGCATGATTATTGATGAGAAACTCAATTACGAGAAACATATAAAAGAAATAAAAAATTCAGTTCTACCATTAATAAATGCCATAAAAAGAATTGGAATCATTAATGAGACAGCAGCTAAACTAATCTATTCAGGTCATATTCTCTCCAGAATACGCTACAATATATGCAGTTGGAGCCAATGCAGCAAATTTCAAGTTGAGCAGATCGGCAGAGTAATGAATAAAGCAATCAAAGTATTATTTAATAAAAGAACAATAATATCAACAAGGGAACTGTACAAAACCACAAAACAAATGGATATAAATCAGATTATATTTGCAGAAAAATGTAAATACATATATAAAATCAAACATAACATGCTGAAATCAAAACTAATACTTACAACAAGAAACAATATACACCAACATAACACGCGTCAGAATCAAAATTTCGAAATACCTAGAGCCAGAACATCCAGACAACTGAAAAGCCTAAAACACAGCGCAATCAAACAATTCAATTCGTTACCAGAAGATATCAAAAACTCTAAAAGTATACAAACATTCAAAACTAAATTACAATTGTACCTCATAAATTTAAGATAATTTTCTACAACACAACTGTGATCTCATATTTGTGATAAATAATTTAATTTGAAATTATTGCTATTTATTTACATATTTCATTATCATTTCCTCTTATACACGGAACTAATTTCCATCTGAGAATGCCTTGTAGCAATAATAATAATAATTAATAATAATAAATAATAATAAATAAAAATAAATAAAAATAAATAAAAATAAACAAAAATAAACAAAAATAAATAAAAATAAATAAAAATAAATAATAAATAATAATAAATAATAATAAATAATAATAAAAAATAATAAATAATAAAAAAAAAGGTGAACCGTCAAGTGTGAATAATAATAATGTATAAAATAATAATGAATAATAATAGCTCGTTGAATAGGTAACAGCATAACCTTTCTTTTGATACCCATAACGCTTAGTTTTGTAGGAAATTTAAGAAGCAAATCACAAGTTTTTCAGGCCAATTTTTGCAGCTTTGGACAGTATAACTTCTAAACGACTTGAGACCAGCCTGAAATTTTTCCAGATTCAGACTCAGATGGTCTTAATAAATTTAATCCACAAAAAAAAGTAAAATTTGAGTTTTCACTGATCTTCAATTATGCCGAAGCCTTTAATACAAAATTAATAATTTTAGTTAAAAATGAAGTATTCTAACAATTGAACTGAATTTTCAATCTTTCGCGAATTTTATTTTTGAACCATTCGCGAGCAGCTATTTTTTTTATTTGGGCTTAGGGACCAAACACATTTAACAAAAATAAGAAACCAAATATTCAGGCCAGGCGCCTTAAGTTAACTTATTCCAATTAATGTCAAATGAATAAATTTCTTTTGCTCTGTTGAAGAAATATTTTAATATGCATTTACTTACATAGTGTGCATGTATATCTTTCACATAAAAATTGGACGTTTTTAATTTTCTTTTTCGAATTAAAATGAAGTAATTAAACCCATATATCAAGCATAGAGCATCCCCAAATTATACTGTATGTAGATGCATTTCAATAACATTTTAGCAGTTTTAATTTTTCCTTATTACTAATGTAAATATTTGGCCATTACTTTAGTATTCTCTTTTGCTCCCACTACGGCCAACTTAACAACACGAGACGCACAAGCCAAGCAGTAGAGAATCTTAGAAAATATAGAACTATGAAACAAAAAATGTAATACACACAAGGTGATGTAAAACGGGTCTTTTACTAATCCATAAACTATGTATAGGAAGGTTTGGATGAACGTAACGCTGCGTCTACACCAGACAATTGTCATAATTATGTCATAATCTGTATTAGTTGTCAAATTATTGTCAGCTGCAAGGAAATTGTCTGATTATGACGTAGGTGGGCAAGACAACTGAAAGACAATATATGAAATTTGTTTCGTTATTGGAAGTTTCCTTTGAAAGCGAATAGAGAAAAGTAAAAGAATATAAAAGAATATAAAGTGCTGTTGTGAGATAAAAAACTATGGATTTACGCACAATATATACATTTTTTTCGATGGCCAACGATCTCCAAGTGCCACCACAAGCACTTTGAGTATGTTAACAAAAATTACACTGCACTATTAAATTGTTAAACACTAATTAAATTATTACTCGTATTTAATCAAACACTTATTAACATAACTTACTTATGCTGCTGGTGGTGGCAATTGGAGAACGTTGGCCAGAGAAAGAAGCAGGAAATTTGCGTTGCACTGACTTGTTTATATTGCTGGTGGTGGCACTTGGGGAATGATAACAAAAATTTTTAAGAAAAATTTAACTAATGCACCGGGAGATCGTTGGCTAACGAAAAAATTAAATTTTGTGCGGAAAACCTAACTTTCAACTTTCACACTGCGTTTCTGTCTGCCTGATACTTGAGCTGCCGACTGAGAAAATGTGAGTGTGTTAGTAAAAAATGTGTGAGTGTATTGGAATTACTTACTCACTTGCTTAGGTGTCCGTAACAACCCGTGTTCGGATTTCGACCGACCTCATCAGCTGTTGCCAGGCGCCTCTGCTTTGCGACCGCATTCTCCAAACGAATACACCAAGTGCGGTTAGGGCTTCATCGGCCTGGTCCATCCATTGGAGGCATGGTCTCCCTCGTAGTCGGTGCACAGTTATACGCCGAACTACGTCAATGTCTTCGTAGAGCTCATACAGCTCGTGGTTCATTCGGATGCGATAGTCATCGCCGACTCGAACAGGACCGAAGATTTTGCGAAGAACTTTTCTCTCGAACACCCCCAGAGCGGCAGCGTCATTTTACGAAACTACCCATGCCTCAGCGCCATAAAGCAGTACAGGTAGAACGAGCGTCTTGTAGAGTGTTAGTTTTGTCGATCGAGAGAGGGCTCTGGAACTTAGTTGCTTACTGAGCCCGTAGTAGCACCTATTAGCAATTATTGTTCTTCGCTTTATCTCTAGGCTGACTTCGTTGTTGTTATTAATGGTGGTGCCAAGGCATACAAACTCTTTGACTACTTCAAAGTTATAGCTGCCGGATGAAACGTGGGAGTTTTAACGCCGCGCTCCCTTGTTTGTAGACAGCATATAAATTGTTTTACCCTCATTTATCGTCAAACCCACTTTGGCTGATTCCTTTTCGATAGCGGCGGAAGCATCGGTAACATCTCTCTTGATTCTGCCAACAATATTAATATCATCAGCGTACGCAAGGAGCTGGACAACTTTATAGAAAATGGTGCCATTACGATGCACACCGGCCTTTCGTACGATCCCCTTCATTATGATGTTGAAGAGATCGCAAGACAGTGGATCGCCTTGCCTGAAACCTATTTTGGTATTGAAGGTTTCGGATAGGTCATTTCCTACCTTGACGGAGCCGCGTGTGTTGCTCAACGTCATTCTGCAAAGTCTAATCAACTTTACAGGTATACCGAACTCAGACATTGTTGCGTATAGGCAATCCCTTCTCGGGCTATCGAACGCAGCTTTAAAATCGACAAAGAGATGGTGTGTGTCAATTTGATTTTCGCGGGTTTTCTCCAGGATTTGTTGTAGCGTGAAAATGTGGTCTATAAGGTCCAACTGATAAGGTCCAATCAGTGTTTTTGTAATTGGCTTTAATCTTTCACACAGTACGCTTGAGAGAACCTTATATGCGATGAAAATAAGACTGATACCTCTATAACTGGCGCAGATTGTTGGGTCTCCTTTCTTAAGTATAGCGCACAGTACACTGAGGTTCCAATCGTCGGGCATGCTTTCTGCTAGCCATATTTTGCTGATGAGCTGATGCATGCGCCTTATCAATACATCGCCGCCGGTTTTAAACAATTCAGCTGACAGGCCGTCAGCACCCGCTGCTTTATTGTTTTTGAGTCGTTGGATAGCAACTCGAACCTCTTCATGGCTAGGTGGTGATACTTCCACTCCGTCATCGTTGATTGGTGGCACTAAACTGCGCTCTCGATGGGCGGCATTGGTGGAATCGTCGCCAGTAAGTAAATTGGAGAAGTGCTGCCTCCACAATCTAAGCACACACTGTGTATCCGTATTCAGATCTCAATTTTCGTCTCTGCAAGTGGATGCTCCAGGCCTGAAACCTTGGGTTAGACGCTTAACCTGTTGATAGAATTTTCGTGCATCCTTCTTGCCCTGGTATACCTCTAGTTCCTCACGCTCACGCTTTTCCTGCTCTCTTTTCTTGCGTCTGAAAAGGCGCCTCTCTTCCTTTCTCTTTTCGCGGTAGTTTTCTCGCACGGCTCGCGTTGCAGCTGACTGCAGCGTTTTTTTATATGCAGCGTTTTTTACTGCTGTTGCGATGCGACACTCCTGATCGTACCATTGGTTCCGAGGGGACAGCCAGGTTGCCTTGTGGATGTCGAGGTGCTTAAATCTGGTGCTACTAACTACCACGTGTCGCGCCGCGGCGAAGTCGATCAGTCTTAGACCGTTGTTCGTGGAGGTCTCATGAAGACTGAACTGACCGACAGTGGGGCTAAAGATGCCTTCCCTTCCGACTTTTGCATTAAAATCGCTGAGGACTATTTTCACGTCATGAACCGGAAGGTGGTCGTATACGTCCTCAAGACTAGCGTAGAAAGCGTATTTGACGGCTTCGTCCTTTTCCTCCGTCGGGGCGTGCGCGCAAATAAGGCTGATGGAGAAAAATTTTGCCTTGATGCGGATCGTGTATTGGAATTGTTAAGACAAATTGTCCGGTGTAGACTCTGCGTAACGAGACAAGTTTGTTCTGCCCATAATACAATAACTAACAAGGTAGCCATGACCACTACCCTTTTTATCATGAGCGGCGATCGGAAGTTGTCATACCAATACAAAATTTAACTTGTCAAATCTTTCGCTGCTTCTTCGTTATCTTTTTCAATGTGTTTTTGAAAACTCCAAATCGCCAACAATCTGTCACTCCTACCTTGTAAATCATTATAACATGGTTCTGTCTGACTACAACCATGACCCTGTTCTCACTCGCCTTAAAAAAGGCAGAGTAATGGCATTATTTTGACATAAGGCATCTGTCCGACTTTTGAAGACCGCCTAATTTTAACGTCCGAGAAAAGTCAATCGATTCTGTTGTTAAATTTCGCAAAATTCATCACTTTGTAAGCTTAAAATTAAACAGCAACAACAAAGAAGCAAAGCATAATATATTGGAGCCAAAAAGAAGAGAAACAATGAGGGACATGTCAAAAATAAACTTCATATTAATAGACGTCAAAATAATAGCAAATTTTTAAAACTTTTAAAAATTTTGCCTGATGTCACGCGTCACCTCCCCACTTCCCACCATACGAGTATCTGTGTGCGTCAGAAATAATCCGATGCACCAGCTTAAGGCGCGTAAGAACAGGCTCCATGTCGTTATCTTATTGTCAAAGCAAAATTGACGTAAACCTAATGGGAGGATATTGCGAGAGATATACGACAACGTCAAGATAGAAATCGTTTCTTTGTCGTCTATTTGACAGTTGTCTCCCGCATTTAACTGAAAATGATGAGATATTTTTGGTATTCAATGATTTTGCATCCTTGTTATATATGCTGTAGATAGGGCATAAAAATTCACAAAAAACACGTCCAAGGTCTACTTTTATTTACGTTTGCGTATTTGCGTTTGAATGCAAAGCAACAAAGAAAAATACGCTTACGTAAGTTGGCGTAAAAATAACAAATAGTAAATTAAACAGTCCTGCGTACTTAAACTGTGAATAGCCCAAGTGTTTGCTTTCTTCTTATTCTAAAAGCAATAGAATTCGGTATAAAATTCACTGTGTTTCGTTGAAAACTTACAGCTTTATTCATTAACGCATTTTTGAGGTTGCTTAACTTAAAACGTGCTTTAAACAACAAAACCGTATTCATTATTCAGTCCTACGCAACGTTGTTAAGGAGCTGCATAACCAAAATAACACCAAAATTTGCATTTAAACGCTGCGTACGCTTAGCTTTAAACTTTTTCTTTAGTTTTATATGTTTTATATGTTTTTAGTTTTATATGTATATTTTATATGTTAGCTAAGAACCATTTTTCTTTCACTCATAAAGTTAAAAATGACTTTTAGTTTTGAAAGTTTTGAGAAAGATGTTGATGTTGATGTTGATGTTGTTGGTCTGCTCCTCAATATTGGGGTAGAAACAAAGTTAAAAGTTTTTAATAGGGCTGCTGCTTCACATTTTTAAACATTTTTTTTATAGATACAAGAACAGATATTCCTGGCTTTAGCCAGCCGGCACTTAGCAGAATAGCTGAATTTTTTTCATAGGAGATCCGCGTATTAACATCGAATTTGCATGCAAAGCAAATATAACATATGATCCAGCAAGTGAGCTGGATCATTTCGATTGATCCAATTCTATGTTTTTAAGTGATTATGCCACAACCGTAAAAGTAGGCAACACTTGACAGGTTGTTGATGGCTAGATGGCGCTGCGACTACGAAAAATGGGCAGCACTGCATTATTTGCCATCAGCTGTTAAAAGAAAGAAATTTTCGGAATTTAAATTCTTATTGGCAATATGGCAGCTGCTCATCAGTATGCAAAAAATAGTGCCATCTGTCTGTGAGTAAAAAAATCACAAAAATTGACCTGAAGCTTTTTTTTATCAATTATCTGATCTCTCATGAAAAATACGCAGCTAAAATGTAAAAGGGTTGCGAAGCAAATAAAAGTTAATAACGGATTTTATGCTATAATAGGATTTCCTCAAGTAATTGGTGCAAAAAAGTTGGAGGACCGGCTGGATAATATTGTATAAATAAAAAGGTTTTTATTCTTTAAATACCTAAGTCATATGTGATTTTTACTTAACATCAGAGACATCGTTTGTCATTGGAGGAGAAGCACGCACGATTCGCGAATATTTAGAGAAAGTGGATTTTACCTAGCGTCCACACGTGGAAGTGCGAAGTTCGAAAAACTCAATACATCCAAACATTTTTACTAACACACACACATTTTCGGACTTGCAGCCTACTTGCAGCGTTACTATCAAGGAAACTTCGTAGTCAGTGGATTCTGACATTTGCTGCAAGTATCTTTCCAATAAGGCGACAAAAGTGTTGGTTTAGTTGTACTTTTGGGGATTTTTAATGGTTTTTCCGGGATTACCGATAGTTTTTAGGAAAGCAACGTTAGCTGCTTTCCCGTGGTCGTTGATCTAGAGAGTGGCCCTATCTTATTCGCAATGCAAAAACAAAAATTATAACCAGCTCTTTTCCTGGCTCTATTTATGATATTAAAATGCTGCCAAGTTTAAAGCTCTTTTTTCAAAACGAACGTGGTTGGCAAATCTGAATTACTATTATCCGTGTTTTCGTCTCACTGCTCGCATTCATATATTGTCACTTCATCGCCAGTGGTGCCAAATTGAAATAAAGTTGTACTAAAACTGTTCCACTGAGATTTGATCTGATCCAGTGCCACGGGAATGCAGCTATTGGTAACCTGTTAACAATTAAAAGCAAATATATAAAGTGAACAAAAGTGACAAAAAAAAAATTGAAGCGAAACTAAATAAAGAGCAAATTTTAAGGTTGATTGCTTTATACCGCGAACACGAGATGCTGTGGAAGATGAGTTCCCCAGAGTACATGCGCAATAATCTCAAAATTAAAGTTTTTGATGAAATTACTCATGAGATGCATTTGCCGGTCGATGTGTTAAAAAATACGGTCGCTGCGATCGACGTACACCGTGGAGCGCAAGAAAGTGGTGCAGGGAAAGAAGTCTGGATCGGCTGCCGAGAAAGCCTACGTGTCATCAGTTTTTTGGTTTGACGAGATGAGGTTCCTGGATGAATTGATCGTTTCCCGAAAGTCGGTGGATAATTCCAACCAGGTGGTAGAATATACAGTAGAATGGCCCTTATATGTATGGTATTGCTATCTATATAAATATTTGTACATGATGTTCTTTAAATGTTTTAATACAACTATTTTCTTATATTTTAGATAAGTGACGCTTCTTTAGATTTTGAAGTGCTGATAGTGGAGGAGGTGGAGTATAACCCAAGCCAAAGCTCGATTTCGGGATCTTCCAAACATTCACGAATTCAAAACTCTAAATTCGACGATGCACTGGAGAAACTCATCAATATTAACGACAAAGAAAAAAAGGAATTTTGTGCTTTTAAACATACAAAATATGTTGATGCAGGCAAAATTTAGAAACCTACGCAAGGAAATACTAGCTCTAATACCCTAATGTAGCCAATCTGGAAGCGCCACATTTCCCCCTTACTCTAAAGCAATTCACTTGAATTCCCTCGAACAATATTTACCGCTTCTGAAAATTGCACTCGATTTACATCGACGCCTATCAAGAGCCCGGTAGAATGTCCTACATCATTCGAGGATATTTAAAGCACCGCAATTAGTGACGCTGAAATTAGTTTCAGCATGAAACAAAATTAATATAAACAAATTTTCAACATCACATCGCTTGCAAACAATGTCTCAATTGTAAGATATTTTTATTTATATACTTTTAAAATGTTATTGGTAAATTTTTAATATTTTTCTTAACTAAAAGAGCTACGAAAAGCATCACACTAACTGTATCGTTAAAAATTCGCAATTTGGTGACTGTGCAACCATTTTTCTTTTCTTTTTCTATTAACTAAATTTGCACCTGGAAAATATGAAGCTTAACATATATATGTTGGATATAAAATCAAGGATGGAAAGCAAAGACGGCGAGGTAGACAAACATGAAAAGTTGAAATTCCTCTTTCTTTTACCAATTTACTCTACTTTCATACTTCGCTGCTCCGCGACGAACTACATAACATGAAACAACAATTGCAAAGTTTTAAAATGGAAAAAATCTTTAGCACTGAGGCGACTAAAATTGAGTGCAAGTCCAAAATTGCTGAGCTATCAAAGCAAGTAGAGGCCAAATAAACGGAGTTGCAACTAAAATCTGTAGAATGTTCAGTCCGTGTCCGTGGGTATTTCGTATTTCTTCATATTTCCTTCTGCTTATTAGAGTGTATAAATATGGCTCTGTGTCAATAGCGAGCCGCAAGTTTTTCTCACCGATCGCGTGTAATTGACTCCTGCCTGCTGCAGGCCTGTTAAAATTGGTTTGAAAACAATTGGATCTATTGGAAATAGCCTTCCCTTGTATACTCCACTGCATCCTAAACATTTTTCTCAGCTGTCTGTGATATGCGAGCAACATGTGCGCTTTATTTACCACTGCTTCGAGGATCCTCCATATTTTATACACGATCATCTTCCTAGTTAGGATGAGGGCGATGAGGATGAGGAGCAACAACAGCCAATGGATGTTGAAAGCAATGCCTCAAGAAGTAATAACTCAATCAACATTCAGGGTATTTCTATAACTTGTAATTCGACCACCAATGATTTTTCAGCAGTGAAAAGCATGTTGTGAAAACAAATTCAGTAAGTTAAAAATTTACTTACTACTCAAGCAAATACATCCCAAGGTATCATTAATTAATTACAAAACTCTGCTTACAGAAACTTCTAAAGTGGAGAGGATTTAAAAAATTTCCGTAAAACTTTTTACGGAACTTTTTACTTTTTTTTTATGGTTTTTTTTAAAACCATATTTTCTGATAACTACATCACCCGTTTGTTTCGTGATGCCAAGAAGACAACAAAACATTATCTACACCTTATATGCAAATGCAAAGTGCTGCATTTCAATGAAATTCAAGGTAAAAATTCTGAGCTCAAACTTCTAACTTCTATAGTTTTAATAAAATTAATGTTAAGTGCTAATAACTCTAATAATTTTTCAATTTATTAGAAATATTATATTTTCCGAACTCTCGGTCAATGTTGTTCTGATCAAAAAATATTGGTCTTAATAATTGAAAAGTTTTAATATTTTTATTGAAGCTAAATTAATTACGATTGAATAAAATTTTATTGAATTTTAGTTAAATTTGTGGAAAATTTAAAGAGTTCCCATATAATACCAAAACAGTTGAGCGAAGAGCAGAGTCCGTAAAATGTTGATATTGATTTAGTCAAATAGTATCGCATGACCAATGATGATAAGAGCGCCGAATCCAGCGATGTTGCTGCCACATCGGCAGATGGTGAACTTATGCCAAACAACTTGAAACTACATGATGATGCTGAGCAATTTTTGAGGCCTTCAAAGGATATGCATTCAACTTTGATTAGCATTGTGTAAAATTGAAAAAAATCACTTCATTTTCTCCAGTGGTTTTGTTGCTTAACATTTCTATTGTTAGTTTATATTTAAGAACTACTTTAAGGCTGCTTATTACGCCACACAATTTTTAAAGAATTGTTTGAGAGTATTAAAAGAAAATTATAGTTTGTTAAAATTGTTTTATGCAAAATATTTGTAAACTGTTGCTTAAAAAAGTTTTTCCTTAATTTTAAATCAATGTTAAAAAACAAATCAATTTCACTTAATATTAATATGTTTTGTATACTCTTCCATTAAATTTAATTTAAGAGCTAGATGAATCTGACAATAAATTTGAACAAATTTGAATGTTTATTCTGGCAGAAATTATCAGACAATAATAATTATTTCTGCTTTTTATTTTTTTAAGGCAAAAATAAAAAGCAAAATCTGACCGATATTTTTTGATCACAAAATAACTGGCAAAAATAAGAAGCAAAATTAGTGTATACATAATCTGTAAAGTGCATATTGAAACCAACAACATTTTTATTATGATTCAAATTATAACTATCGGTTGGCAACTAAGTAATTGCTGATTTTTTTTAAGAAAATAAAAGACAATTTTTTTATGGGACTTTATTCTGTAATGTATTGCCCATTTTGAGCAATGACCTTTTGCCATCTTTCAGGCAGCATCATAATTGAACTTTCATAAATCATCACTATTATTGAAATTTTTACCATTCAAGGAGTTTTGCAAAGATCGAAATAAAAAGTAATCAGATGGCGCAAGGTCAGGACTAAATGGTGGATGTGGCAAAGCATCCCAACCAAGCTCCAATAATTTTTGCCGAGTGACCAAAGATGTGTGTGGCTTTGCATTGTCATGGTGGAATACAACACCTTTTCGATTTGTCATTTCGGGCCGCTTTTCTTCAACTGCATTGTTCAATTTTGTTAGTTGTTCAATGTAGACATCTGAATTGATCGTTGGATTGGGTGGTAAAAGTTCAAAGTAGACAATTCCTTTGTAATCCCACCAAACTGATAACATAACTTTCTTTTGAAGAATATCAGCTTTTGATGTTGTTTGAGCTGGTTCATCTGGCTTGCTCCACGATCTTTTCCGATTGACATTGTTGTAAACAACCCATTTTTTATCACCAGTTATCAATCGTTTTAAAAATGGATCATTTTCATCGCATTACCATCTGCGATTTGCTAAAGAATGCGATGCGAAAAAAAGTTGTTTTAAGCGATTTTCAATGCATGCATGTGAAGCTCTGCAATCTCACGTGTTGTACTGTGACGATCCGAATCGATTATTGTTTTTATTTGGTCGTCATCAACTTCAACTGGATGACTAGAGCGTTTCTCATCTTTAAGTGAAAAATCACCAGAACGAAATTTGGCAAACCAATTTTGACATTGTCGTTCTTTTGAAGCTTCGTCACCATAAACAGTACATAACTTTTTGTGAGCTTGCGATGCGTTTTTTCCTTTCCGGAAATAAAAAAGCAAAATATGACGAAAATGTTCGTTTTGATTTTCCATTTTTCAACAGACGGCAAACAAAAACTACATAACCGATCAAAAAATTTTTTTTACTGATTGACTGTTGAAGTACCAACTATCAAATAACAAAATGTGTTTGACATTTAATGAAATGTGAAATCCGCAATTACTTAGTTGCCAACCATAGAATCAAAAAATCTGAGCCGTAGTCTCGTACCAGTCTTTACAATATGTTATAAATGCTGTCAACAAGATCCGAAGCAATTCTTTGAACTCTCGGTTATTTGTTCAGCTATATGAGAAAAACGACGTAGTCTTTACTTGACTGATATCTTTGGCATGTTTAACAAAGTTAATTTGCAGCTGCAGGGTGACGATCTCAACTTGATTAAAACAAAATCAATAATATCGGCCTTTGTGGGTAAGCTTTCTTTAAAAACAAACTTTAAGCAGAAAAGAATATTCACAGTTTCCACATTTGTCAAAATTATCAGAAATGCTTCAAGACGATGTTATTTTATCAAATGGGCATTTCTTTGCTTACGTACGCGACATTCGTACGCATATAACAGCAATACAAATTAAAGTGATAACAAAGGATGTAGTTTATATTTTGGTTGCTGTAGAGCCCTAGAGGAGTACTATATATAGCAGTAAAATCAGACACGGTCGAGCTTTCAGTTTCATGATATCCGCCTTTATAATGGTAATTCGTACGCGACAAAAAAAGTAAGTGCTTTTAAGACGCATGTAAATATATTTAAAACTCTGCGGAATATGTAGGAAAATTATTTTTCTTAAAATGTTAAAAATAAGTTGAATAATGCTATTTTATATTGCAGTGAGTTAAAATCATAATTATATTAATTTTTTTTTTTATATTTGAACAAAGTGTAAAAACGCACGCGACAAAACGTACGCGACAGATTTTTCCTTTAAAATAACAAAAGTATTGATACACAAAATTTTTCAAGCTATCATTTTCTTATTAAAAATAAAAGTAAAACTTAAATTCTTAATCAGAAAAAAACACGTTTTTATCAAAATAAAATCAAAAATGTTTCGAAAATGGTGTTATTACATGTCACAACGGGTTCACTAACCACTTTTGCTGCTCAAAATTCTGAAATTTCTTTCGGTGTCACCAAATTCGAATTTGATGTCAAAAATGAAAAATTCAAAATGGCAGATCCAATATGGCGGCCGAAACATAAAAATTTCATTGTAGCCGTACGAAACGTTGTATAAGAGGGTTTATGGGATAGCTGCTTTCGAATTTGATGTCAAAATTTTAAAATTTTACATGACAACTTCAATGTGGCGCATGATACTTTGAGTCTATATATAATAAACTATTTTAAGATTTCGGAATATTATTATAAAATTTAAATCAGCGACAACTCGCTTATACCAAGTTTTTTAGACTCTTAAGGCATTTTGCTTTCAAATGAGACTATGTTATATTTGCTGAAACTTAGATCGAAACCTTAACCCATTCAAGCATTTGATTGCATACATTGAACCTATGAGCATTTGTGATGAAGTGTGAAATGGGGGGCGGGAAGCGCGAGAGAGGGAGGTCATGCGTTACGTCACAAACAATTTTTGAATTCATTTTTCAAAATTTTAAATTGTATTAAAAATTTAATTTTACTGTTACGTAATTTATGACAAAAAAAAAAAAAACTCTTATATAACTTTACGTTCAAAGCGAACATAAAAAATATAAAACAAACAACAATTTTCACAATTATCGAACATTCATTTTATATCGTATCGCCATTGTTGGTGTTCTTGTTAACGTCAGAAAAGCTTTCATTTTGGCTTAGCTCTGTTCACATGGACAAAATTTTCATGAAATTTTTAAACAAACACAATAGAACAACGTAAAATTTCATAATAATAAAACTTACAATAAAAATTACGTGTTCTACGCCTTTTTTATAACAAACTGGTAAATTATAAAAAAAAACCCAAAAAATTTGAAAAAGTAAATCTGTGACGTTACGCCGTGGGTTCATGACTTTCGGATAACATCTGGGGACATCAAAAATTGGTCAAAAACTCAAAAAAATTTATGAGCAGCCCCTTAAAGTTTCAATTAGATGTTTTTTTTTCGTCTATAAATTTTTTTATATATGTTCTAAAATATTATTA
This sequence comes from Coremacera marginata, assembly GCA_914767935.1. Lineage (NCBI taxonomy): Eukaryota > Metazoa > Arthropoda > Insecta > Diptera > Sciomyzidae > Coremacera > Coremacera marginata. The sequence goes on from OU612045.1 coordinate 104,611,925, forward strand.
AATTTATGATAATAAGCACGATAATAATCTTGCTTAAGGTACCGGCTTTCATTCACTTTCGCTTACATATCTACTAATGGCATTAATAAATTATGTTTTCGGTACATGTACGCGACATTGGAACAGTATCAAAAATATATATAAAAATTTGCGTTATTTGACCTCCGAATGCTCTCTTTTTATTTTTATATATTTCGTTGTTGTTGGTAAGTAAATTGCAAGCTACAATACAATATTAATTTTTTTTTCATTTCAGGGAATTACATAAAGAGAAGAACTCATTAAATTTGGTAAAAACTGAGTTTAAGAGAACCTTGTTTTTGTAGCCACTTTTTTTTTAATTCAAATTAAGATCAGCTCTCAATACTCTCATATGATAAAATTTTAATATTTTTGACTCATTATTGGCGATTAGAACAAATTTTTAGTAACATTTAATTTTTCAGCTGTGGTTGACCATTTTAAAGAAATGCCCATATGCCCATATCACTTGGATGCATTACACAAGTATTTTACTAAAAGTACGGATAATAAATCCGTAAAATATCACAGCCATGGAAGAAGCCAATGAGATAATGCAGGAAGAGTTGATCACCATCAGGACTGACGAAGAGCTTAAGCATATGTGCAAAATGTGTTTGACATTTCGATTACGTCAGCAAACTTAAAAATTCAACTATTGCCATCTATGAGTGAAATCCGCAATTACTTAGTTGCCAACCTTTCATTATTGCGTAAGGACAAGTTACCAGGGTCAGACATTGAGAGTAGACAGTGGAAGGAAAAATTCAGGCAAGAAAAATGTAGCTGTATTAAGAAAGAGCAATAGTAAGAAGTTCGCATTGTTTTTATTACTAAAATATAAAATAACAAAAAGTAAACTAGTTATAAAAGCAAATAAAACAACCACATGCAACAAAAAAACATTTTAAATAACACAAAAATTAAACAAATCAAAAAAGTAAATAAAACAATCACATACAACAAACAATTATATAAAATAAGTAAACAAATAGAACAAAGACCTAAATCCAAATCATCGAAGCATTTAAAACCAAGCAAATTAAAAAAGACGCAAGTTTAAATCAGTTGGAAAAAAAACAACAAAAACAAATTCGTCACTTTTCCTCTAAAGATTTTTTTAATATTACGGTGTGTTTTTGCTCCCATTGTGCATTTTATTTTTTTAAATAATCCACCTTCAACTGAAGAATATCCATATTCTTCTTGTCTTGAACCTTCTTGAACTCGATTTTCTGTTCTTTTGCCTTCTTTGTGAGTTCAAAAATATCCATTTTCATCTCTTTAAATTTTGCTTAAAATTAAGGATTAATAAGTTGGGCTTTTCACAGTTAAATCGTATATTAACAAAGCGTATTTATAGCATTTGTTATTTTTGTAACTGTGAGCACCTCAGTGTGTGACTACCGTATTCAATAGTTTTGCAACGCTATTATATATGGTGTAGATAGGGCATAAAAATACGAGCTACAAAAACCCGTCTAAGGGCTATTTTATTTACTCGTGTTTGCGTATTTGCGTTTGCATGCAAAACAACAACAAAGAAAAATATGCTTACGTAAGTTGGCGTAAAAATAACAAATCGTAAATTAAATAGGCCTGCGTACTTAAACTGTGAATAGCCTAAGTGTTTCAATTAAACATTGTCTTAAATATAAAATTTTGCTGCGGGAGTTTTTGTATGTAGGGCTTTTTTCTGCACGAAAAGCAAATTCTACGGAATTTTCCCTAGTAATAAAAAAAGGTTTACCTTATTTTTAATCGGCAGAGTAGCTGCCAAATGACTAGGCAGCCGTGAGGTTGCCAAAATATTTGGGTGTGTATTGTAATGGCTCACATAGCCAATTGTATACTTACCCTGTAGGAAAATCAACTAATTTAAAAGTAGTTGATAAAGTAGTTTTTTGTCAACCACAACTAGTTGAAATTCTGACTTTTTTCCATAGAACGAACTAACATATTTTGTATGGTGATGTCCACTAAATAAGTCAATTGACTTTCGTCTGCATATATTTTCAACTACTTGTTAAATTAGTTAAATTTAAATTATTTTTTAACTACTTTAAAATAAATCATTTGAAAACCGCATATATTTTCAACTACTTGTTAAATTAGTCATATTTAAACTATTTTTTTAATTACTTTAAAATAACTAATTGAAAACTATTACTGATGGCCTAAAGTCAATAATATTTGATGAAATAACATGGTTAAATATATATAAACTTGTAATCTAATAAAAATTTGCAATTAAAACATGTCAAAATCAGAGTAGTTGCCGCCTTACTACAATTCAAAGTAGTTTATCAATACTTGTTTTTAAGTAGTATTTCAATTACTTCATATATAATGCAATAAAAACTATTTAGAATTGAAGTGGATATCGCCTTAATAAAGGGTGGTTAAATTTTAAGGGCCGATGTTGAATGTGAACCACACCTAAACGTCAAGTTTTTTCTGCATTTCATTTGACATTTCTCAATTTCAGACTTACTCATTTTGAACCATGGAAAGATACACAATCGAAAAGAGTGTTAAAGTTATTCAGGCTTATTATGAAAATGGGCGTTCAAATCATAATGCATATCGTGCACTTCGCGATTTTTTCGGTCAATTTAATCGTCCAAATATGCGTACAATCGGCATAAAATCGTGGTGTAAGCAGAGCGTTTAATGCGTATAATGGCAATGATTTCATTATTTCACATGAAGTTTTTTGCTTAATAAATGTGGAAAAAAATAATTTGTATAAAAAAATTCCCGAATTCCCACGGCAATTAAAAATTTCCACACTGGATTCCCACTCTGAATACCACGCTGAATTCAAAAATACCATGGGAACTCCCAAAAAAAAAATTCCCAATGGCAATTAAAAACTACCACGAATGGGATTTTTCCCACATAACTTGCAATCTTGCAATGATGGTATTTATCAAGAAATTCATATAGTTTTGGATTAAAGAAGTTAAGGAACTTAAGCAAAGTTTAGAAAATCAGCATGGAAGCTTTTTTTTATACAAACATATTTTTTTTAAAAACATGAACAAATAATTTGGCTATTTTTTATATTTTGACTATTTTTATTTTGTGTTCTGGCTAAAAAAAATGTATTCCGACAATACTGGTCACAACATTCCTCCCTCCTTTGACAAAAAAAAAAAATTATGTCGTATACCTAGCCATAAATTTTTCGATATGCAAAATGAGTGTTATTAATTTCATGCAACTATATATATGTATGTTTGCCTTGGATTTTGTTAGCCTGCGCAACTTGAAGTTTCCCTTTTGTGTTATAAATATTTCTTTTGTATTTAATAAAAAAGAAATGGCCATTTAGCCCTTGAAAGGCCTTTGACCGAGCTTCTTATGATCAATTGTGTTGTGCGTGTTGTAAAATATTTGAACACAAATGATCGAGATCTGGACCTACAAGTATTATGCCGACTTCGAACGGCTTATGTTCTCAAGAAGCTTTTCTGAGAACTTTTTACTCTCTGATGTTTGCCATTGTCTGCAGAGAGGTGACGGCGGAACAGAAGAATTAATTCAATTGAAAAACATTCTGTGTCAGGTGGGAACTAAAACAGGGTATTGCTTGAACGTATTTAGTTCTATGCCTACAATCATAATATCTTAATTTTCAAATATTTCTCAAAGAGGCTTATTTTGTTTTCTGTTAATTATTTTTTTTTGTTTTCTGTAAAATTTTAATAGTTTAATGCTAATTAGTAATTGTTGTAATAGTAAATATTCTGTTAATGCATTGCCTACTAAATTCCCAGTCTTATTCATTTGATATCTTAATTAATGCAATTATTAATTTTGTAACCCTTCTTTACCTTTCTTTATTTTTTACTATTATCAAAAAAATTCTATTTATTTTTATTCCTTCCATATACATAGGGTTCGTATTATCTCTCGAAGGTCGATATATGATATATAACTAATATTTTATTTTATTCTTTTAATATTTCTAGGAACTAGGGCAGGAAGAATGCACAAAAATTCTATCAACAGGTTAAGCGTCTAACCCAAGGTTTCAAGCCCGGAGCATCCACTTGTAGAGACGAAAATGGAGATCTGAATAATAATACAGAGTGTGTGCTGAGATTGTGGAGACAGCACTTCTCCAATTTACTTACAGGCGACGATTACACCAATTCCTCCCATGGAGAGTGCAGTTCAGCGCCACCTATCAACGATGACGGAGTGCAAGTACTGCCACCTATCCATGTAGAGGTTCGAGTTGCTATCCAACGACTCAAAAACAATAAAGCAGCGGGTGCTGACGGCCTGTCAGCTGAATTCTTTAAAACTGGTGGCGATGAATTTATAAGGCGCATGCATCAGTTCATCAGCAAAATATGGCTAACGGAAAGCATGCCCAACGATTGGAACCTCAGCGCCTCTGTGCCTTCTACTTAAGAAAGGAGACTCAACAATCTGCGCCAGCTATCGAGGTATCAGTCTTATTTCCATCGCATACAAGTTTCTCTCAAGCGTATTGTGTGAACGATTTAAGCCGATTACAAAAACACTGACTGGACCTAATCACTGTGGCCTTCGACCTGGAAAGTCCACCATACCCCAGATTTTCACGCTACGACAATTCCTGCAAAAAAAAAACCCACAAAAATCAAATTTACACACATCATCTCTTTGTCGATTTTAAAGCTGCGTTCGATAGCCCGAGAAGGGATTGCCTATACGCAACAATGTCTGAGTTCAGTATACCTGCAAAGTTGATTAGACTTTACAGAATGACGTTGAGCAACACACGCAGCTCCGTCAAGGTAGGAAATGACCTCTCCGAAACCTTCAATACCGAAGAGGTTTCAGGCAAGGCGATCCACTGTCTTGCGATTTCTTCAACATCATCATGGAGGGGATCGTACGAAAGGCCGGTGTGCATCGTAATGGCACCATTTTCTGTAAAGGTGTCCAGCTCCTTGCGTACGTTGATGATATTGATATTGTCGGCAGAACCAAAAGAGATGTTACCGCTGCTTTCACCGCTATCGAAAAGGAATCAGCCAAATGGGGTTTGACGATAAATGAGGGTAAAACAAAGTATATGCAGTCTACAAACAAGGGAGTGCTGCGTATAGACTCCCACTTTTCATCCGGCAGCTATAACTTTGAAGTAGTCAAGGAGGTTGTATACCTTGGCACCGCCATTAATAACAACAGCGAAGTCAGCCTGAAGATAAAGCGAAGCACAATTGCTAATAGGTGCTACTACGGGCTCAGTAAGCAACTAAGTCTCGACCTCTCTCGGTTGACAAAGCTAACACTCTACAAGACGCTCGTTGTACCTGTGCTGCTTTGTGGCGCTGAGGCATGGGTAGTTTCGCAAGCTGACGCATCTGCTCTGGAGGTGTACGAAACAAAAGTTCTTCGCAAAATCTTCGGTCCTGTTCAAGTCGGCGATGACTGTCGCATTCGAATAAACCACGAGCTGTATGAGCTCTACGAAGACATTGACGTAGTTCGGCGTATAACTGTGAGCGACTATGCTGGCTGGGTCATGTCCATCGTATGCCCGACGAAGCCCCAGTGAAAAAGGTGCTCGAGGCTAGGGTTGTTGGCCAACGACGACGAGAGAGACCATACCTCCGATGGATGGACCAGGCCGAGGAAGCCCTAACATCACTTGTTGTACCCAATTGGAGAAGGCGCGCGAAAAGTAGAGGCGCCTGGCGAGAGCGGATGAAGTCGGCCGAAATCCGAACACGGGTTGCTACGGACACCTAGGTAAGTAATTAACTGCTTAGTCTTTCTTACACTTCCCCTTATTGCAACATTTCATTTATTTTTTTAATATCGTCATTGTTCTTTCTTTTCATTGTCTATCTTCGCTTTTGCAATAAGCATTTATTTTCTTAATTGCTTTGAAACAATTTCAGTAGATTATTATTTTATTTCTGAATAAAATTTTATTGGTGACTGTACTTCTAATAAATACCACATGGAAAATTTGTTTTTCCTACACTAATTTTTCATTAGTAATTTATCCCCGATTTTCCACTTCACTGCATTTAAGTAACTATCATATAACGTACTTTTTAGATGCTTCTTTCACGCGTTTTTGATTCTGTCTTACTAGCTCATGTGCTCTTTGGAGCTGGTACTTCAATACTTTTACAGAATCCTCGGCATTTTATTCCGGCCCACAATTGCGTTTCAAATTGGTCAGCATTTCGGAATCAAACCCGTACAATATCCGGAAATTCGTCTGGTTTGTTGACACATGTACTGTGTTGCTATAAGCGTGCATCGCACTTGCCAACCATTGATCTCAGTTTGATCCATCGTTTTTTGCAAAACTTCGCCGATAACACAGGTTTACAAAAAAAAAAAAGTCCGGACTGTTAGACCGGACCATGGTATTCCGAGGTATTTTTGCGTCCTGAATCCGATTCCGTGGTCATCTGAGCCCCATCACGTCAGAAAAACGAGATTTCAAGGTCATTTAGAGGTTAAAATTACCATTTTTTGGAACTTGACCCAGGACAATTTCTCAAGCGACCTAGGCAATCTCAGACCCATCACCTTAGGAAAATGAGCTTTCAAGGTCATTTAGAGGTTAAAACTACTATTTTTTTGGAACTGGACCCGGGACAATTTCTCAATAGAACTATTCAGTTGGAGGGTAGATGTTTAGGTGTTGAATACCTTTTAAACATTGGAATGTAGTCCTAAATCTCGATCGGGACTATCATAGAACTACTCCAGTGGATAAAATGTTGCCATGATCGTTGTATCTCGCGAGTTTCGATCTCCCTGTCAAAAATCGATGCTCTAGGTTTTATCGCAGGAGGGAGGACAAGGAGCTAGAGTTTTGCCCTTTCAAATCTCGAAACCCGATCACCCAGGACACTGCAAATATTATTCTTACAGTCGAAAGTCCTATACATGTAAAATTCTTTCTGAATAAAACTTGGAAAAAAAAAATTTTAAATTAAAAAAAAAACATTCGCCGCTTGTCCACAACATATGATTTTGATATCGATATCTCAAGAGTCCCAGTGGAGGAATGGTTAACGCATTCGTCTTCCAGGCCATGGTCCGTGGTTCGATCCCCGGCTAGGACAACTTTTTTTTAAATTTCTTCTTCCCAAAGTCACAACATGTACAAGAAACTATATGAGAAAATGTTTTGGAAGGCAGTCTCCGGATTTTAATAGTTACGTGTGACAGGGTTTCTCGACCAACACCTCATACCAGCAACGGGTCTAAAGAAGTTTCACTTCAAAAATTCGCATGAAAGTGTTAACAGTTCTTTCACGTTAACGAATACTGACAGTTTCAAATCCATTAGCTCTATCTTTTTCTCCATTAGAGTAGCACTGTCAACCTCTCGAGTGAGTCTTTCACAAGCGACTGGTCTGTGTTGGTAATTTGATCAAGTGTTTTCGGATATTCATTCCATTTATATTTTAAAGTTAGAAAACTCAGGCTATTCCAGCACCTTAACTCCAACTTCCCCAGAAGTGGAAAATCACTCGGTGAAAGGGATAAGGGAGTCTTTCTGTGTTATGTGTGGAGAATATCATCTTGAGACGAACTTGGTGAATTTCACAGAAACCATATCTGCACAATTTAAGGCGTGTTTTCCCACTTACGAAGGTCCAGATAACAACCCATGGGCCCTAAAAGTTCTTTGTCGCACATACCAAGCGCGTTTGAGACGTTGGAAGACTGGTTGGAAGACGTGAATGTTTCCCAGAAACTTCTTGGAAATAATAAAGACCCAAACTATAGGGAATTAGTGGAGCGCTTGCTCCAGAACTACAAAGCCATTGGATGTTTAATGAGCTTGAAGGTCCATTTCTTGGATTCACATTTGGACAATTCCCAGAAAACCTTGGACATTATAGCGAAGAACAAGGTGAAAGATTTCACCAAGACATAAAAGAGATGGAAAGACGCTACCAAGATTTCTGGGACATCAACATGTTGGCAGACTACTGCTGGAACTAGAAGAGGGATACGAACAAGGGCCATAAGAGAAAGGCAATTAGAAGGAGTTTTGAGCAAATCTGTAGACCCCATAAGCAAGCGCGGAAAGATTGAAAAATTGGGAGAGAAAAAGTGAGAGGCAAGGTGACTCACTGTAAACAAGCACCTCGAAGGGAACAGAATCTGCAAAAATTTGGAGGGAGAAATGTGAGAGGCAAGGGGACTTACTGAAAACAAGCATCCCGAAGGGAACAGAATCTAAAAAAATTGTGAGGGAGAAAAGTGAAAGGCAAGAGGAATCACTGTAAACAAGCACCCCGAACGGAACAGAATCTGCAAAAATTGGGAAGGAGAAAAGTGAGAGGCAAGGGGACTCACTGTAAACAAGCACCCCGAAGGGAACAGATTCTGCAAAGTCCACGTCGTTGTTCCTGGGTGATGCTAATAGCAGAGTTCAGTTTAATAGCAGTGCTGGGTTCACTGTCAATATCTCACAGCGAACGGTTCGCCGAAATTGGATGCCTTGACAGGGACATCGAAACCCGCGAGATACAACTATCATGGCAACATTTTATCCACTGGGGTGGTTCCATGATAGTCCCGGGTCGAGATTTAGGACTCCATTCCAATGTTTGGAAGGTATTCAAGACCTAAACAGCTACCTTCCAACTCAACAGGTCGATTGAGAAATTGTCCCGGGTCCAGTTCCAAAACAATAGTAATTTTAACCTCTAAATGACCTTGAAAGCTCATTTTCCTGACGTGATGGGTCTGAGATGACCTAGGTCACTTGAGAAATTGTCCTGAGTCCAGTTCCAAAAAATGATAATTTTAACCTCTAAATGACCTTTAAATCTCGTTTTTCTGACATGATGGGGCTCAGATGACCCCGGAATCGGATTCAGGACGCAAAAATACCTCGGAATACCATGGTCCGGTCTAATAGTCCGGACTTTTTTTTTTGTTTTGAAAACCTGTGTAATCTGCTAAAGGACTATGGCTTCTGTCTAACGAATCATTTGCTTGCGGATGATAAGGTGTAATATGTAATTTCTTTATACCTAACATTTTACACACGTCAGAGAATAGACGTAGAATAAAATTTGACCCATTATCGGTTACTAATACCCTTGGCACACTATGACGAGTCACAATCTCATAGAAAAATGCTTTTGCCACGGTGCTCGCTTCTGCTTCTGGTATTGCAACACATACCATGTACGTAGAAAAATTGTCTTGAAACATAAATGCATATTTATTTACGGACATTGTCCTTGGTAGAATATACACAATGTCCATATAAACTTTGACAAATGGTTGTGCTGGTGTATCTGTCAAGACCATCGGCATTTTTGTTAACCTAGAAATCTTGTTTGCTTGACATTTCTTGCAGCTCTTTACGTATTCTTTTATTTGCTTCTGCATTTCTTTCCACCTGTATTCCCTTCTTATTTAAACAACCTTTTTAAGGCTCCTTGATGGCCTCCCAATGGTGAATCGTGAAAATCTTTTAATATTGTTTCTATTTCTTTTGGGTCTGTTATAATTCTCCCTTTTACTTCTTTTCCTAATATTTCCTTCCCATGCTCACTTTCGGCTTCCGGCATACTCTCTGACTTATCTTCTTGCTCGTTGGCTCTTGTTTTGGATCTCGTTTGAACTAATCTTATGCCTTATAATATTCATTCAGTTCTTTAAATACATTTTACAATTTTTTATGTTTATATAATAAAATTAACTTTATGTTGGCAGTTTCGTAGTTCATTTTATTAATTTTTTTTATGGATTTTAAAGTCATGGATTTTAAAGTCAAGGAGAGAAAAAATTTTTGTAATTAATGAATCTGTCTATCATCTATCTATATTAATAAAAATCATTTTCTGTTTGCTTATTTCTTTGTTTGTTTTTTTGTTTGTTTGTTAGTTTGACTTTTTTACAAATCTAAATGGCTAAACGGATTTCGCTAAAACTTAAAACGTGTATTACTTGCGTTCTAGATTCGGTTACTGCATACTTAGTATTAACCACGCCCTCTTTTACCACCCAAAAATCAATAAAATCGCTATATTTCCGACTGTTTTGATTGTATGAGACTAAAATTTGGTAATTCAGTTTGTATGGTTACTTTCGGCAATTGTACCAAAAATGGGTTTCCACGCCTTACCGTCTTCTTTGTATGCTTACCGTCTGCAACTGAACTAAAAATGGGCGTGGTGGCACTATAACTACGCCCCCTTTTAAGAAACTTCTAGGCCAATTGCGCTCAAATTTTTGCAGAATATTGCTTTCGAGCACGATGGTTGTCTCTTTTATTTGCTTTGGTGGTTAAATAATAACGATTATTATACGAGTGTCAACAGAGAAACGTTGGGAGTATATATTTGATTTTTACTTGCAAATAGTTGTGCAGATGTTCTCTTGCTTTTGGCCATTGATTAAAGATATAGCATTTTGAAAAAATGCAAGAAGAATGTGCTGGTAAGTTGGAATGTTTATTGGGTCAGTAAAACTTAAAGCGATTGAAAATATCGCAAATGAAAATGTTAAGCGCGGCAGAGGGCAACATCCAGTGGTAAAATTATTAGTGCAAAAAAATTTCAAGGGCAAATTATTTGCAAATGCAATAATCTTTTGTTAAGTAATTAATATTGTTCGCCAGAAAGAAGTTCTTGATAATTTTTAACTTACATCTAATTGGACACAAAAACCTTTATTGATTTGATTAACAGTCAACAAGATTGCACTCTCTTCTAAGCCTAGACAAATAATTCCATTAAGAGGAGGTTCTCATTAAACTCGACCAGAAACCTCAACTGTTTATTTCCATTTTTCAATAGTTTATGATATGTACCATATTATGATATGGCCGTAACGATTACAAAAAAAGTTATCGCATAAGAAATGCGATCCATCCTTTTCACGAAAATTATGAGTATCTCATCAAAAAAAACGCTCACAAAATAATTTAAATTTTTTTCCAATGGATTATTTTTCCATTGATAATATTGCTGCTTGTTCTCTGAACGAGCAATGCAAAAGCCAGAATATTCTGTACCCTATGTTCAGCTGTTCTGGCCCATGTGAGCGAATGTTCCATGCTTCTTGTGCTGGTACTTCTAAATCGTGCCTTGACGATTTAATGTCAGTCCGATCTGGTCTTCGCTGGTATTGTGCTTCGTGCAGGGCCCTTTCCCCGGATGAACTCTATTCTAAAATAAAGCTTTTTGGGGAAAGCCTTAACTTATTAAATAATAACTTCAGAGAAATTGTTTCATTTTTTAGCGAAGTTAGTGCCGCACCCACTACCAGCGTTTCTGATGAAATTACTGTTCAGGATAACATTTCGGTTCCTTCGTCCATGACTGCATCTTCCGGAATTTTGTCAGTTTCATCAGAAAAAGATCTAAAAAGCTCTAAAAGACAGAGGAAAAACAAAAACAAAAATAAGCGTCGGAAGGCGTCCTCCAGACCTTCCAAGGCAGAGCAGCCCCCAGCAATGCCATCAGAAAATAATAATACGGTGATTTCTCATACACCATCTTCTATTCCTCCATTGACTAGTAGTCCAAATACGATTTCAACTACGCCTAACAGTCATTTGACTTTAAGAGCAGTTTCGAGGACCAGAAATGTTTTCATTTCACGTCTTCAGCCCGACACATCAATAGAAAATATATTGACGTTTGTCAGGCAATCCAAGTTAGTGAACTCAAATGCATTCTGTTCATGCAAAAAAATTGGTAATAAGCCTTCCCATGCTTCTTTTATTCTAACAGTTGCAGCCGAAGATTTTACAACTGTTCTTAAATCTAACTTGTGGGCCGATAATATTCTTGTTACTGAGTTCAAGCCAAAAAATAAGTCTAAAAGGGTGACTCAAGCCGCCCGCCAGACTCAAAAAAACTAAATAGGCTGTCCCTTTACTATCAAAATGTAAGGGGACTACGTTCTAAGACGCAGAGCTTATTTCTATCAACTCAAAATTGCTCTGAGGATATTATCGCGTTAACAGAAACGTGGCTAAACGGAAGCATTACTGATTTGGAATTGTTTGACAATAGTTTTCAAGTTTTTAGAAAAGACAGATACTCTGACAATATTTCTTCTGTCGGTGGTGGTGTCCTTTTGGCTGTGAGGAACTGCTTTGTCAGTTTTATTGTTGACATTCCCTGCTCTTGTAATATTGAACTAATTTGCGTTAAAGTTATACATTGTAACTCTAATGTATATGTTATTAATGCATATGTTCCTCCTAAGAGTAGTGTAGAGGTCTATGCAAGCCTTGCGGAGTGCATAGATTACATAATTGATTTACTTGACGTTAATGACGACATTTTATTATTGGGCGATTTTAATCTACCTGATTTAAAATGGCATTCTTCTGACGATGATACGTACTATTGTGCCTCTAATTCGAAGACCCGCCAAGAACATATATTTGTTGATAATATATGTTCAGACTTACAACAAGTGAGTTGTATTTATAATAGTCTTGAAAGACTTCTTGACCTGGTCTTAACTACAGACAGTAACAATGTTGTTGTTAAGAGGGCCTTTCATGCTCTAACTACTGTTGATGAATATCATCCACCATTGAGTATTTGGTACAAATCCGACAGAGCAAATATAGTAAATTCTAATTCAGCAGATAAGCTTTATGAATTCAATTTTAAAAACGCTGACTTTTTGAAGTTGAATCAGTTGCTTCATGGTAAACTTAATGCAATTTTAGAATATATAAATGTAAATTGCCTTGATGACTCCATACATTTTTTTTATATGGAACTCTTTGCTGTGTTTTCTCAATCAGTACCTTATAGTCTCAAATTTGCGAGGAATTCTGCGTACCCGTGGTACACAAAGGATTTAAAGACTCTTCGCAACAACAGGAATAGGGCATGGAAGAAATACGTCTGTAGCTTAGGCTCAAACGACCTAGAAACTTACAAACGTTTGTTTCTGGAATTTGAAAATCGCTCAGCTACATTATATCACGAATATTTAGATAATGTTAAGCTGAGAATATTGACAGATCCAAAGAAACTTTGGGGATTCGTAAACACAAAGAAGAAATCTGATGGATTTCCTTCTTCATTTAGAACTCCTGAGGGATTTACTGACAATCCCGTCAAAATTTGTGGCCTATTCGCCAATCTTTTTAAAGAATCATTCTGTTCAGATTCTTTTACTCCTGATGGAGAGTACTTTGAATATATGAATTCCGAACCCAGAGTATCTTTGGAACATATATCCTTCACTCCAGAGGAAATTTTAGTGTATATTAGATCGATCGATGAGGAGTTTGGTGCTGGACCTGACGGTGTTCCTACCGCAGTGTTAACACTATGCGGTTCCGTTTTGAGTCAACCACTTTCTTTATTATTCAATAAATCTATTAACGAAAGTTATTTTCCACTTTTTTGGAAAAAATCATTTATAAGTTCAATTTTTAAAAAGGGTTGCAGGAACGATGTTAGTAACTATAGGCCTATCTCTAAGCTCTCATCGATTCCAAAACTTTTTGAGCGGATGGTGTATGATCGGGTGAAAATTCACTGTGGGGAAGTCATAACAACTCGTCAGCATGGTTTTGTGAATGGCAGATCCACTGTGTCTAATCTTCTCGATTTTACAGCATTCTGCTTAAATTCTATTGATTCTGGTAACCAGGTCGATTGTGTTTACACTGACTTTAGTAAGGCATTTGATAAGCTACCACACAATCTTATCTTATTTAAACTTGAGTTGATGGGATTTCCACAATATTTTGTGAACTGGATTAAATCGTATTTGGTAGAGCGATCTTATCAAATACGTTTCCGAGGCGCATTGTCTTCTGAATTTATTGCTGGATCAGGTGTTCCTCAGGGTAGTCACCTTGGTCCTCTTCTGTTTATTTTAGCTATCAATGATGTAACTCACGTCATTGAACACTCTCATCTGCTTATTTATGCCGATGATATGAAAATATACAGAACGATTAATTCTAGAGATAATTCAGATCTAATCCAGTCTGATCTAAAATCCTTTGAAGTTTGGTGTTCTAAAAATAATATGTTTTTAAATTCAGATAAATGCCAAACTATGACCTTTTCGCGAAAAAGGAATAATTTTATATTTGATTATAAGATTAAAGATACTGCCTTGAGTCGTGTAGACACCGTCAAAGACCTAGGTATATGCATGGATTTGAAGCTGTCGTTTAACATTCATATTGATAATATTTGTAAAAAAGCATCTTCAATGCTTGGTTTTGTAAAACGCTGGGCCAAAGAATTTAATAGCATGATTACAACTGCAACGTTGTATTATGCAATCGTGCGTCCTCACTTAGAGTATGCAAGTCAAGTTTGGTCCCCAAGTTACAATGTGCATGTTGATCGAATAGAAAGAATCCAAAAACGTTTTGTTCAGTTTGCTCCTTTAAGTCGCATGAGTTCCTTTGTTAACAATTGTAGCGTTTTTGATGTTAATTTGTCAAAAGGTCAACTCAAAAGTAGATTAAAATTAGTTGTGTAATTAGATCTATATATACGCATGGTTAGTTGTTACGTCTTGTGTTGTCCCTGAGCCCAACCCATTTATTGGTGGGTAAATTTTTCCCACATTAACTTGTTTGTGGTCACGGGTATCCATAACATTGATATTTTCAATGATTACTGGGTAGTGGCTTTAGATGGGTTAATGCTGAGGAAGTGCGATATAGCTGTAGTAGCTGAACTCTATTGTTATTGCATGTTATAAAAGTATCTTACAAAAAATGAGTATCTCATAATAATATTTTTGAAATGCACACCTGTATTTCCTACCATACTGTGGTAAGAATAGTTACCTCAGGCGCCACCAGATGTCGCTAGATACGCTGTGGCGTTGAAATAATGTAAAGCTAATAACTCGAAAAAATCGTTAACCAAATCTTAAAACGCGTCTTCTAAAAAACTACGTTTTCTAAACTGGTTTTCACTATATCTCAAGAACTACTTTATGGATTGACTTAGGTTTGTTTTTTTATTTGAAAGCAGATAAAGTTTGTTGGATCCTTTACCTTTAAATTCAAATAATATTGGCCAGTTTTTTTAATTTTTTGAGCATTTCAAGAGCAAAAAATTTACAAGAAACGGTACTTTAAATTCAGATGTCCACAATTTTTGTAATTTTCAACTATTTGTTGATATGATAGGTATAAGCACCAGTAACTATAATACTGTTTGGCTACCTTTTTTCTTCAACATGATGTTTGACGGCGTATTGACACTTCACATTACACTTTGATTTACCAAAACAAATATTTACTACAGTTTTTGAGTCTGTAAATAACTTCCAGAAACTCAAGGTGTTCATTTACTTCCTTCTTTAAAAATTCAGAAACCTCACCGTGTTTTTCGAGCTCTACACCATTTTCTATTGTAGTTCAGAATATATCAATTGAAATCCAGAAACAAACAATTGAAATTCAGAATTCCACTTGAAATTCAGAGAAGATCAATTAAAATTCAGAAATTTCATTTGAAATTTAGAAAAGATCAATTGAAGTTCAGAAATTCCATTTGAAAATCAGAAAATATTAATTGAAATTCAGAAAAGATCAATTGAAATTCAGAATTCCATTTAAAATTCAGAAAAAGTCAATTGAACTTCAGAATTCCATTTGATATTCAGAAAAGTTCAATTGAAATTCTGAATTCTATTTGAAATTCAGAATTCTATTTCAAATTCAGAAAAGTTGAAAAATTGAAATTTAAAGCGTTCATCTAAAATTCAGAAAAGTTCACATGAAATTCCGAAATTCCATTTCAAATTCAGAAAATATTAATTGAAATTCAGGATTCCATTTGAAATTCAGAAAAAATCAATTGAAATTTAGAACACATCAAATGAAATTCAGAAATTCAATTTGAAATTCAGAAAAGATCAATTGAAATTCAGAAAATCTATTTGATATTCAGAAAACATCAATTGAAATTCAGAAACGATCAATTGAAATTCAGAAAAAATTGATAAAAAAAGAAAATGAAATTAAAATGAATAAAATAAATTTAATAATTCAAATTTATCTTGTAATTCAAGGCTAACCATTAACAAACCATTACTATTACCATTATCATTATCATGACCATAACCATCACCATTCCATTACCAAATAAACATCATATTTTTTATTTTGTATTATATGTACATGTAATATATGGTACATAGAAAATTTATATAATATGATTACATACAGTTATGTAAAATGCAACTATGTACATTAAGAAACAATCAAATTTAGCAAGTTAAAAGTAAATTTAAAAACAAATTATTCTACAGCCGGCATATCTTCCATGGCAAGTGCGTGAGGATGAAAACTTGAGGAATGCTGTATAGCTCGACTACAATCACCCACACTAACAAAAGCCTTGGCTTCGTCTATCGCCGATTCTAAGTACTGGAGTCGTTGTTCACCTATATTGGGCGGTGAAACAAGTGGAACACTTAAATGGACTTTGACCAAGCTCTTCATTTTGCTCCAAATAGTTTCGATAGGGTTTAATTGCTGTGAATAAGGAGCCAATTTTAACAGTGAGCTTGCAGGATCCAATTATAGGTCCTCCAACTTGCGGTGACATGGAGCGTTGTCACACACAATTCCAAGGTCACTCAAATTGTTTCCCATTTCTTCACATTTGTCTAACACACTTTTCCATTCGTTGGCATCATTTGACGGGAAGGCAATTCTGCGTCAGTCCATTTTTATTATTCCGCCTGTTCCAATCGCCCTTATGAGGTGAATGTTAGGTCCTCGGGATGCTGGTAGTACCTGCACCGCTCGGCTACCAATCCTAGACCAGCCTTCTTTGCGACGACAAAATTAATTGAAATTAGTTTCATCAATAAAAACACGAAAATGGAAATTTAATTTGTTTACATGCTCCGACCGTTTAATCTTGTTTTGAGTGCTATTAATGGTTTTGGTCTGGGTATGAAAGATTTTTGTTGAATACGTCCTTCCATGTAAAGAATTTCCTATTGTAGAAATCGTCACAATTTTTTCAAAACTCATTAAACTTTTATCCTTTATTTGTTTCAGTGTAATGTCAGGCCTTAGCTTCACCCATGACATTATTTCATCGACTTCAGTATTTGTAAGAATATGTAGCTTCTTACCACCTCTTTTTAGTGGAACTTCTTTGTTTTGCATAACCCAGGTATATGCCGTCTTATATTGAATGCCTAAAGAGACTGTAAGCTCAGTCCAATCTGATCCTCTGCTTGCAGCCTCTACGATTCGTTTCCTATCTTGTGGTTCATTGTTATTATTCACAAAAAAATAAAAGGTATTACTTATCTAATCAAATTTACAAAGGATTCGGCCTATGCGAGTAATTAGCAGGGTACGGAAAGGTCCGTTCGCGTACCATTTAAAAGGATACACAAGAAATCGTACGCGCTCGCGGACGCTGTGGACTCCTTGGAAAAAATCTTGGATTTTTTGACAAATATTTTTCATTTGGATAAATAGGTTCCAATTGAAGTATTTTTGGCAGTTGTAAGGCATTGGGACTTTTTGGACTCCTTGGACCAAAATCTGGGATTTTTTTGTCAAATACATACAAATTGGACAGATAGATTCCAATTACAATATTTTGGGAATTAGTTGAGTGATTGGAACTTTTTTGGGTTGAGTGGACTCTTTGAACACATACATTGTATTCTTTGACAAATGGGTTCCACTTGTAATTTTTTGGAAATAACTGGAACATTCCAACTTTAACGGGGTTAGTGAACTTCTTGGACAAAAATCATGAATTACCTCAACAGTTCCAAAATATTTAAAATGTAAACTATTCGTCAAAAAATGTTTATCTAAGGACAGAATCCAAAAAAGTTCCAAGAGAACCCAATTGCCAAAAATACATCGGCTTTTGTCTAAGAAGTCCATAGAACCAATAAAAATTCCTTTCACCTAACTGGGAGCTCCACTATGCACTTTTTTCAACCATTGCCATGTACGGCTCATGAACCGTGCCAAGAGCATAAATCGTATTATTTGCGTACACGCTCGTGGACTCGCTAGTTCCATTGCTTTGAAAATGTACCTCACGTACACGAGCTTGAGACGTTATAAAAGGTCTCTGTGTACTAGCTCATTTGCATACTTTCCATACCCCGGTAATTAGAGAAACTCGCAGTTACTAACAAAAGAAAGGCCAAAAGATCTCAAGTTATATGATCAAATTCTACCAAAAATTGTGCTTGTACTCACCATAAGAAGGTCCTCTATATAGGAGGCTTGGCGATTCTGCATTCCAATTTTCCAAACATTTCTCGTGGAATAAATGTTGGCAAGGAATTATCCTTTTTATATTCGTACGTGCCATATTGGCTTGACAAATTGTGCAAATATCTTTTAGTTCCATTGTAATAAATTTGATTAAAAGTATTCAAACAAAATAAACACCATGAAAATTAAAACTTGAATAATAATTTTTGATCAAAAAAGTTGAAGATTAAACTTACTTGGATATAAATTTAAGCAATTTAAAAAAATGTGACAAGTATAAATTATATTACCATAGGTGTTAGTGTTGTATGGTAATGGTATGCTTATGGTTTGCTATTATTAATAGTTAAGTTATAAGGTCGATTTGAAATTTTGAATATAAGTTTATTTATTCTGAATTTCAAATGATTTTTTCTGAATTTCAATTGATATTTTCTGATATTCAATTGATCTTTTCTGAATTTCAAATAAAATTCTGAATTTCAATCGATCTTTTCTGAATTTCAAATGGAATTTCGGAATTTCAATTCATAATTTCTGAATCTCGAATGGAATTCTGAATTTCAATTGATCTTTTCTGAATATCAAATGAAATTTCTGAATTTCAATTAATCTTTTCTGAATTTCAATTGATATTTGCTGAATTTCAAGTGGAATTCTGAATTTCAATTGATTTTTTTCTAAATTTTAATAGATCTTTTCTGAATTTCAAATGGAATTTCTAAATTTCAATTAATGTTTTCCGAATTTCAAATGGAACCCTGAATTTCAATTGATCTTTTCTGAATTTCAAATGGAATTCTGAATTTCAATTGACCTTTTCAGAATTTTAAATGGAATTCCTCAATTTCTATTGATTTTTTTCTGAATTTCAAATGGAACTCTAAATTTCAATTGATCTTTTCTGAATTCAAATGGAATTTCTAAATTTTAATTGATTGGAAATGGTGTAGATGAGAACCTGTCCTTAAGAGTACATACGCACAATTTTTAATATTCATTGGAAAATGCGGATGGAATATCTCGAAAAGTTTGCAGGTCGTTTTTGCAGGGGCTGTTCATAAATTACGTAACACGTTTAGGGGGGAGAGGTCAAGTATTTGTGATGAAGTGTGACATGGGCAGTGGCAAATCTGGAATAAATCTTGGGAGGGGGGGAAAGTATCAATGAGATTTTTTCAATTTGCAGCAAAATTCGTTTATTCACAATTCATCTTGTTAAAATTTGTTTAAAACAATTCGTCTAAAAACCATTAGTTTTCAAACAATTCGTCTGAAACTCTCTCTAAAACGACAAACTAAAGTTCGCCTATTGAGTCGACTCGAGTAAAAAATTGGACACGCGGACGGTAATGGGGGCAATAATTAAACGATTTGTTTTAGACGAATTTTCCGTAGACGGATATTTCCACATTTATTTAATTCTACCTTTGAAATATACACATAGTGAAAAGCTATAAAAAATTTAGAATATATTCCGCTTCAATAAATCATTACACTTTCAAGTATGTTCTATATATAGAAGTTCTATAGATTATGTTCTATAGAAAAAGCATTGTCTTTTTTAGATACGAAAAATATAAAAACAATTTAAAATTAATATTTCTTTCATTTAATATTTTTGAAAAAAGTAACGAACACTACAAAGGGTGTAGTGGTGATTATTATAATATAGAAAAAAAAATTATAGAACAAAAACATTATGTTGACTCTTTTAAGTGGCAAAACTATCAATAACATAATATTTACAGTACCCCGCGATAATATTATGAACACCATAGAAACTCCGACAAGGATTTACATTAAGGTGCCTCGACCTCCATAGATGCAAGAAAATGTCGATGCCACCGACTAAAAATGAGCTTCGGTCTATTTTATGATGATTTCCAAAATATTTTGGCTGTCACGTTAACCGCCAGTAAGCTAAACCATTTTTATATAACCTCAAAAAATCGTGTTTTTCGTAAAAATGCCGGCTGGTGTGGTTGTTAAAATAAAACAAATGGTCAGAAATCATAGTTCTGTAAAAATTCTTCCAAACTGCATCAAAAAATTTTAAATTTTTGCCGTTTAACCAAATATAATGCTGATTTACATGAATTTTTTTGATATTTTTTATGGTATTTTCACTAAAATTCAAATAACTTCTTTATTTTTTATGCTATCCTTGTTGTGAAGATATCGTTGGAAAGATTTTGGCTGTTTCTTTTTATTTCCGGAGGGATTTAATCACTTTCGTTACCATTTAAAATAAAATATTAAAAAAAACCATTATATTTTGCAACAAACACGTACGGCAAAGATGATGAGAGCAATAACAAACGATAAATATTTTAGTTTAGATAGTAATTAAATTGATAAACTCTGTCCAGGAATAAATAGATGCAGTCAAAATCTTTTTCAAACGATATCTAAACAACGAGAAAAGCATAAAAAAGAATGAAGATATTTGAAGTTTAGTGAAAGCAACATAACAAATATCAAAAAATTGCATAAAAATAAAACAAAAATTTAAAATTGGTTGACGCAGTTTTGAAGAACTTTTTCAGAACTATTAGTTTTGAAAGATTGTTTTTTTTAACAACCATGTCAGCGAAAATTTTTACGAAAAACATGATTTTTGGAGGTTATTTAAAAATGGTTAAGCTCACTGCCAGTTGGTGGCGTACAAAGCTTATAAGCCTCCCGAGGCAAACTATCAAAGTGCCGCCCTAAAATTTTTGCTTAAAATATGTCTTACAGCAGTGGAATACACGAAATTTTACAGAAGAGCAAATGATTTTTAAAAAACAAAATCAAATAAAAGATTTTGCGCATCGTAACTTTTGACAATATCAAAAACAAAAACAAATCTTGTGTGCGTTAACACACAAGCAACGGATAATTTTCATGCATTTGTTTTTGTTGCTTACGCTCTCAAAATTAGATGATCGTCAACAGCGGCTGTAGTGCTGTTATATGCATTTTTTTTTAATTGTGTAGTTGTTTTTTATACATGGTTTGTCTTTCGCATAAGCGCAAAGACTAAACTCATGATAGAAAAAAATTTGTATGGCGGGTAACGCGAGCAAGATGAGCTAATGGACGAGCATGTCTGTCTTACAAGACTATAGGAGGTAGATGCTATAAGGGCACAATCTTTTTGCATAAAACGGCTCTATAGAAAGAACAGTTCTTCCTTTGTGTCCCCTCAAAATATGGAGTTGATATCTCTTAAACTGACTTCTTAACATCAAATCTGCAACTCTCTATGTGCCCTTCTTGCATGGAACTGTTGAGTGCAAAATTGAAAATAGCGGAAATTTGTCTATTCAGTGCAATAACAAAAATATTATTTTATTCTTTACTTTGACTTATTTTTTCTCCTTACTTCACAAAAACTGATGCTGTTTAACATTTGATTCCGGAACATATCTATGACTAGAAAAAGTTTTCGTTTTATTATAACAATGCTTAAAATTATCATTACAAAAACAATTCTAAAAAACGGTCAATAGCTTTAAAACGCTTTTTAAATATGAAAATATAATATCTTATGTAACGAAAGCTACATTGGAATAGAAAAGCTGAATATATAGATAAATAAAACATATTTTTGTGAAATAAAAACGTGAGATTTTTCTTTAACTGCTTTGTTTTATTCAAGAAGGGCACATATCCTTCGACTTTACAATTTTTAAACAATAATTTAAAAAACAGATTATTTTAAATATTCAAATTGGAATGGCAATTTATGAGTTACATTAAATGTCAAAAAATATTATTATATACTACTACAACAAAAAAGTTATCCCACATTAAAAACTTAAACGCTAATATCTCAGAATTCAGTTTAAACAGAAGTGCCTCTATTGCATCTAACTCTTCAATTATCAATAACTTAAAAAAAATTTTTTAAATAGTTAAATAAAGATAAAATTTTTGTGTTCACAGTGTTCAAAAAGCAAGTGGCTAGTTGATTGTTATTTGGAATGTTTGTTTCGCACATCTTTTTAAAGAAACTCAAAGGTAACTCTTTTCAGAAATTTGGAGCTCATTTTGGCTGTTTGCCACCCTTCACAATGTGTCGCCCTAGGCATTTGCCTCGTAAGCCTCGAACTTTGCATGCCACCGCTGCCGGTTATAGTGGCAGCCAAAATATTTTAGGAACCGCCATAAAATAGAAGAAGATTCACTTTTAGTCGGTGGCAATGACAATTTTTTTTTTCGAGGCACCCTAATGTATGTACATACCTACAAACTCGCTGTTTCTTGTTACTTTTGTGCCTTTAAATAAAAGACGCCATAATTAGTTCCTATTTAATTTTTATTTACTTAAAAAAGATTTATTTAAATAAAATAATTTAAGGAACTATCCGGCCGGCCGGTCAATATACGGTATTGACATTGAGTTACTATCCGGCATCCGGATATGTCAATACCGGATATTGAATTACTATCCGGCATCAGGCTGTATAGTAAATTTAAGCCGAATATCCGGCAATTATCTGGTTTACAACTCTAGTTCTAACCGAGAAAATTTATAAAATGCAAGGTGTTTCAACTTCAACCAGTGTGGCAGCTTCAAAAAACAAAGATCAAGAGCAAGTAAGAGCAGCAAACGAAGCTAAAACGCATTGAAATTTAATTTAAAATTAAATTTAGATTACTTATGTCTTACTAGCTTGTACCCGGCGTTTATCAGAAATACTTATACTCGTAGAACTTCAATTGATTTCTGGTGCCATCTCGTATTCGAAAAGATTCTACTGCCAAAATTTCAGCGCAATTGGGCCAGAGGTTTCTTAAAAGTAAGGTTTCTTAAAAGTAAGACGGTAGGCATAAAACTTAATTACCAAATTTCAGTCTTATACGACCAAAACCGTCTTAAATAAGCCTTTTCATTGATTTGTCTGCAGTAAAAGAGGGCGTGAAAACCCATTTTTGGTACAATTCCCGGAAGTAACCATACAAAATAAATTACCAAGTATTAGTCTAATACAATCGAAACAGTCGGAAATATAGCATTTTTATTGATTTTTGGGTGGTAAAAGGGGCCGTGGTTATAACTAAGTACGCAATAACCTAATTCAGGACGCAAGTAATACTCGTTTTAAGTTTGATCAAAATCCGTTTAGCCGTTTAGATTTGTAAAAAAGTCAAACAAAGGAAAAAACAAACAAACAAATACACAAACAGAAAATGATTTTTGTTAATATAGGTAGATTGATAGATTCATTAATTACAAAAATTTTTTCTCCCCATACATGAAATTAAAATCAATAAAAAAATTATAAAATTAACTTCGACATAGCCAACATAAGCTTCATTTTATTATATAAACAAAAATTTAATGTATTTAAAAAACTGAATGCAAAATTGCATTTATGAAAACATTACAGCGAAATAACAATCAACCACGGTCGCGTTGCTTGTCGACCAAAGCCGATTCAAAAAATAATAAAATAAAACCGATTATAAACGACGAGTACAAGCGCGCATACTTACAAAATTTACACGCACGATGCAGAGATAAATTCATTTTACGCTGGCAAAGTTTCGTAAGTGTTTTTCTTCTGTGAAATATTACACACTGTTTTTATTCTGTTCTCGCCATATGTTATACATATAAAAAAAAACACACACACACTTATTATATCCGTATCAAAGTACACAATATTTAATTTGAAAAATTTTTAATTAGTTTCTGTGAAACGACGTTTTTACAACTTTATTTGTATTTGGAAGTCTTGTGTTATCAGAGAAAAATTTTTATTTGAAGCAATTTTGTTTGTGTTTGAAAGTTTCGCGTTGAAAAACAAAATTTTTTATTTGAAAGTCTTTTGCGTAAAAAAAGGGTCTCAAAATTCGTACTCGTCAATGCGCGGCTTAGGTAGTTCAGCTCTTTGCTAATCTATCATTTTTCGAAAACTTGTTTGACATAGAAAATATTGAAGATAACGATCCTGAAATGGATCTGAAGCTTACACCAAACGATATTTGCAATATCTTACCGGTGTTTAACGGTAACCTAGCTGGATTAAACAAATTTATTGCTGGCGGAAACATTTTATTTTCTTCTGCGAGGACCGACACAGAACATAGCTTTATATAAGAGGTCGTGAAAACGCGGCTGGAGGATACGGCCTTTGAACTAATTCAATTTAAATCTTTTACCAAATGGAATGATTTGGTACGAGAGTTGGAGAAGGAGTTCAAGGACGAAAAATCGCGAACCTCTGCTCAAAACGAACCACTGACCAACAAACAACAAGCACAAGAGTCAATTAAAGAATTTGGTGAGCGAAAAGCAAAACTGCTACACTCTGTAAATTCTGACACATTCGCTAGTACTAGTGAAGGGTCAGTTACGGCATATTTATAGCTAGAAAATGACCGATTGACCATTCAGGTATTTGAAGACGGTTTACGCAAACAAAACTTGCGACTGATTTTAAAAGCTCACAGTGAGCAGGACTTAAGAAACGCGATAGCAATTGCTGACTAGCTTTCAGTACAGCCAGAAAAAACACCACAATTTACGCCAATACAAAACAACTCTACCTACCCAGGAAACCTGTTATAAACAACAAAATAATTTTAATTCACAATATAATAGACCAACTTTTACAAATATTAAAAGACAAGTGCAGCATGTTACGTGTACCTATTCTAAAAAACCTAACCACACATACAAAGAATGCAGATTGCGGCCACAACAAGGACAGAATACATTTCAGAACCGACGAATTTCAGAAAACGACCAAACTTTAAGCCGTATGTAAATACTTTCAGGAATAATCGGCCTAGGCCAGCAAACTTTGCAAACAGGTTATCGGAACTATTAGTTTTGAAAGATTGTTTTTTTTAACAACCATGTCAGCGAAAATTTTTACGAAAAACATGATTTTTGGAGGTTATTTAAAAATGGTTAAGCTCACTGCCAGTTGGTGGCGTACAAAGCTTATAAGCCTCCCGAGGCAAACTATCAAAGTGCCGCCCTAAAATTTTTGCTTAAAATATGTCTTACAACAGTGGAATACACGAAATTTTACAGAAGAGCAAATGATTTTTAAAAAACAAAATCAAATAAAAGATTTTGCGCATCGTAACTTTTGACAATATCAAAAACAAAAACAAATCTTGTGTGCGTTAACACACAAGCAACGGATAATTTTCATGCATTTGTTTTTGTTGCTTACGCTCTCAAAATTAGATGATCGTCAACAGCGGCTTGTAGTGCTGTTATATGCATTTTTTTTTAATTGTGTAGTTGTTTTTTATACATGGTTTGTCTTTCGCATAAGCGCAAAGACAAAACATATGATAGAAAAAAATTTGTATGGATGGTAACGCGAGCAAGATGAGCTAATGGACGAGCATGTCTGTCTTACAAGACTATAGGAGGTAGATGCTACAAGGGCACAATCTTTTTGCATAAAACGGCTCTATAGAAAGAACAGTTCTTCCTTTGTGTCCCCTCAAAATATGGAGTTGATATCTCTTAAACTGACTTCTTAACATCAAATCTGCAACTCTCTATGTGCCCTTCTTGCATGGAACTGTTGAGTGCAAAATTGAAAATAGCGGAAATTTGTCTATTCAGTGCAATAACAAAAATATTATTTTATTCGTTACTTTGACTTATTTTTTCTCCTTACTTCACAAAAACTGATGCTGTTTAACATTTGATTCCGGAACATATCTATGACTAGAAAAAGTTTTCGTTTTATTATAACAATGCTTAAAATTATCATTACAAAAACAATTCTAAAAAACGGTCAATAGCTTTAAAACGCTTTTTAAATATGAAAATATAATATCTTATGTAACGAAAGCTACATTGGAATAGAAAAGCTGAATATATAGATAAATAAAACATATTTTTGTGAAATAAAAACGTGAGATTTTTCTTTAACTGCTTTGTTTTATTCAAGAAGGGCACATATCCTTCGACTTTACAATTTTTAAACAATAATTTAAAAAACAGATTATTTTAAATATTCAAATTGGAATGGCAATTTATGAGTTACATTAAATGTCAAAAAATATTATTATATACTACTACAACAAAAAAGTTATCCCACATTAAAAACTTAAACGCTAATATCTCAGAATTCAGTTTAAACAGAAGTGCCTCTATTGCATCTAACTCTTCAATTATCAATAACTTAAAAAAAATTTTTTAAATAGTTAAATAAAGATAAAATTTTTGTGTTCACAGTGTTCAAAAAGCAAGTGGCTAGTTGATTGTTATTTGGAATGTTTGTTTCGCACATCTTTTTAAAGAAACTCAAAGGTAACTCTTTTCAGAAATTTGGAGCTCATTTTGGCTGTTTGCCACCCTTCACAATGTGTCGCCCTAGGCATTTGCCTCGTAAGCCTCGAACTTTGCATGCCACCGCTGCCGGTTATAGTGGCAGCCAAAATATTTTAGGAACCGCCATAAAATAGAAGAAGATTCACTTTTAGTCGGTGGCAATGACAATTTTTTTTTTCGAGGCACCCTAATGTATGTACATACCTACAAACTCGCTGTTTCTTGTTACTTTTGTGCCTTTAAATAAAAGACGCCATAATTAGTTCCTATTTAATTTTTATTTACTTAAAAAAGATTTATTTAAATAAAACAATTTAAGGAACTATCCGGCCGGCCGGTCAATATACGGTATTGACATTGAGTTACTATCCGGCATCCGGATATGTCAATACCGGATATTGAATTACTATCCGGCGTCAGGCTGTATAGTAAATTTAAGCCGAATATCCGGCAATTATCTGGTTTACAACTCTAGTTCTAACCGAGAAAATTTATAAAATGCAAGGTGTTTCAACTTCAACAAGTGTGGCAGCTTCAAAAAACAAAGATCAAGAGCAAGTAAGAGCAGCAAACGAAGCTAAAACGCATTGAAATTTAATTTAAAATTAAATTTTCATTACTTATGTCTTACTAGCTTGTACCCGGCGTTTATCAGAAATACTTATACTCGTAGAACTTCAATTGATTTCTGGTGCCATCTCGTATTCGAAAAGATTCTACTGCCAAAATTTCAGCGCAATTGGGCCAGAGGTTTCTTAAAAGTAAGGTTTCTTAAAAGTAAGACGGTAGGCATAAAACTTAATTACCAAATTTCAGTCTTATACGACCAAAACCGTCTTAAATAAGCCTTTTCATTGATTTGTCTGCAGTAAAAGAGGGCGTGAAAACCCATTTTTGGTACAATTCCCGGAAGTAACCATACAAAATAAATTACCAAGTATTAGTCTAATACAATCGAAACAGTCGGAAATATAGCATTTTTATTGATTTTTGGGTGGTAAAAGGGGCCGTGGTTATAACTAAGTACGCAATAACCTAATTCAGGACGCAAGTAATACTCGTTTTAAGTTTGATCAAAATCCGTGTAGCCTTTTAGATTTGTAAAAAAGTCAAACAAAGGAAAAAACAAACAAACAAATACACAAACATAAAATGATTTTTGTTAATATAGGTAGATTGATAGATTCATTAATTACAAAAATTTTTTCTCCCCATACATGAAATTAAAATCAATAAAAAAATTATAAAATTAACTTCGACATAGCCAACATAAGCTTCATTTTATTATATAAACATCAAAAATTTAATGTATTTAAAAAGCTGAATGCAAAATTGCATTTATGAAAACATTACAGCGAAATAACAATCAACCACGGTCGCGTTGCTTGTCGACCAAAGCCGATTAAAAAAATAATAAAATAAAACCGATTATAAACGACGAGTACAAGCGCGCATACTTACAAAATTTACACGCACGATGCAGAGATAAATTCATTTTACGCTGGCAAAGTTTCGTAAGTGTTTTTCTTCTGTGAAATATTACACACTGTTTTTATTCTGTTCTCGCCATATGTTATACATATAAAAAAAAAACACACACACACTTATTATATCCGTATCAAAGTACACAATATTTAATTTGAAAAAATTTTTAATTAGTTTCTGTGAAACGACGTTTTTACAACTTTATTTGTATTTGGAAGTCTTGTGTTATCAGAGAAAAATTTTTATTTGAAGCAATTTTGTTTGTGTTTGAAAGTTTCGCGATGAAAAACAAAATTTTTTATTTGAAAGTCTTTTGCGTAAAAAAAGGGTCTCAAAATTCGTACTCGTCAATGCGCGGCTTAGGTAGTTCAGCTCTTTGCTAATCTATCATTTTTCGAAAACTTGTTTGACATAGAAAATATTGAAGATAACGATCCTGAAATGGATCTGAAGCTTACACCAAACGATATTTACAATATCTTACCGGTGTTTAACGGTAACCTAGCTGGATTAAACAAATTTATTGCTGGCGGAAACATTTTATTTTCTTCTGCGAGGACCGACACAGAACATAGCTTTATATAAGAGGTCGTGAAAACGCGGCTGGAGGATACGGCCTTTGAACTAATTCAATTTAAATCTTTTACCAAATGGAATGATTTGGTACGAGAGTTGGAGAAGGAGTTCAAGGACGAAAAATCGCGAACCTCTGCTCAAAACGAACCACTGACCAACAAACAACAAGCACAAGAGTCAATTAAAGAATTTGGTGAGCGAAAAGCAAAATGCTACACTCTGTAAATTCTGACACATTCGCTAGTACTAGTGAAGGGTCAGTTACGGCATATTTATAGCTAGAAAATGACCGATTGACCATTCAGGTATTTGAAGACGGTTTACGCAAACAAAACTTGCGACTGATTTTAAAAGCTCACAGTGAGCAGGACTTAAGAAACGCGATAGCAATTGCTGACTAGCTTTCAGTACAGCCAGAAAAAACACCACAATTTACGCCAATACAAAACAACTCTACCTACCCAGGAAACCTGTTATAAACAACAAAATTATTTTAATTCACAATATAATAGACCAACTTTTACAAATATTAAAAGACAAGTGCAGCATGTTACGTGTACCTATTCTAAAAAACCTAACCACACATACAAAGAATGCAGATTGCGGACACAACAAGGACAGAATACATTTCAGAACCGACGAATTTCAGAAAACGACCAAACTTTAAGCCGTATGTAAATACTTTCAGGAATAATCGGCCTAGGCCAGCAAACTTTGCAAACAGGTTATCGGGAAACGGAGCAGCACGGGAAGAAACCAGAGGTGCCTCTTTTCGGATACTGAAATAAAGGATAATGAAAGGATTTGTGAAAATAACGCAGAGGAACAGGAGTATGCGCCAAATGGCATAAGTCATACTAAGAGTCCTCAATCGCATTGCAAACAACTTGTAAAGATTCCTTTTGACTACACAAAAGATGCAGTAATCCACAAGAAACAAATGAGCCCAGGAGTATATTTGGCGGAAACTCTGTTACGGCCAACTAAAAATAAAGTTAAAGTTTTTCTATTGAGCACAACAGAAAAAAATCAAGGAAATCAACCTAAATCAAATCCGCTATGAATGGGATAAAGTAGAACATTTTTAAAACATCAAACTATATAGAACAAAAGACATAATAAAAAATAGATTAAAACTCATAAAAACAACTATACAATTGCAACATTTTAATATAGAAGAAAGAAGGGAAATAATGGAAATTTGTAGAAAAATAATGACTTATTCTATTTTGAGGGAGACCACCTCACATCTACCAATACCGCGAATCATTAAACTATAATTTGTCGAACCCCCCTTTATATACAGCGCAACGAAATTTATAAACAAGTTAACGAAATGTTGCAAAATTATATCATCCGTACAAGTTGAAGTCCATGGAATTCACCACTATTGCTCGTATCTAAGAAGGCAGATTCTGAAGGCCAAAAACGCTGGAGAGTTGTAGTCGATTTTCGCAAACTAAATGACTTAACTGTCCACGATGCGTAACCTTTGCCTAATATAACCGTCATACTGGATCAACTAGGAAAAGCTAAATATTTTAATACACTAGATTTATCCAAAGGTTTTCCTCAGATTCCCGTGAAGGAGTCTGACAAATGTAAAACTGCATTTAGCACACCATTCGGGCACTACGAATATAACAGAATGATATTTGGGTTAAAAAATGCTCCTGCGACATTCCAAAGGCTCATGAATAATGTACTCATGGGCTTACAAGACTTCGAGTGTTTTCTTTATGTAGATGACATTGTAAATTGATTAAAATATTCGGCAGGCTGCGCGAGCATAACTTAAAGTTGCAACCAGACAAATGTAATTTTGTTAAACAAAAGCTTACATACTTAGGCCATATCATTTTTGAAGACGTATAAAACCTGATCCAGAAAAAATCAAGGTGGTAAAAACTTATCCCACACTAAAAAAAAACGGAAAAAGGAATTAAGTCATTTCTAGCATTTGCAGGTTATTATTAAAGATTTATCGACAATTTTTCGAGTTCTGTACTCGCCACTCACAAAACTACTAAAAAAAGATACCAAGCTTAACTGGGACGCCTTTTCCAGAGAAGCTTTTCAAAGCTAAAAAATAAATTTTGGCATATCCTGACTTTTGTGATATATGCAGGTTAGTTTTGAAACAAGATTAAAGAAAAAGTGTAGGTATAAAGTGTTCCCTAATGCCAACAACGGCAAACTGTTTGGATGGCAAATCTGTCACTCTTAAAAGTTTATGAGAATTTAAAAGTAAACACACTTGTTTAGAGTTCGATTAATTCTGCCTGTATTTTTCAAAAATTTAACTATTTATACCTTAAAATAATCTTATTCTATTTCACCTTCTTTTCCAACTTCTCCTATAAATTCATCTACACTCAATAGTGTTAAACAATTGAGTTTTTACTTCAGCATGTTTTTTCTTCATGCGCTCATAGTAGGTCAACGCCAATCGGAATTATGCTGCGCTTGCGTTTATACAACAACTGGGCTATCGTCATCACAAGCGCATCGCTCATGACCGCTGTGACTCAATATGATATGTTTGAGCCAGTGCCATACACTAAGCATTGGAGCACGTGTGAATGAAAGAAAAAAATAAAACAAACAAAATTACTTGTTGATATTATTATTTGAACTTGAGTTTAAATTGAATAAAACAAAACAAAATTACTTGTTGATATTATTACTTGAACTTGAGATTAAATTGAAACCGTGTGCAGTGGCGGTACCACTACACTTTAATCAAGAACTCATAGTAACCACGGAGGCGAGTGATGTTGGACTTGGAGCTGTATTATCACAACGTACAATTGGAAAGACAAGCCAATCTATTTTGCAAGAGGACGACTCTAAACGATGTGGAAATACGCTAATCCACCCCCGCAAAAAAACTATTTTCAATTGTCTTCGCAGTAAAACGATTTCAACCTTATATATATGGGAAAATGTTCACCATCTGCACGGAACACAAACCCCTGGGGTGGTTAAACTGAAGGATCCGATTTCCAGACTGGCGACATGGAGGATTCTATTGTCAGAATATGAGTATACAATAAAATATAAAGCAGGGAAAAATAACACTAATGCAGATGCACTCAGTCGTCACATAGAAAAATAAAACAAAGTCATGGTTATGACACGAGGAATAATAAACAACGAAAATTATAAAGATATGGAAACCACAAGTAAAGGAAACATCACCATAGAATAACCCAAAAAATGCAATATTATTGATAAACAAGAACAAATTTACTCAAACAAGATAGCCAAAATAAAAATATTAATACTACCAATAACAGAATCTCTCGAGAAAAAATTCATCGTAAAAATAACTCCACAATTAGTTAAACCCATAATAGGAGAAATAGAACTATTCACACATAATAATGAAAAAATACATACAACAACATTATCCTTACCTTTTAGACTTACGAAAGACCAACAAATGACAATGAGAACATCATTAAATCAAAAATAGTGTCAATGACAAAACCATGCAACCAAGTGCTATAGCACTGCCCAGTTTCAATATACGATTCAAAGAAATTTTAAAATATAACTTAACAAAATCTTTCAGGACTATACAATATACTTACATGCAGATCAAAGAAGAATTTTAGAAAATGCTGAACAAATAAGCAGAATATTAACATAGTATCACGAATCACCATTTGGAGCACATTAGGGAGTAACCAAATTTATGTAAAAAATGTGAACCAAGTCAGAAAAATAAGTTAAATAAATCCCCGAAAGTGCCAATGAAAATTACTAAAACTAGCTTCGCACCTTTTGAACGAGTAGCATTCGATATAGTCGGCCCACTTCCGGTTAGTTACAAAAACAACAAATATATCCTAACTTTTCAAGACAATTTAACCAAATTGACAGAAGCAATTTCCTTAGAAAATGCAGAAGTATACACAGTCGCAAGAGATATTATTCGATATTAACTGACCAGGGAACAAATTTTCTAAGTGAACTATTTAAAGAAATATGCAAATTGTTAAAAATTAAAAAACTACAAACTACTCCACATCATCCACAAACAAATGAAGCACTTGAGAGAAGACACCGCACATTAGCGGAATACCTTCGACAATACGTCAACACTGACTCACTCACATGGGACGATTGGATCCCGTATGCAGTATTTGTTTTCAATAATGCACTACATAGTAGCACTAATTTCCGTCCTCATGAATTACTCTATGGATATCCTGCCAAAATTCCATTCACTTTACAAAAAGATCCATCATTATACATATTGTAATTATGAAAATTTTGCAAACGAATTAAAGGCACGTCTGCAACATACATTCAAAATTGCAAGACAAACTCTAAAAAATAAGAAGAAAAAATCTGAGGAATATTACGATAGAGGAGCAAAGGCAAAGACATTCTACGTTGGAGTTAAGGTATTAATTAAAAATCAAACTAGAAAAAACAAATTTTCAACATTATGGGAAGGCCCTCGAAGTTATAACGATAATTCTCCAAAATACAAAATACTGCCCTTAAAAATTCGAAATAAATTAAAATTATGCATAATAATAGCCTCAAACTTTTCTCCGATTAAAAAATTACAACATTATATCCGACATTCACACAAATACACAATACTGCAAAAATTAAAAAAAAACCAAAAACCAAAATGCAATAAAAACATTTCTTTTAAAATACAACATTTGGGCAACATAATGCAACCAAACAATAATAATAAAAAAAAATAAAAAAACCCAACATTTTCTTTCTCTTTAGAACATTTTCTCTTTCGAACAGGTTTAGGGTCTCAGAAACAACCAATTTTAAGGTTTTTGGAGACTATACATTACAGACTAGACAATATAGGAAATTCAAATTCTACTTAAATTATAGATTGAAAGTTGAAGTCAAATATAACTTGAAAATTAAGACTCAGAGACTACTTTCAAAAAAAAATTGGAAATAAATTCTACCTATTTACTATTTTCAGACAAAAACTGAAATTGAAATTTGATAAAAAATATATATATACATATATGTCGTACCTTGTATTATCACCACATCCGTTAATTCCTACACTCTGTCTTAACACATAAATTACTTACCTTTTTGTTACATTTATTTAACATCAATATCCTTTAATGTTTTCGTGTATTCTAATTTGTATGACTATGTATTTACTAAACTACACTTACAGACCTATTCTGACAAATTAACAATAGTAAACCAGTATTTTTCATATTTCTGTATGTTTGTTGTAATTTTTTTATTTCAAAACAAAATTTGAAGCTCAAAAAAGAAAATTTGTCAATGAAATTGTCAATATATGAAAAGCAGCTGACAATTTTTATCGAAATTTATTATTTTTGAGCTTCAAATTTTGTTTTGAAATCAAAAAATTACACATATATATATGAAAAATACTGAAAAATACTGGTTTACTGTTGTTAATTTGCCAGAATAGGTCTGTATATACAAGTGTTTTTAACTACTTGTATATAAAACCACTTGTATATATCATATTTCAATTCATATCATATTTCATATTTTTGTTATCAAAAATTTTGATTAGAAAATTTTAGTTGTAAAAATCTATAAAAATTTTTTTTTTGTATAATAAATAAGATGTTCTGAAATAAAGTCTATAAAAAACAAAAAAGATTTATTAAATAAAGTCTATACAAAATAAAAAGTTTGCATGCACCAAAAACTGGCGATTCTGCCTACCACCGAGCTACAAATAAACAATTAATACAGCGGCGCGTTCTCCAAACTACTAATAAACAACTAATACATCGGCACGCCTTAAAACTGCAATCACAACTTTTACTCCAAGCGCTGCTTCAACACAGATGAAACGACCAACACCCGGTGATTTAACTACATCCACTAAAACAATCACTAAAATAACGCACTTTTACCTGGGGGATAAAATATTTTTTGTCATCATCTACATCTTTCATCACTACGTTCACCATCCTTCACTGATAACGCTATAAAAAAAAACAACAATCCAACATAAGTACCAACAGCAGTAGACACGGTCACTGTTTAACTACAAAGTAAAACCAACAGCAACAACAAATAATATTCACAAAGGGCCACCTCTGCTAACTACAAACTCAACAACAGCATTAACAACAACAGCATTAGCAGCAGCGTCAGCAACAATATTAACAACAGTGACAATAACAACAACAACATTAGCAGCAACAACAATTTGAAAACAAAATTACAAAATTTTTGTAAATATTTTTTTGACAACTTTGTAAATTTTTTTTGTGTGTCATACTTTATAAAATTTTTCCACAGGTTGCGTTATTATTATAGTTTCTCACGAGGCACACACTTAGCTTTTTTATACGAATATTATACAATCGGATCGTAAGAAACCAATTGTATCATATTCATATGTATCAGATAGAATTTTTAGAGGGAAGTATGCCACGCACACCCCCCCTGACACCACTTACATCACACATCGGCGATGGCGATATCACACCATTTATCGATTTTGAGACTAACCCCCTCACACCCCCAATACAAGTACACGTAGCTGCGATCAAATTGCCTTCGTTCTGGACGAATTGTCCAGACGCTTGGTTCGCGCACGCCGAGATTCAATTTCAAGCGAAAGGAATTACAGTAGACAAAACCAAATATGAGTAATGGTAACTTCATTACCACAAGAGGTTATAGTCACTGTATTGGATTATACCCAAAAACCTCCGGCAGCGAACACATACGAAGGACTTAAAAAGACACTGCTCGATAGATTTTCACTGAGCGAAAA
Organism: Coremacera marginata; assembly: GCA_914767935.1. Lineage (NCBI taxonomy): Eukaryota > Metazoa > Arthropoda > Insecta > Diptera > Sciomyzidae > Coremacera > Coremacera marginata. The sequence goes on from OU612045.1 coordinate 104,647,304, forward strand.
CAAACGTTTCGATAAAAAACTTTCGAATTTTGAGATGGGTGACCAAAGGCCATCTTAGTTTTATCGATCACTACTTTTGCTAGCTGGATCAACAGTTAGTAGCGATTTGATTTGAAAAAGTTGGAATATCGCCTTGACTGGGTCTGGGCACAGAGAACTAGAAGTATTTTTAAAATTAGCAGACGATTTATGTCAGGTCATGACTGGAAACAAAATCTCTGCCATGACCAGGAAGCCAGCTTCCGCCTTGGAAGATTTTATGGTGATAACCCAATGTTTTTCGGAGCCACCTTTAAAATCTTGGAAAGTTTTAATAAGTTGTCACTGGAGGTACAAGAACTTAGAAGTGAGTATCGAGAACGTTCTCAATCACGAGGTCCAAGCATCCAAAGTTACTCCAGACGTCGTTACCCAGGCAGTATAGGTCACAACGAAGACCGGCCAACTGGGTATGTAGATACCATTACAAATTCGGCAAGGCAACTAGAAGATGTGAACAACCATGCGCTTATGTTCAAAGTGCACCCACACCAAACCACAGTGCACCAAACACATTAAACTAAAATACTCCATTGCTGCGACGGAGAACGATGGAAGTTAGACGACACGCCATTTAATAATACATTACAGAGACAATAAATTAACTTCTTAATTGACAGTGGCACAGAAATCTCGGTACTTCCTGCAAGTATTTACGCGAATAAGAAAACAAAATTAGATTTAGTTTTGACGGCAGCCAACGGAAGCCCAATTGCCATGTATGGAAAGAAATTACTTAACGTAAACTTAAAATTTAATCGAGAATTTTCTTTAATTTTCATTTTGGCTGACATAACGAGACCTATCATTGGCGCAGATTTTCTTATTAAATATGGGCTACTTCTTGATTTGAAGCATAAAAAATTGATTGACCTTTCAACAAAACTCACAGTTAACACTATCGCAGCATACTCAGAATCTCCTTTACCAATATTATTCACAATAGACAACAAGTACACACAACTACTCAAACAGTTTCCTACGCTTTTTACAGAACCACATTGTACGGAACCTATCAAACACAAAACTAAACATCACATTGTTACACAAGGACCGTTACCGTTTTCAAGACCAAGACGTCTAGACATTTCAAAATTGAAAATCGCAAAACAAGAATTTTAATTCTAAGTTAAATCTGGTATTTGAAGACTTACTACCGACACGTCAACCAAACGACTGGAGACCATGTAGAGATTACAGACGATTAAACACAATAACAGTACCGGACAGATATCCATTACCACATATCCAAGATTTTTCCATTAATTTACAGAACACAAACATTTACTCGAAAATCGATTTAGTCAGAGCATACCACCAAATTCCCATAGCCAATAATAACATACACAAGACAGCCATCACAACACCTTTCGGAATGTTTAAGTTACTCCGTATGCCTTTGGGTTAATAAACTCAGCACAGACATTCCAAAGATTCATACATAAAGTGTTAGACGGATTGGACTTTATTTTCGTATACTTGGACGACATATTAATCGATAGTGAAAACGAAACAAAAACAAATTAACACAAGTTTTTTTGAGGCTTACGGACGACGGATTGAACATCAAACCCAAGAAATACATTTTTGTAGCAACAGACATATAGCCTGCTCACAGTCTGAATACGCATTTCTGTTATATTTGTGATTTGTTATTTTTACGCCAACTTACGCAACCGTATTTTGCTTCGTATTTGACATCCGTAAAAAAAAGCAGGCCGGGGAAGTGTTTTTTGTGACTCTTATTTTTATGCCATGTTTTTTGTTTTTCATGTTTTACAAAACAAAATTTGAAGTTCAAAAATAATAAATTTTGATAAAAATTGTCAGCAACTTTTCATATATTGAGAATTTCATTGACAAATTTTCCTTTTTGAGCTTCAAATTTTGTTTTGAAATCAAAAACTTACAATAAACACAAGACAGTCACATACCAAGGTGCTCACAGTTTAAAAAATAACGAATGCTATAAAAACGCTTAAATATACGTTTAAACTGTGAATACTACCCTAATCAATTTTACATTTTAATCAAAAAGTTACAAAATCTCAAGACAAGGTGTTCGACTTTCTGAAGAACGTACACAATGCATACAAGAATATCCACAACCCGTTACAGTTAAACTGTTTCTGGTACGTGTCCCCGTGTCATCGTACCTGGCATGATATTAACCCAAACTAGCTTATGGTTTTAGGGCACAGTCCTCAACCCATCATGCCAGGTCGAGGGATGACAATAACTTCCAGTTCGCACCGGAAGTAAAATTGAATATTTTATTATTATCAAAAAATAATGACAAAAACCAAAAAAAAAAACTAAAACACACAGATCTAAAAAAAATTTAAAAATAATTCAAAATAATCTTAATGACGAAAACCGAAAATCAAAAAAAAACTAGCAGAACGAAACTCTTGAAATAACCAAAAAAAAACCAAATGAAACTTGCATCTTTACTGCAGCACTTTCCGACCACGAATATCGAGTGTAGGGATGAGATGTTGATCCCCAAATGCACCCGCCCAACCTGGTTATCCACGCGATATTTTTTTGGATAATCCCACATAAAACAAATGATCGCCGCTTCAGCCCATCGCACCTCTTTTGACTCCCATTTCAAGCGCCCCTGTCTTCAGACCCCTTCTTTAGAATTTAGCACTCCATTGGTACATACATTTTTTTTTCAATAGCAAATAACAATTTTATTAATTAAAATAAAATCTAACATTTTTTCTTTTCAGAAAGTTGGCAACTCTATTTTCTTACTCTCATCGCTATGGGATTTTATACTATAATTTACATGAACAAAAACCCAAATGAAATCAAAATTAATCTAAATAAATATGTATAAAAGAAAAGGTATAATAAGACAAAATATATATATATATATATATATATAAGTAATGCCACAAATTTAATAATAAAATTTAGTACTCCAACAAAACTTTTATGTTAAAATTTTATCAAAATTTAAATATTTACAAATAAAAATTTTACATGGGCTCTTTAAACCCCAAAAAAACAATAAACACTGAACGTTTTAAAATTCATTGCCTATTTTAAATTTTTCCCAAAAAAAATTTATTAATTATAGTATATAAAATATATTCTGTTTATATTAACGCGCAGCCAGCATAGTTTCTTCTACCTATTATGAGCTCTTAAGGGTGTTCATGTAAACCTAGCTTATTACAAAAACCGAATTAGACGACTTAAATATTTGATCGCATACCAAAAAAAACAGGCAATGATTTTTTTTTTTAACACCTCCAGACAACGGATTTTTTTTTTACTAAGTTGGACAATTCTTACAAACTAAAAATTTAATTTAATTAACAAAACCTTACATAACTAGCTTAAAAAAAACTAAATTAAATCGCGAAGAACGGACCGGTAATTGCTGTCAAGCTTACGTTATTAATTACAGCAAATAAAAACAGACTATGTTTATGCTTAAATTATGCACTCATGTAAAAATGGAAAATTTCAAACAATCATAACAATAAAATCGCCAGTAAGTTTCTTCTATATTCTATAGCACTACAAAATGTCCACTATCTGACGCCGTTTCGCCATTTTTTTATCGGCTCGGTTTTTTTTCCGATGTGGAATTAAAAAAAATGGTGGTGGTCTCTATTTAATTACTGTTGCTGTCGTTTAAGTAGTGGGTGCTACTTTTGCTACTCCTTTTTTTAGATATTTCTAAAATAAAGCTTCTGACCTCAGTGTTGGATACAACAAGCAAATAATGGCACTACGATACAAAAAAACATTTTGTGGCCGACTTAGCTTTTAAGCGCGGTAAGGGCTCAGCGCTTATTTCTCCCTCGAAGTCCACCGCACTGTTGACTCCGCAGCCACACTGTTACAAGAATTCCTTCCGATAATTATTTTCCTCTTCTATTGTCACTACTCAGAGTTGCGGTTTTTTTTCTTTTTTCCTTTTTCCACCAGGTTACGACTCTCCTGAACGATCCTCTCCTTGAATGTCCTATTTCCCTTTTCACAACCTAGCAGCACCAAAAATGTTTCTATCTTTACTCTAATTTTATTCTAAGTTTAAACACAAAATTCCCCTCTTTTTTTATCTTTTCATACCTTTTTTTCGCCTTTATCTCTTACGTATGTCCTTCTCGTTACCCTCTTGAAACCGCCTTTTCTTGTGCCCTTTTTTGATTAATTTTCTTATCGATATCCTCAAACCCTTTTTATGTGTTTTTGATTTATATCTCTTTATGAATCCTTTTTTATTTTTTTTTAGAATTCACACAATTTTCACCAAAAAATGTTTAAGCACTTAACATATATATGTACATATATATATATATATATGTTATACCTTATAATTGACTGTCACTTTTTTACTGGTTTACATACTGTTTAATTACTTCCTAGACTTTTCAATCTTGTCTCTACCAGATTTTTCTCCTCCTACAACAGAACTTTTCCAGCATCTACTGTATGCTTTTCCTCCTCTTACAGATCCATATCTCCTATGCAACACCCTACTCTCTTTTACTCCTACCACTTTTCCTTAAACCTACCTATTGGCGGGACTTTTTCCGAATTTCAGCCTTTTTTTGAGTTTTGGCGCAATGGACTTTGCCCTGACTCGGTTCCATAATTTTCCCTCACTCTCCCTACCGTTTCCCCTACCAACACTTCCATTTTCCATCATCCTACAAGCGACTTGACGATAGCCGTACCAGGCGCTCATGAACACGCAGATAGTTGGTGTGCCCGTCATTACCACTGGGTCACTCGCCTTACTTTTTAGTAGTAAAATTACAGTCCACAACTTTTCATTCATATTTCAGCCTACCAACACTAACACATAAGTGTCATTGTTTTTCAACCATCATGGCCGCCTGCACTGTTGTGAATTTGGTAAGTTTTTCTTATTAGATTTTAATTAGTTTTATACATTAAAATTGTATTTTTCTTTCAGATTATCTCATAAAAAAATAATCTTCATCGCTGGACAATGGATTGGTGCACGGAACACGCACCATTAAGTGGTTATGGCGGATTAAAACAGGTAGGAAAATTATGTATACAAAAAAAAACAAAGTGCATCAAATTAATCCTCGTAGGCCTCCTTTTTTTCAGGCACATACAGGTGGTATTTATTTTTTTTTTCTTTTGGACGGTCACACGCAACAAAACACAAAAATTCATAGTTTTGAGGCCAAGGTTCTCGTGCTTTCACGAAGAGAAGAAGAACCTTTGCACGGGAGCACGATTAAAACAAAGAAAACCCTTTTTTTTTAACTTTAAAAGTTTTTAGTTGTATTTCTTCCTTTATTCAATTCAATTTTATTATTATATACTTTGTTTTTAAACTTTGTTGATAATTTCGAACTCTCTGTTCGTAACTTGGTTGATACTTTTGAAATCTCGTTTACTCGAACTCTGTCTGTTTCTGGGCTTGTCCGTGGTATTTTAAGGAAAAATTATCATCTTTCGGGGTCGTTTCCATCCACCACAAATTCCAATGATTTCCAATATTTTCCAAGTCAAATGACGCATTAGCCAATCAAATAAATATATGCGTCATGCATATCTTTGCATTCTTATTTCCTCATAGGAACATGCGATCACGTAGTCTCAGTGAGTTACGCAATCGCATGCTTTGCACTATGCAGAGCAGTGCTGTGACTAGGACAGGTAAATAAACGTCATTATGCTGACCGTGCAAGCTGATGCCGTTGCACCCAAACATTTACTCGTTTTGCTTTGTTTTGTTGTTACCGACGTCGTAGTAGGAAACGCTTGTGTCATGACAACCACAAAATGAAGCGCTGTTTGGTAATTTGAGTGTATGCGCTCAAATTAGGTAATTTGCACATGAACGCCACAGTCGTTCATGGAAACAATTAAAATTTTTGTATAAACAAAACATTTCTTTCTTACTTTCATGAACGCCTGCAATTTGAGTCACTGCACTCGAATTGGGTCGCAGTCGTTGTTCATTGAAACAATAAATTTGGTTATTTTTATTTTTGTTTATTGGCTTGGTTCTTCAAATTATTGTGTGTGGTCGGGATTTGTACAGAGTGTACAGGGGAACGTTGTGCGGTCACAACGATAGGTATGGCAAATTACTACCACCGTTGTATTCCAAAACTCGCACACATACTAGGTCCAATTTATGACATGATCACCGTAGCATCAAAAACAAGGAACAACTGAGAACACACTACACGCATTTTCAACAATCAAAGATAGTTTTGCAAAGAAAACACTTCTTCATCATATCAGTAGTAACGCAAAATTATCGATTGGTGTAGACGCATCAAACACAGCCTTTGGGGACGTTTTGCTACAAAATAACGGTACACTGGAATGATTAGCCTTCTTTTAAAAAAAATGATCACAATCAGAAACGAAATACAGTACATTCGACAGGGAATTACTGGCCATATACTTAAACATTAAACACTTTAGACACCCCCTCGAAGGAAACAGTTTCACAGTATACACATATCACAAACCACTGATTAACGCAAAACATTCACAAATAGAACGCAGTCCCAGACAAATTTGACACTAAGAATAAATTGCACAATTCACATATGACATTAAACACATTAAAGGTTCAGAAAATACTGTAGCAGATTCACTTTCACGAGCTGAAATAGAAGTCTTTACCTACACAGATGTTAACCTTAGAACACTGCACAAAGAACAGAACACAGGTACAGAATGTCCTGTTATTTTCTTTTCTGACATATTAAAATCAATATTCCAGTCAAAATGTACTTAAATCAAATTAATATTTGCTGCATTATCAAAATTCACACTCAGCGAATATAATCTTAAATCAAGTAAATTATTTTCTGAGATATTAAAATAAATATTCCAGTCAAAATCTACTAGAATGAAATTAATATTTGCTGCGCCATCAAAATTCACACTCCAGATGAAATCGCCTCAAATCAAGGCAATATTTTCTATGCTATCAAAATTAGCATTATAGTCGTAATCTTCTTTATCTCAGTGGATATTTTCTGCGATGTGAAACTTCCCATTTCAGATAAAATTACCTGAAATCAGGCCAATATTTCCTGCCAATATTTTCCACACTCCAGATAAAATCGCCTCAAATTAAGGCAATACTTTCTGCGATATCAAAATTAGCATTCCAGTCGAAATATTCTTTATCTCAGTCGATACTTTCTGCGATGTTAAACTTCCCATTCCAGATAAAATTTCCTGAAATCAAGCCAATATTTCCTGCGATATCGAAATGAGGTATGAAAAGCCTAAAAATGCTTGACATTAAATCAATTCTTTATTATATAAAGGGCATATTTTCGGTTTTATTGGGTGATTTTTTTACATGTTTCTTTAAATTTTTTTTTTTTTGTAATTTTTCGTTTTAGTGGTTTTTAATTTTTGTGCGATTTTTCTGTGGACGATATTTGCTACCTCCATTTCCTACCTCCAAATTTAAAACTTTGTAGTACGATGGCATAGTACACAAATGTTGTCAACAGATATCAACCATTAAACTTTTCTTGTTAAAAATTGCGATAATTTTTTCGGTTAAATTTTTTCATAAGGGCCTAAAACGACTTAAAAGGGCCTCGGGGCTTTTATATAATTTATCTTTTAAAATTTTTTTTATATATTCACTTATAAATTGATAACATTATGTTATTATTTTGACACAATTTCTTTTAAGCTATTTTTTGATCACAAAGTTTTCAATTTAATAACGATTTGTGATTAAAAAATAGCTTAAAACAAATTGTGTCCAAATAATAATATAATGTAATCAATTTATGTGTGAATATTTAAAAAAATCAAAAATTTTATAAGAAAAAATCAGAGACATAACTTTTACAAGAAATATTTAAAAAAATTGGGCCAATTGTTACATAACTATTACATTTATGAAAAGTAAATGTCCCCGTTTGTATAAAGTGTTTGTTATTTCAACAGCTTTGCAATAACTTGTTATGCTTTTGTTATGCTTTATGCTTTGCAATGCTTTTTAAATTGTACCTTTTTTCTGCATTACTCAAAGTGCAATCATAAAAATAGGATTTACGACTTGAATCACCATTTTAAAGATTATTTGTAAATTTCATGGTGCATTTCTTAGCAATTGAATAAGGAAGGTTAATACGACAGCTGTTAACATTTGTATATGATAACATTTCTTTATATTTCGACTCGAACCTCATGCACCATAACTTTTTGAGCGGCCCGGAACTTCTTATAATAAGTGGATAATGCGTCATAAGGTGATGTTTTGGTTTCAATTGTTTGTCAAATACTTCAATATATGTTTTATGGTGAAGTTCAATCGTTTCTCTAAGTTCACATATTTTTTCTCTAGTATGCGTAAGTATGCATCATCTAGTATAGCAATGCATCAAGTAAAGTTAATCAGTTGCGGGATTCCCAAACACCTTAACGACGATTGTAGCTGTAGTTAAATAGCGAAAACTGTCATTTACTATGAAACTGTGCATGCGCAATGACCGATAACGACAACTGTAATTATCGTTAACTGTTTGGGAATCCTGCTACTGACCAGTTTTTCTAATATACAGACATACTCCCAAACAAGATCGCTATTCGGTATCAAATCACCAACAAAGCAGGTAAGAAAGTGTAAATATAAAAGCGATTCTTTTGCAGTCATACGCAATGTTTCATTCTTTAAATGGCTTTCAAAAACTTCTTTAGGTTTATTTTTATTAGAGTATCCAAGTTCTTTAAAATCAAAAAAGTTGCGCGGCTATTCAAATCACTTAATAAAAAAAAACCGTTCTTGATGAAAAAGCTAATAGCATTAAATAATATTTAATTATTCCTTCAAGCACGTCATGCATGATGTCTACAGATATATTATAATATAATATATTATAGTCTAATAGAATCAAACATAATTCCACTTTTTCCATAATTTTTACTTTCAACATGCCTTTTATATTGATCTATTGATCGTAGTAGATCTGGATTTTCTGTGCATGATGTTTGCGTGCTTTCTTTTTGCATCAAGCAGAAGCGACAAAAAAATTTGTGAGAAAGGGATGCACTGAATCTAAGTAATGAATTTAGAGCTAGGTTATCACCCAATACCAAGCTTAAAACGAAATAAACTGTTCGCGTTTTTGATTCTATTTCTATTCCTTCATTCCTTCAATTTCTATTCCTTCAGCTTCAAGCGACTTCAGAACTTTATAAAGGGAACTAATAACAGAGTTTACATCAAAATGCTTTAGGAATGATGTTTTAACAAACATTGCTGGGAAAATAGACGAAAGCTCCAAAAACTTCTCTTACGAAGTAGAAGGAAAAAAATAATAAATCGCCGGGATTGTAAGTTTCATCATAATAAAGGAAGAATGGGATAACATCCTTTCCAGAAAAATGTTCAACTTTTTCATTCCAAATGGAACCTTGAAAGAAACTATATATTTTTTCGAACTCATGGCACTATGTAAATTAATGTTATTTAAAGTGTCTTCAAGCATATTCGGTTATTTAAAATATTTTTTTATTTGTGTTTTTACAGGCATGATTGTTCCATCATATTTTTTTACAGAAATTGTTCATGATCCATTTTTAATAGTTTCAGTCACTACCGAATCGAAAACAAACTTTTTTGGACACTCTATTATTTTGTTTTCCACCATATAACTATTGAATTTATATTCAGTTTTAAAAGAATTAAAAAGATTTAAACAGTCACATAAAAAACTATTAAATTTTTGTTTATTTTCAAAATCATCAATGACATCGAGATGGCTTAAAATGGGACGAACAAATTGCTTCAACAATAATTTGAAATTTTGCGACCACTTCTTCTGCGTGCTTTCGCGTTAAGTTACTTTCAGCACATAAACTTGTTATAAACTTGACAAGAAGAGACTTGACCTCTTTATAATAGTTAGGAAAACTATATTGATTATTACGTGAATTAATATTAGCTAAACAAACTCCTAAACTAATTGACTCCTTCGTGATCATTATTATTATGCGTATTCTGAGTTGGAAAGTCAAGAGATGGTTTAGAGACCCTGGAACTGGTTGTTAAATGAGTATTGTTTAAATGCCTTTTAAAAATTTTTATATTCGATAATGTCTGGGAACAGTGTACTTGCTTACATTATAAATATCGTTTGCTCTCTTATGATGGTGAAATTTTAAATGAGTCAAATGAGTAAAAAAAAAAAAATTTAAATGAGTACATCAATAGTAGTGACAATTTTTTGACAAACAAAACACAAATACATTTTTTATGAAATTTAAGAAAACTCTTGCAACATAATAGATAGTCGCGTATGCTTCAAATGTAAAGGAATTTCAAAAAGGAGTTCTTGGATAAACTTCCACACGTAAATGCAATACTTTTGAAACTCGAAATCAAATACGAAGTGTAACATAAAAATGTTTGTTATACCTTCTAAAACTGAGTTGTATTTATATTTAATATTGTCGTATACCCCAACTACTTCAACTGTTTGCATTTTGATTCGAAATTAAAATAAGCATTAGCTGAAGCTTTAAATTATAGTTTTGTTAGCCTGAAGATAACTCGTATAGCCTGTTTTGCATGTCATTTGCATGATTTACTATTAGGATGAAATGTTGCTTGGAGTCGCATATCGTTGGCTTCAAAAGTCTAGATGATCCATTTTGCTTAAATGAACCGCATGGAGGCATTAAAGCCGAAAGTAGGTCGAACACCGCAGCGTCGTATACATCTGATTAAATTTGTTAATTTATTAGAGAAAGTTGTATTTGAAATAATAAGAAAACCTTACCTTTATTAGTTATATTGGAGAGCTGGGCAATCCCATCCAAACTTGCTTTATATTTTATAAGCAAAGGAGCTTTTACTACAAAGTTGCTGATGAATGTATTCCACTTATTGAGGAGGCCCAAATCCGCGCCAATTTTTAAATATTGAAAGTCAATTTCAATCTAAGTTATTAAAAAATTAACATAAACAAATTTAAAAAGAAATACATTAATACATTAACAACACAAGGGAACATATTGTTGGCTTGCAAGTGAAATCCACTAAGGGCCAGTTGTGAATATGTTTTTATGTTTATGAATATGTTTTTGAAATAGAGCTTGAAACAATTTCATTTAAGTTAAACACAAACATTTGTAGAGTCAAATCAAAAAATTTAATATTGAAAACAAATATTTTAAGCCCCCATTTTTTCGATGCCATGTTTTTAATTTTTTCGAGTTTTTGACGTCAGATTCGAGATCAGCGACCCCTGCTACCCATAGAATTTTACAATAAAACGGTACAAAAGCAAAATTTTTATGGAAAAAACGACATTTTTAAAAATTTAACGAGACAATTTAAAAAGGGTTAGGTTATTCAATACAAATTGTTTATTAAATAAAAAATATTTAACAAGGAGTTTAAAATTGAAGTCAATTAGTTCATCACCTTATGTATGTTTACTTTATAAATGTTTTTAAACTGAAAATGTTTACTTTGAAAGTATATTTAAAAACATTGTTTTGAAAACAAAAGCTTTTGTTTTAAATTTTACTTTACAACCATTTGTATTTAACTTAACTGAAATTGTTTAAAGCTCTATTTCGAAAAGAAATTCGTTTAATATGAACACAATTTCATTTAATTTTAACACATATTTCCCTCAGTGTATGAAACAAAAAAAAAAATTTAATTGCAATTTCTCACATCTTATACCTTTTGACTTAATTGATTTCCCTTGCAAGCAGACAATGTTTGGACTTTTTTGAAGTTGAAGCTAAAAATTGTGTTTTTTTTTTGTAACGGTTTGCATACCATATTTTTTTAACTCAATGTGACTCGTTGAGCGAAATAAACGAATTTATTTTATATAGGTTGCAAAATGTTACAACACAAAACCTACAATTTGCAATATAGGGGCATCATGCTATAGCGTGTTGTGGAACTATTTGGCAAAATTTACTTACCAAAAACTTTCCGAAGTCCATTTTATACATTGGTCATTCTTCTAAAATTTGTGATAGTGAAGAATTACAACGCAGTTCACTTTTTCTTAAATCGCTCGTCTTGTGCCAGCGACTCTGAACTTCAGAAAATGGTTCGATGTAATATTTAAGCCACTGCTTGTCTTCATTATTTTTAAATAAAAACTCCGGTTGTTTTAATTCTTCTAGTGCTTTTTTATTTTTTGGATACAGGCCTGATTTTCGCAAGCGGTAAAAGCCATTTTTATAGGTGTTGTATAGCTTTCCAATTGTTTGTTTACCAAGTTTTTGGTAAAAAGTTTCCTAAATGAATAAATAAGTTAATAAGTTGTTTAACCAAAGAAGGTGCCAAAATAATGCTGGCTTATGCATTAATTCGAAGAGGGGTCATATTATATGTACTTATTACTTCCAATTAAAGGCAACATTACGATTTTCGGGAAGCCGCGGTTTAAAAAGGCTTTTTTAAAGTAAAATCTGAGTTTCCATACATCTTCAATTGTGCCGCTTAAAATATTAACATTATGTACAAGGGCAAAAATTTTCATCATTAAAAAACACCATAAAAAAATTATATAAATGATGTATAGTATATACGAAATTAAAGATAAATTTTTAAGCTTTTATAATTTACTTTATAAAACACATGCTAATAACGGTAGTTTTTGAGAAAGTACTGGTTTTATGTAAGCAAATATTTTACTTTAACATACAAATAGCTATAAAACAGTAAATACTCAACGGAAATCGTAATCTCCCCTAATTAAATAAATTAAAAATATCAATTAATTTATTAAATTAATTAGTTAATTTCTATTAAAACCTTTACCATGTAGCGAAAAAATTGCTTTACCAATTTTTTATCTGAAAACTTTGCAACTATTTGGTTTGCCACACAGAAGAATTTTCTTTCTGTCATTTTCCTACTGGTGTTTGTATAAAACTCAATTGCATTGCTTACAATACAGGACCTGCCCTTTGCTGTTAATGCCATATTATTTTGACTTATTAAATACTTAAGCAGTTGCTCCGTTTTAGAATTTAAAAACACTTCCAAATTCTAAAAATAAAGATTTTCAAATATGTATGTATGCATTTAAAAATAGAGAAAAGTTCATAATCAGTGTCAGATTTCGTTGACGGCTGTATTGTTTGTGTTAATTTATCCTGGATTTGAGTTAATGTTTCCTATATTTTAGAAGTCGTGTGGATACGCAAGCCTCCTCTTCTAAATTCTTTGTGACAAAAAATAATTTAACATTTAATAGAAAACTGCATATAAACACGAAAACTTACATGTTTTTTACGCAACTGCATAATAAAATGCTGGCATTTTACTTTTGACTCCAAGTCTTGATCAAAAAGTTCGTCCAATGGATAAACGGGGAGATTGCGATTTCCTGGGTGCCGCGATTTGACAATGTATGCGAAAAGTACGATAACTAGTTGAAGTATCGATTTTCTGTTCTACCAAACCTATTTTTTTGTTGTTTTGAATAAAAAAACACTTTCAAATCGCGGCGCCCAGGAAATCGTGATCATGCCGCATAAATAACCATAGCTACAAAAACAACCAAGTACCAGCAGCCGCAGCCAAGAAGCGACTTCTAGGCAAACATGTCGGGCTCCGCTGCCTATTTGATTGTTGCTGTTGCCATTTTTTTTGGAAACATTTTTATTGTATGTACCTTCCTTCAAACTTTTTTATAATTTTGCCAGGCATCTGCCACTCTTTAATTAATGCGATTGACATGCTTTTCTTCCATATATTAAATAGTTTTTGAATTATAATACAAACAAATTATTATAGTACTCAAAAAGTTAACAAACGCGGCATTTAAGTAACGGGATGCACAAAGCAAGCAAGAAAGAAAGAAAGATAAGCAACGTTTGTTGAATTTTTTCTATGCTTTGTTCGTAATTATGTTAAAACAAAGGGTTGTTGTCAGAGTCGCATCGGAACGTACTTTTATACTATTCTTGGTACGTTTTTATTTTTTGGGGACATTTTTATATATTTGGTTACGGACTGGATATAAAGTAAAAGTGCGAATACGATTTTGCTGTTGCAACATTGTGATGCGAATCGTTTTATGAATGTTTCTCAGTAACTGCTTGCATGGGCGTCCGTAGGTTTTTGCCTAAGGGGCAGCAAAGACTTACGTGGAAAGTTCACGTATTTGTTAATTACATACATATTTAGGAATGCTCGTTGAAAAAGATGACCATTCAAATTCTGTTTTCTGAGATGTTTGGTGAAAATTTTGTGAACATTGTCGCAATTTACACCGTTATACTGTGTGAGATTTAACCGAACTGTTACGATAAAATTAAACATTTTTGTAATAAAGGGTCCGCCAAATAACTTTTTTTTTTGAAAATGCAAAAAAAAAAAACTACTGAATATTTTCTCAAATTTCTTTTTTTATTTGAATGTACAATCCTTCCGGTTAGCAATGGAAAATAATTTCATTCAAATGGCTGCCTCGGCTGGCCATGCAGTAGACTACACGATAGGTCGAATTTTTAAGCACATTATCGATTGTGTGCAGCTGTATTTCACCAATGGCTTCACGAATATTGTCCTTTAAAGCGTCAATTGTCTCTGGCTTGTCGGCGTAACACTTATCTTTGAGGGCACCCCACAAATAATAGTCCAACGGTGTCAAATCGCAGCTCCGAGGTGGCCAAACGACATCAGCTCTGCGTCTTATAATGCGATCTTCAAAAACAGGGCGCAAAACGTCGAGTGTAGCTTTGGCTGTGTGGCACGTAGCGCCGTCCTGTTGAAACCAAATGTTGCCAATATCCTCCTCTTCAATTTTTGTGAACAAAAATTCGTTCAACATGGCCCGATAACGATGGCCATTGACTGTAACGGCCACTCCTTGCTCATTTTCGAAGAAAAATGGCCCAATTATGCCTCTGGACCAAAATCCGCACCAAACAGTGACTCGTTTTGGGTGCATCGGCTTTTCAATGTAAGCGTGAGGGTTTTCTGTGCCCCAAATGCGACAATTTTGCTTGTTTACATACCCGCCAAGATCAAAATGTGCTTCATCTGAAAAGATGATTTTTTTGGCAAAATCGGCATCTTCTGTAAGTCGATCGCAGGCTCACTCAGCGAAGCGAAAACGCATTGGATGGTCAGTTGGCTTCAACTCCTGAACCAATTGGACTTTGTATGGCGTCATACCAAGGTCTTTATGCAAAATTCGTCTCAATGATGTCTCCAAAATGTTCAATTGTTGAGAACGACGGTGAATTGATGTTGATGCCGCTTCACGCACACTTTCTGCCACAGCAGCAATATTCTCGGGTGTACGCACTGTTTTTGGATTTTCACGCTTTGGTTTATCGATGAGGATGCCAGTTTCTTTCACTTTTTTCACAAGATAACGAACATACGGAGCTGACGGTTCATACGGATCATTACCACTTATTACTTTTCTCCAAACCGAATTTGGAGCACATTGAATCTAAAACGTTCATCATATATTTTATTTATCATCGGGCTATTGTAACTTTCAAAGAATCAGATACTACTGTAACAGAAATAATTGATGAGACATTAAATTACACATTTTCAATGAAACTTTAAGGTTTTTTTAGTCTTGTTCCTAAGATGTCTCATATCCCATACTGTATTTTTGCAATAAAATATAATGTTGATGTCACTTTTTGGTCACTTTTGAAAGGTACGGGAGAAAATTATTCCCCGAAGAATAGAAAATTTGAAAGTTGTGGACAGTTTTTGTTGCTCATCACTTTTAAAACGACGGGAAGAAAAGTAGGCAACAGAAAAGGAAAATGTTTCCAAAACAAAATTTAAAAAGATATTAATTTTGTTTCCAACGGGGAAAAATTTTATTTTTGAAGTACATTTTTATTTTTTTCCGCTGCAACCCTGGTTATTGTTCTTTCTCATTACTCAGAAAGAACAAAGCAGTAAAGAGTAAGCAACAAAAAAGTAGAAATTCAAGAAATAAAACAAATTCGATCTCATGCATCAAGCCAAAAATCGCATGGGAGCAAACGAGTAAGCATTACATACATCTCGGACTTTAAAAAGTGTTTGTAAAACTAAACGGCCTCGACTAGACAATAAGAAAATAATTCCTAAGATTTCGCATATATGTACTGGAAAAAATTTTTTAAAACTGAGTAAATTATTTTCTTGTCGCAAGAAACTCAAATTTCTGATTTCCCCTAAAATTAAGTGAAATTCCACTTGTTGCTAGAAAAATTCAGTTGAGCTTTTTTTCTTCTTAATAAAAGTAAATTATTTCCTTCCGTGTATATCAAAGCTCTCGTTCATGCCAAGTGCACAATATAGTTTTTATCCAAATGTTTTGACATTAAGATAGGTAAAAATGAAAAATTAAAAACACCTTTTTCCCATATAAAAGAAGCAATAACAAAATATGTTGCAAAGCTATACAGCTCTATTGTACAGCTTTGTTGTGGGAGAGTAGATTGCGAGAGTCAAGTGCGAGAGTAAAAAAGGCATATGCTTTAACAGAGCTGTGTGGTTGTTAATTTTTCTTTCCCATCTTCTCAGACACACTCGACCCGCTTTGCTGAGACAAAACAAAATAGAGGGTGTCGCAATGAAAGTGAATTTTTTGATTGCATTGTAAAGTAAACATGTAAACTTGTAAACTATATAATTTTTTTTAAATGTTTTGTCGTTAAGATAGGTAAAAATTATAAGTTAAAAACAACTTTTTCCCCCTTTAAAAAAGAAGCAAAACAATAGATTTTATAAAGCCATACAGCTTTGATGAACATTGTGGCTGTGGGAGAGTAGAATGCGAGAGTAACAAAAAAAAAAAAAACAAATGCTTCAACAGAGCTATGTGGTTGTTGTCGCTTTTTCTTTCCTATCATCCCAGACACTCTCGATCCGCGTTGCGGAGATAAAACATAATAAAAGGTGTCGCAATCAAAGTGAATATTTTATTGCATTGTTAACATGTTATGGCAATTAATAAGTTAAAGAACAAACTTTCCAAACAAGTTATAAAGATTATAGTTTATTGCGTAGTTTTTCTAAAAGTGACCAAAGAATAAGCAAACGACAATTATTTGAGATGAATTTTCAATGAAAACACATACGGAGGATCTGTTTGATGGGTTGAGTGGTGCTTGAGGGGGGACTGGAAGGACAAGGGGGGTTTTCGCATTCGTTAAAAACGTGTTTTCTTATGGCCTGTGTCTTATATATATTAATACGCAAACAAAAATCTTTAACTCCCTTTTTACCTACTTTAATGACAACAGATTTTGTTCATACCAAGTGCTCAATATAGTTTTTATTCAAATGTTTGGTCCAGGGACCGAAAATAATTGTTATTCTATATTTCACAAGCAGAAAAAGTTGGACAATTTGAACACAAAAAAATATTCATTATGAATAACTTTTATTTTTAAGAAAAATTTTTTTGGTTGACGCATAACTTATTTTTGAGGAATAAATTTTTAGGTTGACTAATAACAGTTATTTTTTGAAATGAAATTTTTTCGGTTATTAGTGTAAAAAATCTTAAAAAGTTGACATTTTGTCAACATTTGGTTTTTTGTGACATTTGGGATGGACTCCCCTCTTTGCTAAGGGAGTCTTAAGGAGAACTAAAAATGGAAGGGTCTTTGGATGAAGAAGACGATGACGATACAAGTAGAAAGGTGAAGTCTGCGTATACTGAAATTGATAAACTCAAGTTACTGGCGAGCGATCTTTCTCAACTTAAAAGCTTATTTTAAGTCATCTCCGATGCAGTATTGCAGAAGAGACTTTAAAACAAATAATTTTTGTAAAATTGAATTGAAACATAAATGCATTAAAAAACTAATAAGAAAGCTAAAAGCGAAATTTTTTATTGATATTTTCGATTGATAGGTTTTCGAGATATGAATTTTTGAATTTTTTTTTTATTTTTTTCAGAGGCAGCTTCTCGTATCAGACCATATCTCAAGTTAAAGACAACCAATAAAGTTGCACAAGATACCATTATAAAGGTAATCTAATTTTCAACAATCATAAACATTACTTTCCAAAGAGATCTATAGTTAAAGAGTGATTGGCCAAAATATATGAAAAAAAAAAAATTTTTTGGTCAAAATTAAAATCTATAATTCATGCTAACGCCATGCAAAAATAGTAAAAAATTTACAAAAAATATAAAAAAAATTATTTGCGTATAGATCACATTTTTAAAAAGCAAATGAGTTATTGGCGTAGAAAATCTATGGACAAATAACGGAGCTATGAGCAATTGAGTGATGATATCAAGATCCAATATTTTCAAATTCAGTATTAAAATACTATATAAATACTAAATAAAAGAAAGTAAGCGCGCACACTTTTCCAAAAAAGTCAGCAGCTCACATTTTTAGCGACTCACTTTCGTAACATTAGTTTATATTTAGAATTTATATGGTTTAGAATAAATTTCATTTAAAGTGAGCGAGCTCACTGTTTGAGCGAAAGTGTTGGCGAAAGTGAATTACAGCCTTGACTAAAATTATATAATACATCACTAAATACATACTCTTTCGATCCAGAAGCCCATCCCATAAGGTTCATATGGCAAGAAAGACATATGAAACTTGGTGTCCATTGCTTATCAAGATTTTTCGCAGCTATTCCAAAGTATTGCAGATAATGCTCTCTTACACGCTGAAAAATAATAGGCCTTCCCAAACATAATTTGCAGGAAGTATAATATGTTTCTGCATGTTTCTTGGAAACAAGTAATCATAATTGGTTCCACATATAATATGATTAATTATTGCAATTTTTCTTTATATATATATATTTTCATCTTAACATTATTTAATTGTATCTTAGCACTTCTTGTTTAAATTTACAAGCAATATAATTTGTTTTAAAGAAAATATGTTTTCATATAAATATATTGTAATTATTAATGGACTGAGAACACTTTTAGTCTATTACTATTTGTTTGACTAAAACAACAACGTTTGACTAATTAAGACTAATTAAGAACAACATAAAATATTTACCGATGATTACACTATATTTACTTGGAAACATATTTTAGCAAAAGAAATGCCAAAAGTTTTTCACTGTGATTACAAAATAATAGCTTAGAAGTAATTGTTGGTTTGAAGCAAACAAAATATATATAGAAAACAGTAAATAAGTTTTTCTCGGATTTAATTATGTTGAGAAGTAATCATATTATGTTTATCCGACATAACAATAATTTTTATAAGCACACATTTCCTAGTTGGAGAAAATATAATATGGTTGGAGCACCCACTTTGCAAGCGAAGCACCCGCTTTATCAGCAAAGTTGCTTCAAAACTCACCTATTTTTACTGCTGAACCGCCTTATTTGTCTTTAATTTTGTTTTTTATTTTATTAATTTGAAAACACAAACACTTTTAATTTAAAAAAACATTTTCAGAAACACTTTTCACAAGAGCAAAACTTTTCAACACGTTTAGCGCGGCTGCTTGAGACTTGAAATGGCGCCAAGACTTGGCAACTGTTAAAAGCAAGCGCATAAAGCAACAAGTTTTCCGCTATTTTTCGTGCAAGTGCCAAAGAAACAGATATATGTAGTATACGTAATGTAACAGTTCTGTTTGTTTTAAATTTGAGGAGTTCTGTTCTTTTTGAGTTTAACAGGGATGCAAATATATTTTTATTGGGTAGAAACACACAATTCTATTTTGTTACAAGCATATTAATGTAGACGTTAGTTTTTTAGCTAAGGCAATTACATTAATGTTGGACACAACTAATATCTTCTTATATCGAAAAATAATGGTATTGAAGGAAAGTTCTTAATCTTTAGGTGGTTCCCTCTGAATATTTTGTTTTTGAAACCAAACATATATAAACATATTTTTCTCTGCGTGTAGCAAACAGGTAAAGTTACGTTTATTTTTTTTAACAAGTATTCGCACACGTAACAGAAATCATCTTGATGGTTAACGCACTCAAACTCTCGTTTTTGTTTGCTCGTTTTGTAAATTTTCGATCAATGAAATTGAAAACTTCGACAACACGTCAAATTAGCTCTAACAAAACTTAAAAACAGTCGTAAGCAAGTTTTACAAAAAAAAAAGGGTTCCTGTTAAAAAATTTAAATTAGAAAGAAGTAACGATCGTGTGCGATTTGTAGCTGCTACTTTCAGCTCCTTTCAATAATTTTTAAGTTTAATGGCCTTACAACCCACGCTGTCTGCCGGATGATCTATACCTCTCGTAGAAAAATTAATGTTCATGAAAAACTAATTACTCAAGGAAGGATTCTGATCAAGAATAAATATGCTTTTCTTTGCCAGCCACGGCTGTTTCTGGGCCTTAAAAAATATTTTACAAAGTAAATATACTCTTACCAGTTCAGCTGTATGGTATAAATACAAAAACAGTAAAATTAATTTTTTGATACCATCACTCAACTGCTTATAACTCCATTATTTATCCATAGATTTTCTACATCAATAACTCATTTGCTTCTTAAAAATGTGATCTATACGCAAATAATTTTTTTATATTTTTTATAAAATTTTTACTATTTTTGCATGACGATAGAATGAATTATAGATTTTAATTTTGCCAAAAAATTTAATTTTTTTCAAATATTTTTGCCCATCATCCCCAAAACTGTAGAACTGTTTGGAAAGGAAAGGAAAAACGGTTTTTGAAAATTGGATTACCTTAATAGTGATATATTGGGCACTTCTACTGGATGTCTTTAACTCGAGATATGGTCTGATATGTGAAGATGCCTCTGAAAAAAAAATTCAAAAACTCATATCTCGAAAATCTATCCACAAAAAATTTTTTCATTTTCGAGTTGAGCAGACCATAATCTATAAGAAAAAAAATAGTCGCATTGAATGTACATTAATTTTTTGATTTTTTTATAAGCCAGTAAGATTTTCTTTCCACTTGCACCCTTTCCAGCGGATTGTGAATACATCTATTTTGCATGAAATCTGCATATAAAATACAAATATTTATGTTACGTTACCTATCCGTTTTTAAGGCAATCCAATAAGAAAGCCAAAATATTTCGTTGCGGTCACCCAGGTGGGTATTGGTAATCCACGTAGAAAAAAAGACAAATTTAAAAAAAAACGATATAAAGAAACATGAAGGAATATTTCTTTACGTTATTTTTTAATAAATTAAGAATTTGTTTAGAGAGTCCGATGCGTTTTTAGATTGGACTAAAACCGGGGAGATATTAAGAAATTAAATACGAAAAGGTCACCCGGGAGGGTTTTGGTAAGGCGAAGGTTAAAAAAATTTTAATATTCTACAATTTACTAGACAACGCAATTGAGAAACTCAGTCAGAAGAATATACATATGAAATGTATATACAAATACATCGACGACATATTAGTGCTAATTAAAAAACAAGAAAAAGACATAATATTATCAACACTAAACGAGTATGACAACAAACTACAACTTACAATGGAAATAGAAGAAAACAGAAGCCTTGCATTTCTTGACGCAAAATTACATCGAAAAAACGACAAAATAATATTTAACTGGCACTCAAAACCTACTTCCTCGAACAGAATCATAAACTTTATGTCAGCACAACCACTAAAACAGAAAATCAACACAGCAAACAAAGCATTGGACATCTGCGACGAAAACTTTCAAGAAGACAACATAAATAAAATTAAAAACATACTTAAAACTAATGACTACCCAAGCTATATAATTAATAATTTAATTAAGGACAAAATACATAAAATCCGCAACAGAATCCCATTACCACCCTTAGAAACATCTGGCAACTCTAAACAGTTTTTCAGTGTGCCTTACATACCAAAATTAACGGACAACAAACACCTTCACTCAGTGATAAACAAGGAGAACAAAAAATTTGCGCACAAATCAAACCAAACACTAAGAACTCTTTTTACAAATGAAAAAGACAAAATAGAAAAACAACAACAACACAACGTGGTCTACGAGATCGGATGCAATGGTAAAGGAGGAGAACACTGTAAACTAGTATATGTAGGAACGACAAAGAGAACACTCGGCATAAGAATCAACGAGCACCAGGCAGACGTAAGGAGAAAAAAGACGTCGACAGCGCTAGCACAACATATAATAGATAGCGGACACACAGCTGACTTTGAAAACACAAAAATTTTAGACAAGGAGAAAAACACAAATAAGAGATTTACGTTGGAAAGCCCCAGAATCCAACAAAAACTGATGACAACAATGAACACAAAAGAAGACAAAGATGAGACAAAAGCCATCTACACACTAGCTTTAATTTAGTTCAAAATGTCCGTTCATAGTATAAACTGTTGAGTGTTAAATGTTTATTTATTTAATAAAAATAAAAAAATAAATGTACTTATTTGTTAAAATAATTGTTCAATGTTATATGAAAAATCTTTTGTATTAATATAATGTGAGTTAAATTGTAAAATAATAACATGTAAATTAAAAACTAAATAAAACAAATCTCCACAGATTCAACTCCCTTAAGAAGCAGAAAAAAGTCTGCGAAACGTTGGAGGAAAAATATAATGTAAATAAAAGTTTTATTTAACATATATTTAAGCAAACAAGACCAAAAAAGCCCAATTACGTAAATATAACACAACTTAATATTCTACATTGTCGGTTTTTATACAGTAACTGCAAAAAGCCCTAATTGCATTCGGCATACATAAAAATGATGTCAAAAAGCCCTAATTGATATAAAACCGGCATTAATTCAAAAAAATTTTTATTTTTTATAATAAATAAATATTTTGGTGTTTTTGTAAGCAAACTAAATTAAATTTTCTACAATGTCGATTTCTATACATTTTTTTGTGTCTCCTAAGCAAAATCAAAAATGTCAGTTAGGGCCGTTGTACAAGTGAGATATATAAAACAAAGTGGAAAAAGCATTTATTTCCCTCTGCTGTCCGTAATTTTCAACCAATTTAGTTGATTTTTTTTTTAAATGTAGAAAATTATGTTTCAAAGGTTATAGGCTAAAAAAACTAGGGTTGCCACCTAGATTTTTTATTTTTACGAATTCCGTTGGCGAACACTAAGTAAAAATAGGTCATTGAAGCAGTATCCGTTGTCACTGAATTCGAATCAGTGTTCAGAATTTCAAAAATTACGTAATTTTTTACCATAGGCCATCTACATTTTAAATTTTTTACGGATTCAAAATTATGTTTTATTCCATAGAGCTGCCACCTAAATTTTTTTATTTCTTGAAATTCAGTGCTGGGGCGAACATTAACTAAAAATGGGTCACTGAATCCGTTGCCGAAACTTTAAAAATTTTGTAATTTTTTACCATAGATTGCCACCAAAATTTTAACGAATACGGTGCTGGGCGAACATCCGCGAAGGATGCCAGCTAAATTTTTTACTTTTACAAATTCGGTGCTGGGACGAATACTAGATAAAAATGGGTCACTGAAACTACATCCTTATTTGAATTTCAAAAGCTTTCAGAAACGCCATACGCCAAGGGCATAGTGAGGTTACATAATAGCCATACGCCGTCTTTATTAAGGGCATAGTGAGGTCGCCATAAATTATTTTATTTGTTCAGACCATTCGTGTCGGACGTTTCAGATTTTTCCATTGTGTTTATATTGGGTAATTGGTAATTAAGTACTTTTGTAATTGAGAAACAAATTTGATGTCGTCGTTGAGCGTGCAAAGGGCGTGCAAAACCGCGTACCCGCCACTTGCACATGCACACACATACGGTGATAGTAAAATTTTACAGCAGTGCAGAAAAACTTATTTCTTTTCAACTATTGAATGCATTTTCAAGTAAACTAAAAAATTTAATAAAATTAGATACTTGCTTTGTTCTGAAATCAGCATTTGATGGGAAATCCGCCCTTTATTAATAAATCAAAATAAGCTAAAATGCAAATTTAAATGTTGGCCTTTTTACAATATACGCGGTATTGCAAGCGCCTGATACGCGGTGTTACGCTCCCAACGACGATATATTGTTCCTTCCTTGCCTAAATAATTTCATTA
Source organism: Coremacera marginata (assembly GCA_914767935.1). Lineage (NCBI taxonomy): Eukaryota > Metazoa > Arthropoda > Insecta > Diptera > Sciomyzidae > Coremacera > Coremacera marginata. The sequence goes on from OU612045.1 coordinate 104,671,332, forward strand.
TTATCTTTAGCCAATACCTTAAATTTTAATAAAACAAAAACATTTTCAATCATGGTAAATGAATTAATGTATAAATTGTTTAAATAAAGAAAATTTAAATGTTTCTCCGAGATAATATTCTAAAATCATAAGTTTTTAATAACTTTTAATTTTTCACCTGTGGTTCCATTTTCTGGATGTGCCAATATGAAAGCCTGTTAAAAAAGTGCCTGGCGAAGCGGGCGGGGGTTCAAGTAGTTTTAAATAAAACAAAAACATTTACAAAAACTTCATTCGTGAAACAGTGCTGGCAATTTTATCATCATGGTAAATGGAATTAATGTATAAATTGCTTAAATTTACAAAATTTAAATATTTCTCCGAGATAATATTCAAATTTAATAAGTTCTTAATAACTTTTCATTTTTCACCTGTGGTTCCATTTTCTGGATTTGCTTATATGTAAGCCTGTTAAAAAAGTGCCTGGCGAAGCGGGCGGGGGTTCAGCTAGTTAATATTTATTTATTTAGTTAAATATAAGACTAGTCTTTTGAATGCAGTAAGAATAACTTAAATAATAAAATATAAAAACTGATTACAAACTTAAAGTTAACTTATAAGAAGCCTATCTTGCATACCACTGTCCGCTCGTTTGCCTTTGCTGTTGCTCTTTAATTCCTTTCCGGCCGTTGAAAACTGTCTCAGCACTTTCGACTGGCGTACTTCATCTTTTTATCTGTCCTCAGACGCCGTGCTTGCATTTTTAGTGAGAACGGATGTTGCCTCATAGTTGAGCTTATGTTGCGTTAACTCCTCCACCTTTAGGTTCGAACATCCTCGTTCGAAAACGTTAGAGTTCAATGCACGGGTTTTCCTTCATTTTACTAATCGTTTTCCTATTGTTGTGATCACTGCCAAAATTAGTATTAGGTACAACAAAAAAATTTGTGGCATAAGTTGCACGGGCTTCTGTGCTTAATGCATCGAGGGGTTTAGTGTTTTTATTATGCAGTTCTTTCATCATTTCTAGTGTGAGGATCTCTTTATATTTTCCTATGATGTTTACAATTTACAGGACTGGTTTAAGTGGTTTGTAACTTATTGTTTCCATTGTAGTGTAAGTTTATGTGCTTTTTTTTTTAATTGTGGCTTTAGTGTTATTTAAAATAAATGTACCTTTGAAATATCGATGATTCCATATCAATTCGACTATTTTTGAGCAAAATCTGACCTGATCTGAAAATCTGACCTGATCTGAAAATCTGCTCATATAATTGACATTCAAATAAAGGTTACGTGTGCTTAGAACCTGATCTGAAAATCTGTTGAAGGGGGAAAAAATAATGGGACCAGCTCATATAATTGACATTCAAATAAAGGTTACGTGTGCTTAGAAGAAATATTGAAAGATCACCTCTATGCGTCAATTCAGAAGTGAGTTTTTTTTATTCGAAAATTTAATGAATTATTCAAAAGAAGGATCTAAAAGACTCGAAAAATATTTACCGAAAAATTTAACTATGTGACTATGATACTAAGTGAAGACTTTAATATTAATTTTGATATATCCGAATTTCGGCCAGAGGCGATACTAGTGTACATAAATTATTTTACCATAATTATCGAATTGTCAGTTTCAGAACATAGATAATTTTTATTGTATTTATATCATAATATAAACGACATATTCTTGACCTATTCAAAAAATTTAGTGGCGGCTGTGGCGTAGTGGGTAGAGTGTGTGACTCTTACGCCAGAGAACCCAGGTTCGAATCCTCCATCCGACACAGAATGTTTTTTCAATTGAATTAATTTTTCTGTTCGGCCGTCACCTCTCTGCAGACAATGGCAAACCTCAGAGAGTAAAAACTGCCATGAAAAGCTTCTTGAGAACATAAACCGTTCGGAGTCGGCGTAAAACATGTAGGTCCAGTTCTCGATCATTTGTGTGCAAACATTTCACATCACACACAACACAATTGATCATAAGAAGCTCGGTCAAAGTTCTATCAAGGGCTGAAATGGTCATTCCGTTTTTTTTGTTTTTTTTTTTTTTATTCAAAAAATTTAATAATGCTCCGTATAATACATAAAAATCAATTAAAATTAATGTAAAGCTATGTTTATTTTTTCTCACTGACAGGTGGTATCGGCAGAAAATTTTTCAACCTCTTCAAGGAGAAAAATTTTCTTTTTATAAGGGGAGAGGGATGTTGTGACCGAACAACAAATTGAGCCTGTGGAGGATGGAAATGTGTCAAAGAACCAAGACAATAAATTGTAAAATAATGCATCGGCACTCTGCTGAAATAAAATAAAAATTAACAAAATTATTAATTGTTTCCATGAACGACTGCGGTGTTCATGAAAAGGACAGAAACTGGCCTTATTTGACCGCATTTGAGTGCATATAATTTGAGCGTGCGATAGCGTAACTCAATAAGACTACGTGATCTCATATTTCTAAGGGGAAGTAAATGAAATGCAAAGATATGTATGACACATATATTAATTTGATTGGCTGGTGCGTAATTTTGCTTGGAAACCAATGGAAATCATTCGAATTCATGGAGGATGGAAACGCCCCCGAAAGATGACAATTTTTCTTTTAAATACCGCCACTAGCTTAGAAAAGAACTGAGTTAAGAACGCAGAGTTGAAGTTCAGAAGCAGGGCAATTTAACTTACAAATAAATATTTAATTTAAAATTAAATCAACTCCCGTGTTTTATTCGAGCTCCCATCTTTGGTCTCCTTTCTCCTTGCTGAAAGCACGGAGACCAAGGACGTTAAATCACAACAACCACTACTGTTGGAATCTTCGTTTCTCTTTTCATTTGTACTATTTGTGCCGTTCTCGCTTTGATTCTTATTTCTTCATTGTAATTAATTAGCTTTTCTTTTTGGTTTAAGGATAATGTTCCCTCTTCTACTTCCCTCTCTTGTCTTAGTGGTAATGTTATAATTATTTTTCCGTTTTGTCATACATCATTATCACTTTTTCTATTGTATTTATTAAAGTCCTGTTCCACAGGTTATCTATTATTCCTAATATTCCATCCGTTCTAGTGCCACCACGTGTAACTTTTATTTTACACAAAACGTTTTTATTAAAACTCCAAACACTCCATATAAATTTTTTATTTCTTTGCTTCTATTTCCAATCGATTTGAACGCACTTTGTTTAAACAAACTGGCGACCATTTATAGCATTCTTGCAAGGAATTTCTACAAACACATCATTTACTTTACAGATGCCAAAACATTCACCATGCCTATTCTCCTACACTGTCAGATTTTTGTACCAACTCGTCATACCTTCTACTGCCTCAGATATGTCGACATTTACACTCTTTTCAGATATCAGATGTTAACATCCTCCAGGGTGTGGGGGAAGATTTCTGAATGAAACTCATACATTTTTTTATATAAGGTAGATAATAGGTAGGGAACAGGGGGCGAACCTTCACATGGCAACGTGTCTGACCGCCTCAACCTGGCGAGGCCAGCATTATCCATGTCGAAATCGTCTCAAGTCGACTCAAACCTCCAAGTGGTGTTCCCTGGGCAACGGCAAACTGGCATCCGTCAGTTTGACGGCTAATTTGAGCGGCGGGTCGATCCATAGACCTTAAACATGGAATGTGCGCAGGGTTTGGGTCCCACCACATTACTACTGCCCAATGAAAACTAAACCAGCCTCGGATAAGAACCCCAATTACGTTGACGACCACCGCAAACGAAAAACGGAAAATGATTTACGGATATGCACCTGGAATGTCCGAACCCTTTATAGGGAAGGTGCCATTATCCAACTGGCGGAAGCCCTCAAAACAATACAATCTGACATCACCGCCATCCAGGAAATGCGATGGAAAGGGCAAGGCTGCTCTAAACAAGCACACTGCGATATCTACTACAGCTGCCATGCGGAGAAGCGCGAATTCGGATGTGGATTCGTTGTTAGCCGGAAACTACGCCACCTTGTTTCCCGGTTCACACCTGTGAACGAAAGATTGGCCACGATCCGCATCAAGGCAAAATTTTTCTACATAAGCCTTATTTGCGCGCACGCCCCGACGGAGGAAAAGGACGAAGCCGTCAAGGACGCTTTCTACGCTAGTCTTGAGGACGTATATGACCACCTTCCGGTCCATGACGTGAAAATAGTCCTCGGCGATTTTAATGCGAAAGTCGGAAGGGAAGGCATCTTTGGCCCCACTGTCGGTCAGTTCAGTCTTCACGAGACCTCTACGAACAACGGTCTAAGACTGATCGACTTCGCCACGGCACGAAACATGGTAGTTAGTAGCACCAGATTTAAGCACCTCGACATCCACAAGGTCACCTGGCTGTCCCCGGATCAAAAAACGCGAAACCAAATTGATCATATTGTAATCGACGGAAGGCATGCCTCTAGTGTTCTAGATGTGCGTACATTTCGGGGGGTCAACATTGACTCCGACCATTATCTTGTTGCAGCCAAGATCCGCATGCGATTATGCAATGCAAAGAACATACGCACAGGAATGCAACGAAAGCTAGATGTCGCTAAGCTGCAATTACAACGGACTGCCGAAGCCTACTCCGCTCAACTCTCGGTTAAGCTCAACCAACCAACCTCTGGACTCGACGACGCCGGCGGACTTTGGGCGCATATATCCCACTCCATGCGCGATGCCGCTGAAGAAGTCATTGGTTTCCGGCGCCCGCAACCTCGGAACCAATGGTACGATCAGGAGTGTCGCATCGCGACTGCAGTAAAAAACGCCGCATACAGAAAAACGCTGCAGTCAGCTGCAACGCGAGCCGTGCGAGAAAACTACCGCGAAAAGAGGAAGGAAGAGAGGCGCCTTTTCAGACGCAAGAAAAGAGAGCAGGAAAGCGTGAGCGTGAGGAACTAGAGGTATACCAGGGCAAGAAGGATGCACGAAAATTCTATCAACAGGTTAAGCGTCTAACCCAAGGTTTCAAGCCCGGAGCATCCACTTGCAGAGACGAAAATGGAGATCTGAATACGGATACACAGTGTGTGCTTAGATTGTGGAGACAGCACTTCTCCAATTTACTTACTGGCGACGATTCCACCAATGCCGCCCATCGAGAGCGCAGTGCAGTGCAACCAATCGACGATGACGGAGTGGAAGTATCACCACCTAGCCATGAAGAGGTTCGAGTTATCCAACGACTCAAAAACAATAAAGCAGCGGGTGCTGACGGCCTGTCAGCTGAATTGTTTAAAACCGGCGGCGATGAATTGATAAGGCGCATGCATCAGCTCATCAGCAAAATATGGCTAGCAGAAAGCATGCCCGACGATTGGAACCTCAGTGTACTGTGCCCTATACTTAAGAAAGGAGACCCTACAATCTGCGCTAGTTATAGACGTATCAGTCTTATTTCCATCGCATATAAGGTTCTCTCAAGCGTACTGTGTGAAAGATTAAAGCCGATTACAAAAACACTGATTGGACCTTATCAGTGTGGCTTTCGACCTGGTAAGTCCACCATAGACCAGATTTTCACGCTAGGACAAATACTGGAGAAAACCCACGAAAATCAAATTGACACACACCATCTCTTTGTCGATTTTAAAGCTGCGTTCGATAGCCCGAGAAGAGATTGCCTATACGCAACAATGTCTGAGTTCGGTATACCTGCAAAGTTGATTAGACTTTGCAGAATGACGTTGAGCAACACACGCAGCTAGGAAATGACGTCAAGTTAGGAAATGACCTCTCCGAAACCTTCAATACCAAAAGAGGTTTCAGGCAAGGCGATCCACTGTCTTGCGATCTCTTCAACATAATCATGGAGGGGATCGTACGAAAGGCCGGTGTGCATCGTAATGGCACCATTTTCTATAAAGGTGTCCAGCTCCTTGCGTACGCTGATGATATTGATATTGTTGGCAGAACCAAGAGAGATGTTACCGCTGCTTTCGCCGCTATCGAAAAGGAATCAGCCAAAGTGGGTTTGACGATAAATGAGGGTAAAACAAAGTATATGCTGTCTACAAACAAGGGAGCGCGGCGTTTAGACTCCCACGTTTCATCCGGCAGCTATAACTTTGAAGTAGTCAAGGAGTTCGTTTACCTTGGCACCGCCATTAACACTAACAACGAAATCAGCCTGGAGATAAAGCGAAGAACAATAATTGCTAATAGGTGCTACTACGGGCTCAGTAAGCAACTAAGTTCCAGAGCCCTCTCTCGATCGACAAAACTAACACTCTACAAGACGCTCGTTCTACCTGTGCTGCTTTATGGCGCTGAGGCATGAGTAGTTTCGCAAACTGACGCAGCCGCTCTGGGGGTGTTCGAGATAAAAGTTCTTCGCAAAATCTTCGGTCCTGTTCGAGTCGGCGATGACTATCGCATCCGAATGAACCACGAGCTGTATGGGCTCTACGAAGACATTGACGTAGTTCGGCGTATAACTGTGCTGCGACTACGCTGACCGGGTCATGTCCATCGTATGAACGACGAAACTTCAGAGAAAAAGGTGCTCGAGGCGAGGGTCGCTGGTCAACGACGACGAGGGAGACCATGCCTCCGATGGATGGACCAGGCTGAGGGAGCCCTAACCGCACTTGGTGTATCCGATTGGAGAAGGCGCGCGCAAAGCAGAGGCGCCTGGCGAGAGCTGATGAGGTCGGTCGAAATCCGGACACGGGTTGTCACGGCCATCTAAGTAAGTAAGTAAGATAATAGGTAGGTAAATAAAATCAAAAATATTTTAGTATGCCATTCTGTTACGAGCTATAATGAGAAATAACGTATAGAAAGCTTACTTTTATTGTTAAACTCCCAGCGGGCGGGGATGGTATTCAGCTTATATATAAAATTATTTTTCTAATATGAGGCTAATTTGAAAATATATTTTAAAGTTATTAATTATGGCTTGTTGTTGAAAGTAATAAATTTTAAATGTAAAGTTCGTGGGGTTTTGCAAAATGGGTAGATATTCTAGACTGCTTTTACGGCTCGTACTGCGCAAATATTACAGCGATGCTTGTTTTAATCGAGAGTTTTCTTTCATCCAGTGTCTTAGGAAGCAGGCCTGTCCTTTCTTAAACTGAATGATCGAACTGAATAAAAATTCATAATTTGTTTGCTGAAGCAATGATTAGAGAACCATATGTCATATCATACTCCACACATATATGTGCAGACTGGCAATAGTTCTGATTGGTATTTTGTAATATAAGCTAAAATGGCAAAAATAGCTCTGCAATTCCATCGAGCACTGCTAAAAGGTGGCAGAGTTTTAAAATTTATAATAGAAAAAATGCCATTCTTCTCGTAATATCTAAATAATTTGCCAATCTCATATAAATATTGCATATCATCACGCCGTTTTGTATTTTAAAATATGAGCTTGGGCTCATTCTGAATGTAGATTCCTTTCAACAGTTCATAGGTACCAGTAAGATCCGTTACGACATTATAGCTTATGTTTGGAGATGTTGGCTTCCCGCATAATAACTTGTGCTTAATGTCTCAACATTAAGTCAAGGATATGGTGCTGACACCCAAAAAACTGAGGAGATGGTAAACCAATAGATTCCATATAGTTTTGAACAAGAATAATAGTGCCAGTTTTCTTACTCGTGTTAATACTTGTTGTATCACATACTATAATTTTAATTAACTCCCATAACTGTAATTTATCTTAAATCTCAAGTATTCCATTAAAAATCGTTAAGGCTCGACCATTCTCCAAGACCATAACACCCAACTTTATTTCCTTCCACTCATTTTTTAAAACAACAACTTGAATTTGTTTTTTTTCCAGCATTTTGCCATCAAAATGAAGACACCAGCTCACATTTTTAAGAGTTTTTATAAATATTTCCTCCAACATTTCGATACATTTTATGGCGGCTTTATAAATATCAGTCTGCGTAGGTGTGCGGATATCAATTTCTGACCTTTCCAACTCTTTGCAGACTATAGCTGCTCTTTTTGTACTTAAATTGTTATTTGTTAACAAATTAACAACAGACTTTGTTGAGCATCTGTTCCTTTTAAGTTTTGCTGGTGGTTTGTAGACTTAACCATCACCTACATATGAATTTTGGTCATCATCTACTGTTGTATCCGAATCAGTGTCTTCTCTAGAGAACTTGAATTACATTGCTGTTGTTGCACCAAGTTTATTTTGGATGGGTGAACTAACACAAGTCTAGTCGTGGTGTATCCACCCTCCTTTGACAAATTTTAAGTGTTACACACTTAAAAATTTTGATGCGTTTTTTAATGCAAGACTTGCATCTAATCGCATGCGATGCAATAATTATCCTTATATGATGTAAGGCTTGCATCGGATTGTTTTTAGATGCAATTGTATTGAAATTTAGAACCACCCTTGCATCGAAATTTTATTCAATACAACAAGCAACTGAAGTGGATTAAAATAAAAAAATGAGGCGTCAAGTGCATCGCGTGTAACAACAACAAAAGAATGCGCCCGAAAAGCATGCGCACACTTCGTTGTTTTGCTTTTTCAATTCGTCTTGTTAGTCGTTTGTTGTGCGTGCCGCGAAACAGTTGTGTGTTACAAGTGAGTAAATAAAAATAAATAAGAGGAGCTTATATTCAAAACATCTGCCACAAAAAAAATATTTCCATTTTACTGATGTTTCCAAACATTTATTTTGAAACATTAAAGTAAAATAAACTCAAACTGAATGCTGTTTCCAGATCAACCGTTAAAGAAATAAAAAAAATTACGTTGTCAAGTGCTTCCCAAAGTGCATTGCGCACGTTTCGTGGTCTTTTCCATTTCTGTTTTTTGTCGTTTTTTGTGCGTGCCGCGAAACAAAGCAACATAAAAAGTGTGCCTTCCCTTTCGTGCGAATTTTTGTTTTCAAAATGTCTTGTTACTAACAAGTTGTAGTCGTTTTTTTGTGCGTGCCGCAAAACAGTGCAAATAGTGAGTAAAATAAAATATAAGCAAACATTTTCTTTGCCCGTGTTGACACAGTACTATTTGGAATATTTGTTATTCTATGTATGAACTTATTTTCAAACATATATTTTGTTGGCCTTATTTGAAACATTGCAAAATAAAAAAGAAATTGGAAAAAAATTCAAAAAGTAAACAAACAGCAGTGCAGCAGAGAAGTAAAGAAAATATTTGCTTATATTTTATTTTGTAAATTGCGACACGCACAAAAAAATGGCTTCAGTTCATTCATATTTTGCTTTTGCATATTTTATTAAAGAAATGGAGGCAAGCAAGAAGATATTTGTAAAATTTTATTTTGAAGGAAAAACTGAGTACGTGACAATTCTGGTGCATGGAAAGCACTTGAGCTACGACGACTTCTTATTATCAGGTAAAATATTAAAATACTGCCAGTAAGGGCCGTTTTATTCACAAGGTTCTATAGTTAGAGCCGCCTTAGAGCGAGAATATTTACATATTTTTCATATTAAATTTGAAAATATTTTCGATCTAAGGCGGCTCTAACTTTAGAACCTTGTGAATAAAACGGCCATAAGAGTCGGCCAGGCCGAAGCTTTAGTAGTTGAAAAAGTGGGCGGATCACGCTCGTTTTCAATCTTAAATTCGCCATTGACATAAATATCTATACCAAATTTCATGGCTCTATATTTATCCGGCCGAAATCGTGATTTCAACAGACGGACGAATTGACAGAGGTGATGCTGATCAAGAATAAAGATATATATATGTCCATACCAGAGACATTTCCTTCTTGGCGTTACACACGGAAGGATAAAACGATATACCCCTAATTCCCTCCGGGTGTCGGGTATAAAAAGTAATATATAATATTTTTCTTTAAAGGTGCCATTCATGCTGACATTTCAGTAAAACACATCAACTATTTGGCAGATTCACAAGGGGTGAAAATACCCCCCGAAGATTTTTTGGATATTTTTTCGCAATACAGAAGTCATCCTGAATTTGTTTTAAAAAGAATTCTTAAAAAAGAAACAGGCGCTTAACATTTTTTTTAATAATTAAAATTTTTTTTATATTTTGATTTTATAAATAGCTGTTTTGGAAACAATTACTCGATCGAACCCCAGCCAAAGCGAAGCAGTCATAAGCTCAGATGTAAGTTTTTTAATTGCAAATTTGCATACGCTGTTAACTGATATAAGTTTTTTGAAGGACCTGGAGCAATACATCATCAAAACCAAGAACGCATATGTTCTTTGCAAAAAACTTAAGAACCAGGCAGATTTGATGTGTTTGTCGGATGTTGAAAGAAGTGCTATTATTAGAGAAAGTGTTGATTTACTTGTCGAAAAATTTTCATACCATCCTGAACCACGCTTTATCACATCTCTAGCACTCGCCGTAGTTAATTTATTTCCGCAGCTTAAAACTCGAAACACTGAAAATGGTGGAATTGTAAGTTAATAATGATTTCCAGCATTTATCTTTTTTTATATTCCACAGTCATTCGGGAAGTAGACTTTTGAGAATAGTTGCCAGTTCTTTTGTCCAAAATTAGCTTGTTCTTTTTCCATATTTTGTGTTTTTTGAAAATATATCGAACTGTACTGATACTAGAGATTTCGAGTGCCCTATGGATTGCCAGATCCACGAAATTTTCCGACCGATCGAATAAGTTATATCCTTCTTTTCAGAAAATGTGGGAAAAAGAATCGTCATTCAGGGTCAACAGGAAATCTGGGATATCTGTGAAGTCGAGATAAAGCTCATTCGATCAGGTGGAAAATTTCATGGACCTGGCAAACCAATGGACTATTCAGAGGCTTTAGGATCAGTAGCTTTTGAGATATTTAAAAAAAGACAAAATATGAGAGAAAAAAAACAAGCTAATATGGGTAAAAAACTGGCAACTATGATTTTGAGGCAAATGGAATATTTTTCCAAAACACTTTGCCTCTAATCCGATTTTCGTTTCTTAAAACTAGTCTAATGTAGCAAGTCTTATTAAATATTTCCCACCTCAGGATGCTCTATATGATCGAATCAAAAATCGAGGGTACATAATTTCAAGGCTAAACAGGATTCGATTAAAACTATATCGAACGGAAGAAGGTACTTCAGGGAATAGCCGAAAACGTAAAGCAGCAACTTGTGAAATTAGCCCCCCAGCTCCAAATGATGTGATTGATATTAATAGCGACGACCGCTTTTCAATATTCATTATTCACCTGATTTGGTGAGTAACTATATAATTCAACCACACTTCAAATTTTAATTGCACATTTTCTTTTATTTACAGATTGATTACGATTTTCAACTGAGATATCCACAACAATGGCTTAACTTCAAAGCAAACTGGGCAATTTACTCACCGCATATATATAGTATTTTTAAAAAAACGAAGGGACCAACTTTGTATGATCTACCAGAAGTCGATGGTGAGTATGTTAGACCTATTGTGAATAAAATTTCGCAGGGAATTGTAAAATCGATGTTTGCAATAGAATTAACTATTAACCCTATTGAGATTAAAGGGTTAATTAAAAAGTATGAAAAATAAGTAAAGGTAGCTACTTGGCCTACTATTACATAAGGATCCTCTACAGGGCGTGCTCCAATTCATGTTAAGAGGAGAACATTTATGACTATAGTCCAGAAAAGAAGCTGATTGAGAGGGTAAAATTGAATTCCTCGGAATTTTCTAATGTGGGTAAAAGGAAGAATAGCTAAAATAGCAATAGACAGGACTAGTGCAACTACACCTCCCAGTTTATTTGGGATAGATCGGAGAATTGCATATGCAAATAGAAAGTATCATTCGGGTTGAATGTGGATTGGTGTTACTAGAGGATTAGCTGAAATAAAGTTATCGGGATCACCTAGAGCATAGGGACAATGAAGGGTAATAATTAAGAGAATAAAAAGCATAATGGAAAAGCCTACAATGTCCTTAAAAGAAAAATATGGGTGAAAGGGTACCCTGTCAAAGTTGGAGGTTAGGCCCATTGGATTAGCTGATCCAGTCTGATGGAGGAATATGAGATGAATAACTACTATAGCTAAAATAATGAATGGAATAATAAAGTGGAATGCAAAAAATCGTGTAAGTGTAGCATTATCGACGGCAAATCCTCCCCAAACCCATTGAACTAAATCAGCCCCAAGGCTGGGGATGGCTGAAAGAAGATTAGTAATAACAGTGGCCCCCAAAATGATATTTGGCCCCATGGGAGAACATAGCCTATAAAGGCAGCAGCTATTATTAAGAAAAGCAGAAGAACTCCTACAAGTCATGTAGGGGCTCATAAAAAGGAGTTATAATAAATTCCTCGCCCAATGTGAAGATATACACAAATAAAAAAGAATGATGCTCCGTTGGCGTGAAGAGTTCGTAAAAATCATACTCAGTTAACATCTCGGCAAATATGATTAACTCTTGAGAAAGCTAAAGAAATGTCGGCTGTATAATGTATTGCTAAAAATAAGCCAGTAATGATTTGAATTATCAAGCATAAGCCTAGAAGAGACCCAAAGTTTCATCAAGCTGAAATGTTAATTGGAGCAGGAAGATCAATTAAGGCTCTGTTTACGATTTTTAGGGCGGGGTGTTTTACTCGAATGGGTATATTCATTAATTTATTTTTCGAAGTGGTCCATAAAATAAATTGGTTACCTTTACAGTAGCAACAAGGGTAATTAATAGGTATGTATATGACAAGCATAAGGGTAATTATAAAAGAGGGAAATCTATAAAGTTTTCTTAGGGTTACGAGATTTTCATGGCCCGAAATGTTTTCTCTAGAAGATAAAAGGGTTTCTAAATTAACTTCTATTCTTAACTGAATTCTATTCTTTAACTGAATGTGCAATGAATGTGGTATTAGCGTCACCTGAAAAATATCTGGCACAAGATAAATCGGAAATATTTGATATTTTTAAGAATTTTACTTCTAAATATAAAAGATATAAAATATTTTCGGAAAATGATTTTTATGTCGAACCTAAGCAAATCCCAATTGGATTTAGATGGGAAACTCGCTTTCACAAACAAACATCCACATATAAAAGAATTCTTGTGCCAAATTTTTTTCAGTTCATTCCTATAACAACTTCTTTAAAAAAAATATTTTTAAATTCACATTTTCTGGAAATGTTTGATGAGTTTAATGCTTCGCATATCTGTAGAGAGGGGATATATAAATATGCTTGTTGCGGTAACCGATTTAAATCTTTTAGACATGATTTCAAACATAAAAAAAAAATTCTGATTCAATTATATTATGACGATTTTGAGGTCGCTAGAGTTTTTGGTAGCAAAACAATTATACATAAAGTTGGTGCTGTCTATTTTACTATTGTGAACTGTCCCGGACATTTGAAATCAAATCTCCATCATATATTTTTAGTTTGCCTCTTTTACGTGAATGACTTGCACGGCGATTTCAATATAAATACAATCTTAGAGCCGATCGTTGCAGATATAAGAATTCTTGAAAATGATGGTATCTATATTAATAATGAAACTTTTTATGGAACTATCATATCTCTATCTCACGATAATCTAGCCGCAAATGATATGTTAGGGCTTACTAAATCATTTTCTGGTAAATTTTTTTGTAGATTTTGTTCGATGTCAAATGATATTACCAAAATAGCTGTTTGCGAAAATCCTGATTTAATGCGTTCTGAAAATTGTTATTCCATATTGGATAATCAACCGATCTCGCAAAAATTAAAAATGAAAGAAACCAAAGGTATTCAGCGTACTTCATTTTTAAATGGTTAAAAATACTTTCACACCATAAAAAATTTCAGTGTTGATTTAATGCATGATGGGTTGGAGGGATTTGTCACAATAATAATGAAGTATCTTTTTGAGTTTTTAATTGAAAGTAAAATAGTTAAAAATATACAATACAATATACAATATACAACTTCGGTTTTATTGATCATAAAAGCAAACCTTCAAATATTAATACGGAAAGATGCAACATGGGTCAAAATGCAATTCAAATTCTATGTTTAGTAATGCATTTTCCATTTATATTTGATAGGTTTTATTTATACGAACATCACGCCTATTGGGAAGGTGTACTTTGTATGATAGAAATTTTAAATATTTTAATTAAATCAGAAATATCAGAAAGCGACACAAATAAATTGGAAACATATATATCGACTTACTTAAATATAGTAAAAAAACACATTTAAAAAGAATTTTACTCCTAAGCAACATATTTTAGTACATTACCCAAGAGTTATTCGAGAAATGGGTCCAGTAATACACATGTGGTGTATGCGATATGAAGGAAAGCATAGATATTTTACGAAAATCAAATCTCAAAATTTTATTAATGTTTGTTATACGTTTGCTAAAAGGCATCAGCAAATGATCTGCTCTGTTTGGTCAAAATCAAACTTTCAACCAAATATTGTATATGGAAAAAACTTTATATCAGATTAATTACAAATGTCTTTACAATATTAAACTAATAACACCTATTTATAAAATATCATTCATTACCCTAAGAAATTTTCATTACAAACAAAATTTCTATTTATTAAAACATCAGTCTTTATGCTCCAGCTTTAATACCTTTTATAAAATTTTACAAATTTTTGGATTTCAATGATAACATTAATTTTATTTTAACTGAGTGCATTGGAGTATACGATAAATTTTATTGCAGTTATAATTTAATTGAAACAAAAAATGATCCTATTTGTATAAACTATAATAATCTACAATTTAAAAAAACATATGAACCACATTTTTGTCATAATACTGAAAACCTTTATATATTCAGCTCTTATATTGAATTAGTTTAACCCATTAATGCATGAACGCCTTTTTTAATGCAAGTTCATGTTTTGAATTTTAATACAAACAGGTTTACTTCTTTATATGCTGGCATAAGTTTTGCATAAAAATGTCAAGAATACGATACGAGGGTTAACAGAGAAAGATACATGGTTCCTTTTTATTTTATGACAAATCAAAAACATATAAATTAACTACATCGAATTTGAAAGAAAAAACAGGACGAAGAAATAATTTTTTTTTTTAAACGCAAAATTAATCGTATTCTTGACATTTTAATGCAAAACTATTGTCAGATTATAAAATATACTTCAAAACCCCGTTAGTAGAATGTTTGAAGCAAATGATTCAACATCTGCGTGCACAAAATGCGTGCTCTATGCATTTATGGGTTAATAAGAAGTAAGACTTTTTATTTTTAAAAATAACTAATCATAGTAATGCAATACAAAATCTGTTAATTTATTTTTTTCAAATATTATTATTATTATTTATTGAATTATCTCTAAGGAGACTAAAATAAGTATTTTAACTTTAAATTAAACTTAATCTTATACAAATGAATTATTTAATTTCTTTAAAAACAATTAATAATAAATAATTAATAAAAACAACCATTTTATATCTTTTTTTTCGACGTTGACTTTTAGTTGCAAGTTACATTACATTCGATGTAACTTGCATTATAAATTATCCAACTCAACATATGTTTCTTTCCGATGCAGTGTACAAAAGATTTTTTGGATGCAGTTATTACTTAACACGATGGATCTTGCATTGATTTTTTTCGAAACAAAATGCACTTACTTCCGATTTTTCAAGCGTTGAAATTTTTAGATGCAAGGTGAGCTAAAAATCGATGCTTTTTACTTCTCATATGATTAAGTTACAAGTACATCGGAATTGTAAAGCAAAAATATTCTTTTCTTATTTGATGCAAGGCTTACTTCGAAATACGATACAAACTTGCGTAGGAGTCATATAAGGAACTAATTGCATCGCATATCACAAAAATTTTTAAGTGTGTATATTACTCTTTATCCTCGGTACTTAGCCAGACACCTTTTTCATTTGTTACGTCAAATATATTATTAAATTTTATTAATAAATTTTTCCCATTAGAATATTTTAAATGGTTATCAAAGCTACTTAAGAGCCTTTCGATTTTTCTTTCCATTGAAATCTTTGTGATTATTGGAAAATTTTATTTTCTGCACAGTTCAATTATTTCATTAAACACAATTGTGAATCTCTTATTTTTAGCTTTTTAGTGGGAGCCAAAGCAATAAATCGTCCAATTAATAATGCCTGTTTTAGTATTTTACACAATCCACTCGATGAGGCTTTTACACTAGGAATGGTTCGCCTTTTTATTATACTTTTTTAAAATGAGTTTAGTTACTAGACCAAACTTTTGAGTTTCTTAACACGCTATTTCCACTTTTCTTTTACGACATTATCTGCAAGTAAAATGCGTAATTATTTAATTACTTTAACCCTTTCCAAGCAGAATTAAAAAAACAACTTACGTTCATTGGTAAAATTTTACTTCTGATAAAATAAAGTATTTGAAGTTAAAACATTGGCTACATCACGCTAAGCCTTCTCCACATATACTTACCATACATATACATATACCACATATACCGCGGGCCTGGGGGAACTTTTAGGAAAACTATGAACAAATTGTGCCATATTCTTAAGATTTTAATAATTCCGTGATGATATGGAAATCTATTTAAAAAAAAATTGTTGAAAGTTATGCCCCTTATGTACAGTAGGTTAGGTTAGGTTAGAATGGTTGAGACGGCTGCCCGTCTCGTACACTTAGGCCAATATAGGCCCCTTGTGATACCATATAATCTCCTTTAACTTGGTGTTATAAGAGTGCTGTCTCCGTTGAACCATTCCGTGGACTTAATGAATCTGTCGATTTTCTTTGGATTTATCTTGGAGATTGAAGCAAGAGAGTTAAAGAGGGGTCGACTGAGGGTATTAAGTCTCCTTCTACTTAGAGCGGGGCAGTGGCAGAGAAAGTGTTGTATGGTTTCTTCCACATTATCATCTTTGCAGAAGTCGTTGGCCTCACATCCTAGACGAAGAGCGTGAGCTTTTATCAAGCAGTGTCCGGTGAGTACCCTTACCAGAACAGAGAGATTCGATCTTTCGAGTCCCAGTAGGGAGGAGGGGCGATTGCTGTCGTAGGAAGGCCAGGTAAGTCTGGCTGTGGCACAGGTGGCCAGGTTATTCCACCGCTCATTGGACTGGCGCAGCATGTTTCGCCTGCACTGGAGCTTAAAGGTGGCCAAGGGTATACCTACCCCATCCTTTTTTAGAAGGATAGCAGCGGTCGTACCCCTTCTAGCTAGCTCATCAGCTTTACAAATGCCTTCTATGACTCGGTGCCCAGGCACCCATACATGGTGGATCTTGAATTGCTCAACAATCTCGTCGAGAGATTTGCGGCATGGAGCAAGAGATTTAGAGTTTTGGGTATAGGAGCATAATGCTTTTAGCGTCGCTTGACTGTCCGAGAAAATATATATATAACTGAAGTCCCAGTTGGTTGAGGTGCTCTGCTGCTTCCTTGATGGCTAACGCCTCCGCTTAGTAGATGCTGCAGTGATCGGGTAGCCGGAAGGAGGTCTCAATCTCCAGGTCCGGGTCAAAGACTCCCCCACCCACTCGCCCTTTGAGCCGTCAGTAAATATGTTTACGGCCCTCTCTATATAGTGAGGCCTGCTTTACCATTCATGTCGTGTAGGAATGCGGACATTGTATTTTTTATCAAAGATCACCTGTGGTGTGTAGTAGTCTGTGTTGGAAGGAATATTGGCCGAGGCCAGTATCTCCGAGTGTCCGTTATATCTCCTTAGCCTCAGAGCTGTGATAGTAGCAGGGAGGTAAGTGCAGGATGACGTTTAACGCATCCGTTGGAGTAGACCGCAAGGCTCCTTTTATATATAGTTCTCCACTTCTAGACTTACGAGTGGCCTGCTGAGGGACAATCACTCCATGAAGTATAATTGGTCAGACGATAGCAGTGTAAATCCAGCGGACTATGATGGGATAAAATCCCCATTTCTTGGCAATCGATTTCTTGCAAGCAAAGAGCGCTATGTTTTCCTTCTTGATGCGTTCCTCAGTATTCTCGTTCCATAGAAGTTTCCTGTCTAGGATCACTCCCAGAAACTTTGCGCCGTTGCTGAAGTTAAGCCTAACTTTGTTCAGATTCAGGGGTGTTAGTATAGGGATTTTGTATTTCCTGGTAAAGAGAACCAGTTCCGTCTTTGCCGGGCTTATTCTGAGTCAGCAGGTTCCAGCCCAGCTGGATAGCGACCAGACTCCATGATGTTACAGAGTGTTTGCGGAAATTTACCACGTACGACGATAGAGACGTCGTCCACGTACCAGGGATGATATTTGGGGGATTTTAGGGCTTTTTTGAGCCCTTTTTGACTTCATAAGCCCTTTCGATTCATTTTAAGCCCTTTTAAAAAATTCTGCTGTAAAAATATCATCTAAGTAGTATGTCATCGTTGTACATCTAATTTACATTTAAAATTTTTAATAAAATGATTTTAAGTCGATCGCAGTAAAATAAGTACTGTTGAATTTTTTCAACATTTTTTTTTTTTGAAAGCTATAATTAGCTTTAGAAGAACAAAATCTTAAACAATTCTCCTCAATTGTGTTTTTTAAGCTATATTTAATCTATAAAAGCCAACGCAGGTACGTTTTTGGTTGGCTGCAGAAATAGCATTATGCAGAATAACCAGTTTTTTGTATTGTTGATTGACATCTACAGAGAAAATTCCTTACAAACATTTGATATCTACTGTAATGGAGAAAGTATAAAGATTCCTGCACATCCTCAAAAAAAATGGCTGAATTTTCGAAGTGATTTTACTTTTAATAGTATCCCAAAGTAATTCTATAGGTTTAAAAATGGAATATTGTGGTGGACAGCTTCATGCAAGATACATTCCTTACAACATTTTATCCTGCATATAGATGAAAAGGCGAACCCGCAAAAAAGGCCCATCTTAGTCTAAAGTAATCTTAACCGATTAAGTATTTAATGTCGTCAATTTGCAATGAATTTCCATCTATTGTTTTTTTATTTTATCTGTACCAAAAATAATTTCCGACGTATGATATCCTAAATAAAACTTCAAGCTCTTTCGGCGCGTGAATTTATCTTAAATAAATGCTTTAGAAGTAATAAACTATTATTTGCATAAAAATGCGAGGGTTTGGAGTGTAGGGTTTAAAAAAAAATTCAGCACAGTGGTCCCAAAATGGCATCCGAAATGAACATTTTTCATTTTTAAAATGTTTTAACTCAAAAACTATAAGCTATTTTAAGAATGGAGACTGCGGAAACTACAATCGAACATTTGTTGTCACCTTATTCGATGTGCTTTAACTTAATTTCGTTGTTCAAAACTCTACATTCCAAAACTGTATACAATTTATGAAATTATTCTTTATTAAATGCGGCCATTCCTGAATATATTTTTTTGGTAGAACTGATTCCTTTTTTTTCTGTCATCACCATTTCGTCTCGCATCCTTGATTCGTCTTCTTACAAGCCTTAATGCAGACTCTTTGTTAAATTTATCATATCTTTCTGACATTTATATGTATCTCGAAGGAATCATTAGCTCATTATTATTACTAGCTTATTGAATGAATGGCTTTGTTAAAAATTTTTTGGAGAAATAAACCAATTTGATTATTTTTTGGCACATTTTTAACTTTTAGAATCAATGCACAAGCATTTTTTCTAAAGTGCAATGGAGTCTCAATCAGAGACCTGCATCAGGTACTTGAAAAATCAAGCTTTTTCAAGTATTTGAAAATTCGATTGGTTTGAACTTGAAAAAACCAAGCAAAGCAAGCTTCGTATCAAACCAATCAAGCGCAAGCTTTTTGCTCTGCTGCGCACAAAAACTTGAAGCGCTTGAAATTTTCGGAATATTCTTCTGAAATTGGGAAAGTTTGTTGTCTTGGGGGTCGCTGATTGCGATTCTGATGTCAGAATATAATAAGTTGTTTGGACACTAGGGTGGCCCTAAAAAATATTTTTTTTGTGATTTTGACAGATTTTGCCCTTTTTTGCAATCTAAGTCGGATCAATTATTTGGAATCTGACTTCAGAATATAAAGATTTTTGACACTAGGGTGGACCATACATTTTTTTTTTGTGCTATTGCCATATTTTGCCATTTTTTGCGATATAGTCGGGCCAATTATTTAAAATCTGGTGTAAAATTAAAAAAAAAACAATTTTTTTTTGCCACTAGGGTGGACCCTAAAAATACTTTTTTGTGATTTTGCCCATTTTTGCAATATAATTGGACCAATTTTTAAGAATCTGACGTCAGAACATTAAAAGTTTATTTGGACACTAGGGTGGACCCTAAAATTTTTTTTTTGCTTTTGCAAGAATTTGCCATATTTTTCAATTAAGTCGGACCAATTATTTTAAATTTGGTATAAGAACACTAAAAAATTTTTTGACCTAGGGTGGACCCTAAAAATACTTTTTTTTGTGATATTGACAGATTTCGCCAGTTTTTGCAATGCAGTCGGATAAATTATTTAGAATCTCATGTCAGAACATACAAAGTTTATTTGGACACTAGGGTGGACCCTAAAAATACTTTTTTGTGGTTTTGACCGTTTTTGCAATATATTTGGACCAATTATTTAGATTCTCATGTCAGAACACTAAAAAGTTTTTTTGACCCTAGGGTGTCCAAATGGCCAAATAAAGTTTCTAAATAATTGGTCCGACTACATTGAAAAAACTGGCGAAATCTGTCAAAATCACAAAAAATATTTTTAGGGTCCACCCTAATGTCCAAATAAACTATTTATGTTCTGACAAGAGATTCTAAATATTTGGACCAACTACATTACAAAAACTGGCGAAATCTGACAAAATCACAAAAAAATATTTTTAGAGTCCACCCTAGTGTCAAAAAAACTTTTTAGTGTTCTGACATGAGATTCTAAATAATTGGTCCAACTACAGTACACACACTGGCAAAATCTGACAAAATCACAAAAAAATATTTTTAGGGTCCACCCTAGTGTCAAAAAACTTTTTAGTGTTCTGACATGAGATTCTAAATAATTGGTCCAACTACAGTACACAAACTGGCGAAATCTGACAAAATCACAAAAAAATATTTTTAGGGTTCACCATAGTGTCAAAACAGTTTTTTAGTGTTCTGACATGAGATTCTAAATAATTGGTCCAACTACAGTACACAAACTGGCCAAATCTGTCAAAATCACAAACAAATATTTTTAGGGTCCACCCTAGTGTCCAAATAAACTTTTTATGTTCTGACATGAGATTCTAAATAATTTATCCGACTGCATTGCAAAAACTGGCGAATTCTTTCAAAATTATTAAAAACGTATTTTTAGGGTCCACCCTACTGTCAAACACTTTTTATTGTCCTTACACCAGACTTAAAAGAATTGGTCCGGCTTTATTTAAAAATAAAACAAAATCCTGCAGGAACACAAAAAATACAAATTTGTAGGGTCCACCCTAGTTTAAAAAAACCTTTTATATTCTGACATCAGGTTCCAAATTATTGGCCCGATTGACAGCACAAAATATTTTTTAAAAACATAACACACAGCACAAAGAAATCATTTTTCAGGACCACCCTTATCAGCGACCCATATTTTTCACAAACTATTTTTAAAACTATTTATTTGGGTATACCCTTGTGCCCAACAAATTTTTCTTTAACTCTGCCTTCAGTAAAATTAAATCACATTAAAAAAAATCATTACTTTCGCACTCAAAAGCAGCCTAAACAATAATTTTTTAAATATGTTTTACTTACTTTTCTTAAGTAAGTAAGTTGAGCTAGTTGAAAACTCACAAACAAATTCAAGCTTTTCAATCTCTATGACGTACGTTTCAAGTCTGCTGCCGCTTGTTTTTACTTCGCGTCGTTGATCACGCGTTCATAAATTCGAGCAACAAGCTGACGTCTACTTGACTAATTTCAAGTATACTTGAACTTGATTGAAAATTATCAAGTTCAAGCGCGCTTGTATTCATAAATTTAGCAAGTACTTGAAATTGCAAATGAATAGGCTTGTGCAGTTCTCTGGTCTCTATATAAGAAATAAAATCTTTTTAAAACAAAAAATAAACTATCACTTTGACCCACAATTTTTTATTCAGAGAGAAATTTCAGAGACAAATAAAAAACTTCCCTGCTTAGATTAAAAAGGTGAAAGCACAAAAAAAAACCCCCATGAAAGATTTCAAATTGTTTTGATATCCCGAAAAAGTTAATTCGAAATCTATTTGGATATTTGTGGTCATGGCTGAATATTCAAGTAGAAAGCCTTTAATATTGAATTAACACTAAAGGCCCCATTCTTGTCAAAAATTCCCTATTTTTGTATAAATTTTGGCCCTTTTACAGTTTAGCCAATATCATCCCTGCCACGTACGCTATCACCTGATGGCCATCCTCTTCCATGCGTCGTAGCATCTGGTTGATTGTTACGACACCCATAAGAGTGGAGAAGGGAACCCTCCCTGAGGGGTACCTCTGTTGACGTACCTGCGAACCGAGGAGCCTCCTAGTTCCGAGATAACTGCCCTGTTGGTAAGCAATTTTCTGATGATCGAAACTAGGGATGCCCCGACTCCCAAATCCGTCAATGCCAGGGTGATGGCACTCGGAAGGACGTTATTGAATGCACCCTCAATGTCCAGGAAGCCACTAGCGTATGTTCCTTTATTGAGAGTGACCTTTCGATAGTCGTTACCCTTGCTGTACGCATGTTGAGCACTTGAAAGTTTCGTGGGGTGGATAGTTTGTCGCAGATAAACTTAAAAAAGTTTTTCTAGAGTTTTTAACATGAAAGAAGATAGGCTGATTGGCCTGAAGTCTTTTGGACTGGCATGAGAGGCTTTGCCTGCCTTAGGTATGAAGACTACCTTAGCCTCTCTCCAACCGATGGGAGTGTGGTACAGTAAGGTGGATCGTTTTGTTCAGGGGCAAACAAAAATTTTTTCGACACTTATATTCTGAATTCTGGATTCAATATGATCTTAAATCCAAAAGGGCATCGAAATCGGTGAAACCGGCTGCCAGCGCTTTTGATTTAAAAAAAATTAGTTTTTCGCCAGAAATCAACGGTTTTCGCCGTAAGTTTTTATCAATCTGATATAACTACCCAAAAGTAGGGTGCACATGGAAGGTATCTAGAACCCCAAAGTTCTGAATAGGAAGATTGTTAGATTCGAGAATTTAAGGAAGTAATTTTTTTAATGAATTTTCATTGAAAAAGTATTTTTGATAGAGTATTCTTCACAAAAATGACTATAAATCTGCAAATTTTCTGTAAGTTTAAAAAAATTAAGTATTGTTAATAAAGACTTGATGTAATCTATTGATATATAAAAAAAAATTTAAAATAGTTGAATTTATTTTTTTTTCGCGGTTTGATACAAATCGTGTGCTAAAAGAATTTGGTGACTTTCGTAAGCATACTAAGTAAGTCTGCAGTCAAGTTAAGAGATGTGGGGTTTGACTCTGATTGCAACATCTACATACATAAGAGCCTAAATATAGAAAGCCGAAAAATCTTGCAAGTGGCGATTGCCTATAAGCGCAAAAAGATTATATACAATGCGTTTACTTTTCGTGGTTCTGTGTATGTTAGGAGAGAAAAAAATGCTGAAGGTCTTCTCATCAGGAGCGTGGAGGAGTTGCAGAAAACATTCCAAGATACTTTTTCTGATACTGTGGCACCTGGCTGTTAGTATCTTATTTTGTGCTTGGATTTTTGTTTATTGTATGATTACTGTTAAACTTATTTTATTTTCTTTACTTCTTCTTCTATTCTATAAATAGCCCCTTGGCTATTTATCTCTCACGTTTCTTATCTGCCTATAAATTTCTCTCTTCGTAATTATTCTTATGTCTGCTTCTAGTAGTTCGCCTATTGGCGTTATTGAGAATCAAAAAGTTTTACTTTAGATACTTTGAAAGCAACACTGGCCTCAATGTGGTTAATTTTAATGCCCATAGTTTGAACATGGCTAAATTGGACTACGTCAAATATATTTTTTAAAGCTCATTAGTTGACATCATTTGCATCTCGGAAACGTGGCTGTGTAGTGAAATCAGTGACAATATCTGTGCTATTAATTATTTTAAGCATTCTAGAAATGACCGAATAGCTAGAAAGGGTGGGGGCGTTGCAATTTATTGTAAAAATTACTTAAGTTCTAATGTTTTTAGTCGATCATGTGGTTCGGGAATTGAATTCATAAACTTATGTGTATCTGATAAATTCAATAAAATTCTTATATTATGCGTTTATAATCCAAATGAATGTTATCCTGTTGAACCATTATTTTCAGTACTGTCTAATTATATGTGGTGACTTAAACGTAAACAAAAAATCACGTAAACAAAATCAACAAAAAATTTATGAGAATATATCGTCTCTAGGATTATCAGTAGTCAATGATAATATGCCCACGCGGTTTCTTAATAACACCACCCCCAGTCTTCTTGACTCTTTTATTGTGTCTGATTCTTCTCTGATTTTACTATTTGATCAATTGTATTTCGCCTCTGATCAAGATCTAGTTTTTTGTTCATTTACTGTAAACTTATCGCATTTAGTAATATCAATTACCTTCTCATATCGTGACTTCAAGCATATTAATTATCCGTCGTTGTTCCTTGATATTTCTTTGATATCTTTTAATGATTGTTGGCTTCACAGCAACATAAATGATAAGCTTAACTCTCTTATATCGCCACTTAAATTTCTGTTTGACAAGCATGTTCCTTTACGAACTTGCCGTGTTAAAGATATGTCTTATCCTTGGTTTCCCAGGATGTCCTTGATGCATTAAAAAAAAGAAATAAACTTCGTATGGCATGGCGTAAAAACACCTCCTAAAATAACTGGGAAGCCTTTAGATTGGCGAGAAACACAGCAGTTCTATTAACTAGGCAGGCTAAAACTAGGTATTACTCGACTAAACTTAAGCCTTCCCTTCCTACTAAATTACTCTGGAACAATATCAAAAAACTTGGCGTTTACAATAAAAATGCTTCTGAGTGCCACATAGATCCTCAAGTTCTTAATAATTTTTTGTTGATAATGCTGTTTCTTCTTCTATCATTGATAGCAATCTCTTCCCTCGTAGTCCGTCAATGTTACAATCTTTCATATTTTCTTCAGTAACCGAGCTTGATGTTGGCAAATGTGTATCGCAAATAAAATCGAATGCGATTGCTGAAGATGGCATCCCTATCAAGTTCATCAAACTTATACTGCCACACATACTTAGTCCCTTAACACATATAATAAACTCATGTTTTATGTCATCTTCATTCCCTGACTTATGGAAAGCTGCCATTATCTTCCCAGTAGCTAAAAAGCAAAACCCTTCTAGTGCAAATGGTTTTAGGCCTATAAGCATTTTATCGCCGATGGCCAAAATTTGTGAGAAAATAATGGCCCAGCAAATAAATAATTATATTCACATAAATAACTTGTTATCCCAACTTCAATCTGGATTTCGAGCTGGTCATGGTTGTTCTTCTGCAGTTGTCAAGGTCTTAGACGACATACGGCCAGAATATGATGCTGGTTCTGTGACGTTGCTATGCTTACTTGACTTTACAAAGGCTTTTGATAAAGCTAACCACCGTTATCTGTGCCATAAGCTTAAGTCTTTATTCGGGTTCTGTGACAGTGCTGTCAATCTTATGGCCAGTTACTTGAGTAATAGGTCACAAAAGGTTAAAGTCGGCCAACTGTCTTCTCAAGGCTCTATACATTATAATTCCCCCTTATTATTCTCATTATATATTAATGACATTTTTAGAGTTTGCAAGTATTCGTCTGTTCATGCTCATGCGGACGATGTTCAATTGTATCTCTCACAGCGTACTGTGCTTATTGGTGATTTATGCTACAGGATGAACGAAGATCTGATGAGTGGGACAGAAGCAATGGTCTGCAATTAAACTCGTCAAAATCTTATGTGCCTTCCTATTTGTTGAAACAAAAATTGTATATTTGATATCCTAGACCTGTATCTTGGTTCGAATAAATTAAATGTTGTGTCGAAAATAGTAAATCTTGGATTCTTTATAAATTCTACTTTGTCTTGCGTTGATCATGTTAACAGTGTGGTCAAAAAAGTTTATCCTGCCAGTGTAACTCCTTATAATATAAGACGTCAGCTTGTGATACAATTGATCTTACCTGTGATTACTTACTCAGAGAACGTTTACAGTAAACTAGATTCTTCCTCACAATTAAAGCTACAAATTGCTTATAATTATGTCACGCGCAATAAGTTTGGCCTTCCTAAATTTCAACATCTGCATAATTTTCGAAATGCAATACTTGGTTGCGATTTGACAGCTTATCTAATGCTAGAAAATGTATCTACTTAAAAAAAAAAAAAATTCATGAAAAAACGCTTTCCTATCTGTTTGATAAACTTCAGTTCAGTGTGTCTAGAAGAAGCCATGTTCTAATAATTGCGAGGCATTCTTCGTTAAATTCTTATCATTTGTTTTTCATTAACGCCATTAGATTGTGGAATGCTCTTCCACGTTGGCTGATGCAAATTGCTGGGAGAGGAATTTTTAGGCAATCTATTCTTCTGACTTTTTATTCTTCTGTTATTTATTCTTCTGTCTTTTTTTATTTTCTCATACTAATCTTTATATCAATTTTTCTTAAACTTTAAAAATTTTTAATGCATTGTTATAAAGCTGAATTTATAAGCTGTCTAAAGCTAGATTTATTATTATTTGCTTTTTATTTTCATTTTTGTCTTAATTGAGTTAATATTATTTGTAAATTTTAATTTTAATTAATTTATTTTAATTTAATTTATTTTATGCTTTATGTTGTACTTTAAAATGCCCTAGCTCTTAGTGTGCTTATGAATGCTTCAATAAAATAATAATAATAATAATAATAATAATAATAATAATAATAATAATAATAATAATAATAATAATAATAATAATAATAATAATAATAATAATAATAATAATAATAATAATAATAATAATAATAATAATAATAATAATAATAATAATAATAATAATAATAATAATAATAATAATAATAATAATAATAATAATAATAATAATAATAATAATAATAATAATAATATTAATAATAATAATAATAATAATAATAATAATAATAATAATAATAATAATAATAATAATAATAATAACCGATTTAAATCTTTTAGACATGATTTCAAACATAAAAAAAAAATTCTGATTCAATTATATTATGACGATTTTGAGGTCGCTAGAGTTTTTGGTAGCAAAACAATTATACATAAAGTTGGTGCTGTCTATTTTACTATTGTGAACTGTCCCGGACATTTGAAATCAAATCTCCATCATATATTTTTAGTTTGCCTCTTTTACGTGAATGACTTGCACGGCGATTTCAATATAAATACAATCTTAGAGCCGATCGTTGCAGATATAAGAATTCTTGAAAATGATGGTATCTATATTAATAATGAAACTTTTTATGGAACTATCATATCTCTATCTCACGATAATCTAGCCGCAAATGATATGTTAGGGCTTACTAAATCATTTTCTGGTAAATTTTTTTGTAGATTTTGTTCGATGTCAAATGATATTACCAAAATAGCTGTTTGCGAAAATCCTGATTTAATGCGTTCTGAAAATTGTTATTCCATATTGGATAATCAACCGATCTCGCAAAAATTAAAAATGAAAGAAACCAAAGGTATTCAGCGTACTTCATTTTTAAATGGTTAAAAATACTTTCACACCATAAAAAATTTCAGTGTTGATTTAATGCATGATGGGTTGGAGGGATTTGTCACAATAATAATGAAGTATCTTTTTGAGTTTTTAATTGAAAGTAAAATAGTTAAAAATATACAATACAATATACAATATACAACTTCGGTTTTATTGATCATAAAAGCAAACCTTCAAATATTAATACGGAAAGATGCAACATGGGTCAAAATGCAATTCAAATTCTATGTTTAGTAATGCATTTTCCATTTATATTTGATAGGTTTTATTTATACGAACATCACGCCTATTGGGAAGGTGTACTTTGTATGATAGAAATTTTAAATATTTTAATTAAATCAGAAATATCAGAAAGCGACACAAATAAATTGGAAACATATATATCGACTTACTTAAATATAGTAAAAAAACACATTTAAAAAGAATTTTACTCCTAAGCAACATATTTTAGTACATTACCCAAGAGTTATTCGAGAAATGGGTCCAGTAATACACATGTGGTGTATGCGATATGAAGGAAAGCATAGATATTTTACGAAAATCAAATCTCAAAATTTTATTAATGTTTGTTATACGTTTGCTAAAAGGCATCAGCAAATGATCTGCTCTGTTTGGTCAAAATCAAACTTTCAACCAAATATTGTATATGGAAAAAAACATTATATCAGATTAATTACAAATGTCTTTACAATATTAAACTAATAACACCTATTTATAAAATATCATTCATTACCCTAAGAAATTTTCATTACAAACAAAATTTCTATTTATTAAAACATCAGTCTTTATGCTCCAGCTTTAATACCTTTTATAAAATTTTACAAATTTTTGGATTTCAATGATAACATTAATTTTATTTTAACTGAGTGCATTGGAGTATACGATAAATTTTATTGCAGTTATAATTTAATTGAAACAAAAAATGATCCTATTTGTATAAACTATAATAATCTACAATTTAAAAAAACATATGAACCACATTTTTGTCATAATACTGAAAACCTTTATATATTCAGCTCTTATATTGAATTAGTTTAACCCATTAATGCATGAACGCCTTTTTTAATGCAAGTTCATGTTTTGAATTTTAATACAAACAGGTTTACTTCTTTATATGCTGGCATAAGTTTTGCATAAAAATGTCAAGAATACGATACGAGGGTTAACAGAGAAAGATACATGGTTCCTTTTTATTTTATGACAAATCAAAAACATATAAATTAACTACATCGAATTTGAAAGAAAAAACAGGACGAAGAAATAATTTTTTTTTTTTAAACGCAAAATTAATCGTATTCTTGACATTTTAATGCAAAACTATTGTCAGATTATAAAATATACTTCAAAACCCCGTTAGTAGAATGTTTGAAGCAAATGATTCAACATCTGCGTGCACAAAATGCGTGCTCTATGCATTTATGGGTTAATAAGAAGTAAGACTTTTTATTTTTAAAAATAACTAATCATAGTAATGCAATACAAAATCTGTTAATTTATTTTTTTCAAATATTATTATTATTATTTATTGAATTATCTCTAAGGAGACTAAAATAAGTATTTTAACTTTAAATTAAACTTAATCTTATACAAATGAATTATTTAATTTCTTTAAAAACAATTAATAATAAATAATTAATAAAAACAACCATTTTATATCTTTTTTTTCGACGTTGACTTTTAGTTGCAAGTTACATTACATTCGATGTAACTTGCATTATAAATTATCCAACTCAACATATGTTTCTTTCCGATGCAGTGTACAAAAGATTTTTTGGATGCAGTTATTACTTAACACGATGGATCTTGCATTGATTTTTTTCGAAACAAAATGCACTTACTTCCGATTTTTCAAGCGTTGAAATTTTTAGATGTAAGGTGAGCTAAAAATCGATGCTTTTTACTTCTCATATGATTAAGTTACAAGTACATCGGAATTGTAAAGCAAAAATATTCTTTTCTTATTTGATGCAAGGCTTACTTCGAAATACGATACAAACTTGCGTAGGAGTCATATAAGGAACTAATTGCATCGCATATCACAAAAATTTTTAAGTGTGTATATTACTCTTTATCCTCGGTACTTAGCCAGACACCTTTTTCATTTGTTACGT
The DNA here is from genome assembly GCA_914767935.1 of Coremacera marginata. Classification (NCBI taxonomy): domain Eukaryota; kingdom Metazoa; phylum Arthropoda; class Insecta; order Diptera; family Sciomyzidae; genus Coremacera; species Coremacera marginata. Next base: position 104,701,034 of record OU612045.1, read on the forward strand.
CAAATATATTATTAAATTTTATTAATAAATTTTTCCCATTAGAATATTTTAAATGGTTATCAAAGCTACTTAAGAGCCTTTCGATTTTTCTTTCCATTGAAATCTTTGTGATTATTGGAAAATTTTATTTTCTGCACAGTTCAATTATTTCATTAAACACAATTGTGAATCTCTTATTTTTAGCTTTTTAGTGGGAGCCAAAGCAATAAATCGTCCAATTAATAATGCCTGTTTTAGTATTTTACACAATCCACTCGATGAGGCTTTTACACTAGGAATGGTTCGCCTTTTTATTATACTTTTTTAAAATGAGTTTAGTTACTAGACCAAACTTTTGAGTTTCTTAACACGCTATTTCCACTTTTCTTTTACGACATTATCTGCAAGTAAAATGCGTAATTATTTAATTACTTTAACCCTTTCCAAGCAGAATTAAAAAAACAACTTACGTTCATTGGTAAAATTTTACTTCTGATAAAATAAAGTATTTGAAGTTAAAACATTGGCTACATCACGCTAAGCCTTCTCCACATATACTTACCATACATATACATATACCACATATACCGCGGGCCTGGGGGAACTTTTAGGAAAACTATGAACAAATTGTGCCATATTCTTAAGATTTTAATAATTCCGTGATGATATGGAAATCTATTTAAAAAAAAATTGTTGAAAGTTATGCCCCTTATGTACAGTAGGTTAGGTTAGGTTAGAATGGTTGAGACGGCTGCCCGTCTCGTACACTTAGGCCAATATAGGCCCCTTGTGATACCATATAATCTCCTTTAACTTGGTGTTATAAGAGTGCTGTCTCCGTTGAACCATTCCGTGGACTTAATGAATCTGTCGATTTTCTTTGGATTTATCTTGGAGATTGAAGCAAGAGAGTTAAAGAGGGGTCGACTGAGGGTATTAAGTCTCCTTCTACTTAGAGCGGGGCAGTGGCAGAGAAAGTGTTGTATGGTTTCTTCCACATTATCATCTTTGCAGAAGTCGTTGGCCTCACATCCTAGACGAAGAGCGTGAGCTTTTATCAAGCAGTGTCCGGTGAGTACCCTTACCAGAACAGAGAGATTCGATCTTTCGAGTCCCAGTAGGGAGGAGGGGCGATTGCTGTCGTAGGAAGGCCAGGTAAGTCTGGCTGTGGCACAGGTGGCCAGGTTATTCCACCGCTCATTGGACTGGCGCAGCATGTTTCGCCTGCACTGGAGCTTAAAGGTGGCCAAGGGTATACCTACCCCATCCTTTTTTAGAAGGATAGCAGCGGTCGTACCCCTTCTAGCTAGCTCATCAGCTTTACAAATGCCTTCTATGACTCGGTGCCCAGGCACCCATACATGGTGGATCTTGAATTGCTCAACAATCTCGTCGAGAGATTTGCGGCATGGAGCAAGAGATTTAGAGTTTTGGGTATAGGAGCATAATGCTTTTAGCGTCGCTTGACTGTCCGAGAAAATATATATATAACTGAAGTCCCAGTTGGTTGAGGTGCTCTGCTGCTTCCTTGATGGCTAACGCCTCCGCTTAGTAGATGCTGCAGTGATCGGGTAGCCGGAAGGAGGTCTCAATCTCCAGGTCCGGGTCAAAGACTCCCCCACCCACTCGCCCTTTGAGCCGTCAGTAAATATGTTTACGGCCCTCTCTATATAGTGAGGCCTGCTTTACCATTCATGTCGTGTAGGAATGCGGACATTGTATTTTTTATCAAAGATCACCTGTGGTGTGTAGTAGTCTGTGTTGGAAGGAATATTGGCCGAGGCCAGTATCTCCGAGTGTCCGTTATATCTCCTTAGCCTCAGAGCTGTGATAGTAGCAGGGAGGTAAGTGCAGGATGACGTTTAACGCATCCGTTGGAGTAGACCGCAAGGCTCCTTTTATATATAGTTCTCCACTTCTAGACTTACGAGTGGCCTGCTGAGGGACAATCACTCCATGAAGTATAATTGGTCAGACGATAGCAGTGTAAATCCAGCGGACTATGATGGGATAAAATCCCCATTTCTTGGCAATCGATTTCTTGCAAGCAAAGAGCGCTATGTTTTCCTTCTTGATGCGTTCCTCAGTATTCTCGTTCCATAGAAGTTTCCTGTCTAGGATCACTCCCAGAAACTTTGCGCCGTTGCTGAAGTTAAGCCTAACTTTGTTCAGATTCAGGGGTGTTAGTATAGGGATTTTGTATTTCCTGGTAAAGAGAACCAGTTCCGTCTTTGCCGGGCTTATTCTGAGTCAGCAGGTTCCAGCCCAGCTGGATAGCGACCAGACTCCATGATGTTACAGAGTGTTTGCGGAAATTTACCACGTACGACGATAGAGACGTCGTCCACGTACCAGGGATGATATTTGGGGGATTTTAGGGCTTTTTTGAGCCCTTTTTGACTTCATAAGCCCTTTCGATTCATTTTAAGCCCTTTTAAAAAATTCTGCTGTAAAAATATCATCTAAGTAGTATGTCATCGTTGTACATCTAATTTACATTTAAAATTTTTAATAAAATGATTTTAAGTCGATCGCAGTAAAATAAGTACTGTTGAATTTTTTCAACATTTTTTTTTTTTGAAAGCTATAATTAGCTTTAGAAGAACAAAATCTTAAACAATTCTCCTCAATTGTGTTTTTTAAGCTATATTTAATCTATAAAAGCCAACGCAGGTACGTTTTTGGTTGGCTGCAGAAATAGCATTATGCAGAATAACCAGTTTTTTGTATTGTTGATTGACATCTACAGAGAAAATTCCTTACAAACATTTGATATCTACTGTAATGGAGAAAGTATAAAGATTCCTGCACATCCTCAAAAAAAATGGCTGAATTTTCGAAGTGATTTTACTTTTAATAGTATCCCAAAGTAATTCTATAGGTTTAAAAATGGAATATTGTGGTGGACAGCTTCATGCAAGATACATTCCTTACAACATTTTATCCTGCATATAGATGAAAAGGCGAACCCGCAAAAAAGGCCCATCTTAGTCTAAAGTAATCTTAACCGATTAAGTATTTAATGTCGTCAATTTGCAATGAATTTCCATCTATTGTTTTTTTATTTTATCTGTACCAAAAATAATTTCCGACGTATGATATCCTAAATAAAACTTCAAGCTCTTTCGGCGCGTGAATTTATCTTAAATAAATGCTTTAGAAGTAATAAACTATTATTTGCATAAAAATGCGAGGGTTTGGAGTGTAGGGTTTAAAAAAAAATTCAGCACAGTGGTCCCAAAATGGCATCCGAAATGAACATTTTTCATTTTTAAAATGTTTTAACTCAAAAACTATAAGCTATTTTAAGAATGGAGACTGCGGAAACTACAATCGAACATTTGTTGTCACCTTATTCGATGTGCTTTAACTTAATTTCGTTGTTCAAAACTCTACATTCCAAAACTGTATACAATTTATGAAATTATTCTTTATTAAATGCGGCCATTCCTGAATATATTTTTTTGGTAGAACTGATTCCTTTTTTTTCTGTCATCACCATTTCGTCTCGCATCCTTGATTCGTCTTCTTACAAGCCTTAATGCAGACTCTTTGTTAAATTTATCATATCTTTCTGACATTTATATGTATCTCGAAGGAATCATTAGCTCATTATTATTACTAGCTTATTGAATGAATGGCTTTGTTAAAAATTTTTTGGAGAAATAAACCAATTTGATTATTTTTTGGCACATTTTTAACTTTTAGAATCAATGCACAAGCATTTTTTCTAAAGTGCAATGGAGTCTCAATCAGAGACCTGCATCAGGTACTTGAAAAATCAAGCTTTTTCAAGTATTTGAAAATTCGATTGGTTTGAACTTGAAAAAACCAAGCAAAGCAAGCTTCGTATCAAACCAATCAAGCGCAAGCTTTTTGCTCTGCTGCGCACAAAAACTTGAAGCGCTTGAAATTTTCGGAATATTCTTCTGAAATTGGGAAAGTTTGTTGTCTTGGGGGTCGCTGATTGCGATTCTGATGTCAGAATATAATAAGTTGTTTGGACACTAGGGTGGCCCTAAAAAATATTTTTTTTGTGATTTTGACAGATTTTGCCCTTTTTTGCAATCTAAGTCGGATCAATTATTTGGAATCTGACTTCAGAATATAAAGATTTTTGACACTAGGGTGGACCATACATTTTTTTTTGTGCTATTGCCATATTTTGCCATTTTTTGCGATATAGTCGGGCCAATTATTTAAAATCTGGTGTAAAATTAAAAAAAAAACAATTTTTTTTTTGCCACTAGGGTGGACCCTAAAAATACTTTTTTGTGATTTTGCCCATTTTTGCAATATAATTGGACCAATTTTTAAGAATCTGACGTCAGAACATTAAAAGTTTATTTGGACACTAGGGTGGACCCTAAAATTTTTTTTTTGCTTTTGCAAGAATTTGCCATATTTTTCAATTAAGTCGGACCAATTATTTTAAATTTGGTATAAGAACACTAAAAAATTTTTTGACCTAGGGTGGACCCTAAAAATACTTTTTTTTGTGATATTGACAGATTTCGCCAGTTTTTGCAATGCAGTCGGATAAATTATTTAGAATCTCATGTCAGAACATACAAAGTTTATTTGGACACTAGGGTGGACCCTAAAAATACTTTTTTGTGGTTTTGACCGTTTTTGCAATATATTTGGACCAATTATTTAGATTCTCATGTCAGAACACTAAAAAGTTTTTTTGACCCTAGGGTGTCCAAATGGCCAAATAAAGTTTCTAAATAATTGGTCCGACTACATTGAAAAAACTGGCGAAATCTGTCAAAATCACAAAAAATATTTTTAGGGTCCACCCTAATGTCCAAATAAACTATTTATGTTCTGACAAGAGATTCTAAATATTTGGACCAACTACATTACAAAAACTGGCGAAATCTGACAAAATCACAAAAAAATATTTTTAGAGTCCACCCTAGTGTCAAAAAAACTTTTTAGTGTTCTGACATGAGATTCTAAATAATTGGTCCAACTACAGTACACACACTGGCAAAATCTGACAAAATCACAAAAAAATATTTTTAGGGTCCACCCTAGTGTCAAAAAACTTTTTAGTGTTCTGACATGAGATTCTAAATAATTGGTCCAACTACAGTACACAAACTGGCGAAATCTGACAAAATCACAAAAAAATATTTTTAGGGTTCACCATAGTGTCAAAACAATTTTTTAGTGTTCTGACATGAGATTCTAAATAATTGGTCCAACTACAGTACACAAACTGGCCAAATCTGTCAAAATCACAAACAAATATTTTTAGGGTCCACCCTAGTGTCCAAATAAACTTTTTATGTTCTGACATGAGATTCTAAATAATTTATCCGACTGCATTGCAAAAACTGGCGAATTCTTTCAAAATTATTAAAAACGTATTTTTAGGGTCCACCCTACTGTCAAACACTTTTTATTGTCCTTACACCAGACTTAAAAGAATTGGTCCGGCTTTATTTAAAAATAAAACAAAATCCTGCAGGAACACAAAAAATACAAATTTGTAGGGTCCACCCTAGTTTAAAAAAACCTTTTATATTCTGACATCAGGTTCCAAATTATTGGCCCGATTGACAGCACAAAATATTTTTTAAAAACATAACACACAGCACAAAGAAATCATTTTTCAGGACCACCCTTATCAGCGACCCATATTTTTCACAAACTATTTTTAAAACTATTTATTTGGGTATACCCTTGTGCCCAACAAATTTTTCTTTAACTCTGCCTTCAGTAAAATTAAATCACATTAAAAAAAATCATTACTTTCGCACTCAAAAGCAGCCTAAACAATAATTTTTTAAATATGTTTTACTTACTTTTCTTAAGTAAGTAAGTTGAGCTAGTTGAAAACTCACAAACAAATTCAAGCTTTTCAATCTCTATGACGTACGTTTCAAGTCTGCTGCCGCTTGTTTTTACTTCGCGTCGTTGATCACGCGTTCATAAATTCGAGCAACAAGCTGACGTCTACTTGACTAATTTCAAGTATACTTGAACTTGATTGAAAATTATCAAGTTCAAGCGCGCTTGTATTCATAAATTTAGCAAGTACTTGAAATTGCAAATGAATAGGCTTGTGCAGTTCTCTGGTCTCTATATAAGAAATAAAATCTTTTTAAAACAAAAAATAAACTATCACTTTGACCCACAATTTTTTATTCAGAGAGAAATTTCAGAGACAAATAAAAAACTTCCCTGCTTAGATTAAAAAGGTGAAAGCACAAAAAAAAACCCCCATGAAAGATTTCAAATTGTTTTGATATCCCGAAAAAGTTAATTCGAAATCTATTTGGATATTTGTGGTCATGGCTGAATATTCAAGTAGAAAGCCTTTAATATTGAATTAACACTAAAGGCCCCATTCTTGTCAAAAATTCCCTATTTTTGTATAAATTTTGGCCCTTTTACAGTTTAGCCAATATCATCCCTGCCACGTACGCTATCACCTGATGGCCATCCTCTTCCATGCGTCGTAGCATCTGGTTGATTGTTACGACACCCATAAGAGTGGAGAAGGGAACCCTCCCTGAGGGGTACCTCTGTTGACGTACCTGCGAACCGAGGAGCCTCCTAGTTCCGAGATAACTGCCCTGTTGGTAAGCAATTTTCTGATGATCGAAACTAGGGATGCCCCGACTCCCAAATCCGTCAATGCCAGGGTGATGGCACTCGGAAGGACGTTATTGAATGCACCCTCAATGTCCAGGAAGCCACTAGCGTATGTTCCTTTATTGAGAGTGACCTTTCGATAGTCGTTACCCTTGCTGTACGCATGTTGAGCACTTGAAAGTTTCGTGGGGTGGATAGTTTGTCGCAGATAAACTTAAAAAAGTTTTTCTAGAGTTTTTAACATGAAAGAAGATAGGCTGATTGGCCTGAAGTCTTTTGGACTGGCATGAGAGGCTTTGCCTGCCTTAGGTATGAAGACTACCTTAGCCTCTCTCCAACCGATGGGAGTGTGGTACAGTAAGGTGGATCGTTTTGTTCAGGGGCAAACAAAAATTTTTTCGACACTTATATTCTGAATTCTGGATTCAATATGATCTTAAATCCAAAAGGGCATCGAAATCGGTGAAACCGGCTGCCAGCGCTTTTGATTTAAAAAAAATTAGTTTTTCGCCAGAAATCAACGGTTTTCGCCGTAAGTTTTTATCAATCTGATATAACTACCCAAAAGTAGGGTGCACATGGAAGGTATCTAGAACCCCAAAGTTCTGAATAGGAAGATTGTTAGATTCGAGAATTTAAGGAAGTAATTTTTTTAATGAATTTTCATTGAAAAAGTATTTTTGATAGAGTATTCTTCACAAAAATGACTATAAATCTGCAAATTTTCTGTAAGTTTAAAAAAATTAAGTATTGTTAATAAAGACTTGATGTAATCTATTGATATATAAAAAAAAATTTAAAATAGTTGAATTTATTTTTTTTTCGCGGTTTGATACAAATCGTGTGCTAAAAGAATTTGGTGACTTTCGTAAGCATACTAAGTAAGTCTGCAGTCAAGTTAAGAGATGTGGGGTTTGACTCTGATTGCAACATCTACATACATAAGAGCCTAAATATAGAAAGCCGAAAAATCTTGCAAGTGGCGATTGCCTATAAGCGCAAAAAGATTATATACAATGCGTTTACTTTTCGTGGTTCTGTGTATGTTAGGAGAGAAAAAAATGCTGAAGGTCTTCTCATCAGGAGCGTGGAGGAGTTGCAGAAAACATTCCAAGATACTTTTTCTGATACTGTGGCACCTGGCTGTTAGTATCTTATTTTGTGCTTGGATTTTTGTTTATTGTATGATTACTGTTAAACTTATTTTATTTTCTTTACTTCTTCTTCTATTCTATAAATAGCCCCTTGGCTATTTATCTCTCACGTTTCTTATCTGCCTATAAATTTCTCTCTTCGTAATTATTCTTATGTCTGCTTCTAGTAGTTCGCCTATTGGCGTTATTGAGAATCAAAAAGTTTTACTTTAGATACTTTGAAAGCAACACTGGCCTCAATGTGGTTAATTTTAATGCCCATAGTTTGAACATGGCTAAATTGGACTACGTCAAATATATTTTTTAAAGCTCATTAGTTGACATCATTTGCATCTCGGAAACGTGGCTGTGTAGTGAAATCAGTGACAATATCTGTGCTATTAATTATTTTAAGCATTCTAGAAATGACCGAATAGCTAGAAAGGGTGGGGGCGTTGCAATTTATTGTAAAAATTACTTAAGTTCTAATGTTTTTAGTCGATCATGTGGTTCGGGAATTGAATTCATAAACTTATGTGTATCTGATAAATTCAATAAAATTCTTATATTATGCGTTTATAATCCAAATGAATGTTATCCTGTTGAACCATTATTTTCAGTACTGTCTAATTATATGTGGTGACTTAAACGTAAACAAAAAATCACGTAAACAAAATCAACAAAAAATTTATGAGAATATATCGTCTCTAGGATTATCAGTAGTCAATGATAATATGCCCACGCGGTTTCTTAATAACACCACCCCCAGTCTTCTTGACTCTTTTATTGTGTCTGATTCTTCTCTGATTTTACTATTTGATCAATTGTATTTCGCCTCTGATCAAGATCTAGTTTTTTGTTCATTTACTGTAAACTTATCGCATTTAGTAATATCAATTACCTTCTCATATCGTGACTTCAAGCATATTAATTATCCGTCGTTGTTCCTTGATATTTCTTTGATATCTTTTAATGATTGTTGGCTTCACAGCAACATAAATGATAAGCTTAACTCTCTTATATCGCCACTTAAATTTCTGTTTGACAAGCATGTTCCTTTACGAACTTGCCGTGTTAAAGATATGTCTTATCCTTGGTTTCCCAGGATGTCCTTGATGCATTAAAAAAAAGAAATAAACTTCGTATGGCATGGCGTAAAAACACCTCCTAAAATAACTGGGAAGCCTTTAGATTGGCGAGAAACACAGCAGTTCTATTAACTAGGCAGGCTAAAACTAGGTATTACTCGACTAAACTTAAGCCTTCCCTTCCTACTAAATTACTCTGGAACAATATCAAAAAACTTGGCGTTTACAATAAAAATGCTTCTGAGTGCCACATAGATCCTCAAGTTCTTAATAATTTTTTGTTGATAATGCTGTTTCTTCTTCTATCATTGATAGCAATCTCTTCCCTCGTAGTCCGTCAATGTTACAATCTTTCATATTTTCTTCAGTAACCGAGCTTGATGTTGGCAAATGTGTATCGCAAATAAAATCGAATGCGATTGCTGAAGATGGCATCCCTATCAAGTTCATCAAACTTATACTGCCACACATACTTAGTCCCTTAACACATATAATAAACTCATGTTTTATGTCATCTTCATTCCCTGACTTATGGAAAGCTGCCATTATCTTCCCAGT